>OX411307.1:28857592-29457592 GCA_948150685.1 Rhaphigaster nebulosa | reverse complement strand
TTATGACTGTGCAATTATCGCAAGTGGTTCGTGCAATTAAGAAACTTTACACAATGTTCCTTGGGATCGCGAAACGTGTAGGCTGTGTAGAGCTCTTCATTTGAAAACATCCTTAGGATCTTAATAGCATCATATTGTTATAAATATTTTATACATATTGTCAGGTCAGCTGTGCTTAGTTGTTTGATAATTTGGAAGACAGTGCTCAAAGTCAATGCAAGATTCAATCGTAGTATGCTGAATAAATGGGATTATTCTTTTTACTGTAAAATCAACTGAATAGTAAAAGACGTGTGTACTACTTTACAGGTCTTCTTCAGAGCAAAACAAACCGGTGAACGTTTTGCCAATTCAGGCATCATCAGTGAAAAATAAAATCACATAAACACAGACGTTTCTTGTCTGTTCTCTCATTACCAGTCTAAAAAAAACTCACCAAGTATAGACACCATTTCACTCCTCAGACTCACCAAATAGAGGCAGCATACCACTCCACAAACTCACCAAGTATAGACAGCATATCACTCCTCAAACTCACCAAATAGAGACAGCATATCACTAAACGAACTCACCAAACAGCGACAGCATATCACTACACAAACTCACCAAATAGAGACAGCATATCACTCCACAAATTTGAACAAGTGTTTATTAATTCAACAAATTTATGTGATCTGATTTATGTGATTTATGTTATCCTGTGATGCCAGAATCGACGATAGGTTGGCAAGTTAATTACTGGTATATGAGAGACTAAAGTAATAGCTTTCGGAATCTACCAATCACCAACAATAATTTTTTGGGTTTTCACATCTTTAATTTTTGGGAATAACTAACTATACTGGAGAAGTTTATGCAGCCAAATCGTAGGGATTCCAGTAATTTATGCCTGAATTGGCGAAAATTTCACCGGTTATTTATTTATTGGTATTTCTACCATTGGGAGTCTAGTCTAGGTACTGGATTATTACCAGTTTTATGTTAATGTGAATGTTTCCTATTACACACTATCCTATTATGCTCTGAAGAAGGCCTGAAAAATAGTATATCTCTAGAATATCTTTCACTATTAAGTTAATCTTACATTAAAAAGAATAATGTTGTTTAATTTATGCAAACATAATGATCAGTATACTCCTCCTCTTCTATGATGCCACCTTCAGAAGAAGCAGAGAGAATATATTATATATATATATATATATATATATATATATATATATATATATATATATATATATATATATATACTCGTATATATAAGAAATAAATTCCTTCTTTATAAATTAACTAAAGAATATACTTTCATCAGTACCACTGATGCGACAATTTAAATAAAAAATACTCCTACAAGAAAAAATTACCTTTTATTTGAGGTGAACACGCTTTATCTTGAAAACAAGGTATATAACCTTAGGGCACAAGAAGTGTATAATTCTGAAGCCCATAAAAGATGAAAATTTTATAATGACATAATTAATGTCATTCTATCCCCTATTTGGTTATATATATATATATTTGGTTGACATTCAGGAGTGGTATTTCGACTCAAAATTTGCAGAATCACTTGATTCCACTATTATATTTGCAATAACGTAGTCATAGGTTGAAGAAGTTGACGTTGTTGGGAATCTCCTGCTGTCCAGGTATCTCATCAACGTCTTACTCGATGAACAGAATCCTTGATGATGGATTAGTAGCAAGTTGAGCCATCACTGCCTATATACTCCCCTCATTTCCTAGTCTGCTAAGTTGCTGCTCTGCCCTCGAAATCACTTTGTGATGATCGGTCGTTGTCAGACACACGCTCCACATCCAGCTTTCATAACCCTCTCGCCCGCATACTCTTGATTGATACGTGTAATATTGTTATATTAACAATATATTGGAAAATGTAATAATTTCAAACCAAACTGCAAATGAAAAGTAAATAATGCTTAATGATATATATAGAAATATTTTATAACAACTAGATTTAGGTATGCAATGGGATATCTTGTGTCTCTGGAAAATGTCACAAAAATGCCATACTCTGTGGGCATTATTGGGATCATCAAACGCTCTGCAAATGTAGAATTCGTGAATAAACTTGTAATTATCCTCCTAATTGTTGGGGAAAAAAATAAATGAATAGAGGTGATCGAGAATTGTATTCAGCACAATCTAAAAAGAGAAATCAGATTAATCTTTTTTCATCTCAGAATAATAAGCAGCATCTAATACTAGAATTGTGAAAATTAAATCATCAAGCATCCTACGGATCTTTTGTAAAATAAAAAAAATGGAACTATAAGTAAAACTATCTTAATACGATCTGGGTGCTCGAGTCCACTGGCCGGCGAAGTACTACTGAGTGGCGCCGTGAGGTCTTCCAAGTTGCTGACCTAAATCCGCCAGAGCAAGGAATGCTTTGGTCCTGACGAACGTTGGGCTGGGTTGCTATTCATCCAGCCGGATATATTATTTAATCATGGGAATACCAGTAATTTTTCCATTTGAAAATAATCTAAAGACCTACTACACAAAGTCAAAAAACACATGCACAAGAAATAATACTGTTGAAAAAATCATTAACCACTTGATAATGGGAATTTCTATCGCCAAATGTATATAAATTATTAATTCAACGTTTGGTAAATTTACAGCAGTATTATGCACGATGCACAACAAATGCACGATACATAGTAAAGCTATATATTTGATGGTATACCTGAAAACCTAATCTCCTGAACGAATGGAAGGTGATCAGCAATCCATAACGACGCAACAAAGTGTTTTGTTAGGTCAAAGGATGGGCTTGCTAGTGGAAAAATCCTGACATTTTTGAAGACATGCTCTATTACGTAAGGTATATATCAGGATCTATACGTATACATAATGAAAAGTAACATGAAGTACTTTAGAAATGATTTCGGATTGAAATGATTGGGTAAATATGATATTAAATGATTCCATTTCATCCTTAATATCAATTCCCTCAATTAAGTAGAATAAATGTTCCGTAGATTTAGATATTTAGTGATTTGTGCGGCATGGGTTTAGTGTTTGTGGATTATTTGTTTAAGCAATCAGAAAAAGTGGTCAGTTTCTTGTCACTTCAATCTTTTATAAGGATTCCAAACAAAGATTAAACCTCTGGCTAAGGCATCTTCCTGTGGTAGGAAACAATACATTATTAAAGAATACAGGATTGGCAAAGCGTGGAGGTTATTTGATAGGATTTCTTGATGCTAATGTCTGTTCCGGAATTCTGTTAACCTTCTTCAAGGATTGCAACATGGCAGAGATCATCCTGAGGCTGCTGGCCAACCAGGTGTCTGATTGATAATTTATCTTTTCGATTAACTATTATATTATTATTATATTATGATCGGGTAATTATTATATACTACAATTCCAAAAAGACATTAAGCAGAAGGTAAATAACAATACGCGATGTTCACGGTGTTACATATTAAATTACATGTACCTCGTTTATACTACTTCTATTCATCTTGTTTTTTCATTATTCAAATTTAAGATTTTAGCATAATATGGGGATTTCATAAACAGTTATTTTTAAATAAATTTTACTACTCTTCAAAATATTACAAAACGACTTAAAACTTTCAAACAAAAAGGAGCTCTTAAGGACTTTTATTTTTTACTTATGATGTGTATATATATATAATTATTCACACATTATATATATATATATATATATATATATATATATATATATATATTTTTTTTTTTTTTTTTTTTTAATTGAAAAATGAAAACAAGGTGCTACACTCAAGGGCAATATGTATTAAAACTCTAAGTAACCTTTCACACCATATATACAGAATAAAGAAAAATCAGTAATTTAAAAAATAATGAGATAAATATGTTATTTTTATATATATATATATATATATATATATATATATATATATATATATATATATATATATAGTACTTATAACCTTGGGAGTGGAACTGAATTCTAATTATTATCATTTAATTCCTTTTCCAAATATAATATCAATTCACGTTTCATAAAATTATTCATCCTTCAGTAACAGGTAGTTTTTTTTTTTTCAAATTGTCTACCTTGCAAAAGAGTGAAGTTATTAGATGAAATTCTGTGTATTTATTAATATTACAAACTATGCCCTAAGCGTGGCGTTGTGTAATAAACTAATATACGTGAAATCCAAGGATGAAAAAAGCCCTAACATATGGTTGTTAACGAAGCTATTAACGTAAAATCATTTATACATTTATCAATCGGAGAAATTCAATTATTCAGTGACCTGCTTCCAGGGTATAGATAAAAATAATTTATTCCCATTGCTAAGGTAATTCGTTACGGAAAAGTACAATACCTGTACTTGACTATTCTGATGATTCGGATTGGTTAAGATATGGAAACTACTAAATTTAATATTGTGTCATTCATTTTGGTGGAGGGATATTTTGCTTTTAGAAATTATCAAGATTTAAAAAGTCGCATTTAATCCAATCTAAAATTCGATTGTTTCGAAAATCTTGACATAATAAATATATGGAACTGCTCGGGTTCAGAGAAAGGGATACAATATTGCCAGAAAAGGGCTTGTAGGTAGGTAAATTGGAGCATGTAAAATATTCATTGGTACTGGGTGGGGGTAAACTTGAAGGTAGTGGAAGCAGATAATGAAACAGGAGCCTCTCCCAAATATTGAGGATATAGGTCCTGAAATATTCACCCTTAGGCAAATATTGTCTCTTGAGTATGCCGGACTTAAATTATTTAGTGTTCCTTCTGAAGCAAGATAAAAAAAAAAATAATAATAATAAACAAAAAAAAAGTACAAACTAATCTAATTACGACGACCCGAATGTTACCTTAAACCATGGTATTCTACGAAGATATCTGCAGCCTTTTAAAAGGAGGTTGCAAGCCTCGTAACGACGTATCATTCAATGACGCCGGGTATCACTTAATGTTATGCATTTATACATAATAGGAAATGACATTGTAAGTGACGATTTTTTGACAAATCGTTTAGAGTAACATAGTGCCCACTCGTTTGGACTCGTACCCATCTTACGAGCGCCTATACACATTCCTTGTGTATGTGACTCAAAACAATATGTTTTCTGTTTTAAAATTAATTTTTTTTTAAGGAATATTCCTTATTTATTTCATCATATGCAGCTAATGATACATTAAAATTATTCAAAACATTATAATTAACTAAGCCACTCGAGGCTTTTTATTCGAATAAGCATTAAGATTCATAAGATAAAATAACTCATACTGATTGATTAATCGATAGTTTTCTTCTGACTTTTCTTCCAACACCGAAACCGAAGTAAGGATACGCTATTTTACTGCGTGACTCAAATAAAAAAGTTGAACACGCCACCAGTGTAACTAACCTTGCCCTGGTTAGAAAATTGTGACACTGCATAAATGGAATATTCACAAGGGCCACGGAATGCTGAATAATTAGATAATTCATACTTTTAAAGTATTATACAATTGATATATACTAATATTATTTATTTAAGTATATTTAAAGTATCGTTGGATATTTTTTCAGTATCCGTACAGCAAACACAATTACCACAAAAAAATTGAGATGAATGTTAGGGAGACTTTAGTAATTTTTTAAAAATCTTTTATTGATAGGAAATTGATTAGTGATATGAGCTCCCATCCAATTTATTCTGTAAATTGTGTAAAAATGGTTGACCGACTTGGACATATCTTCCCAATTATTCCTTCAGGCTAAATACAGTATTTTTTATCTTAGAAATTTTGCAAATATTCCCGTACGTCATTAGTAAAGTTGGTATTTAGACTTTGAGAATTGTTTTACAAGATGCTATGCTAAATTATTTGTTTTCAATAATAATTCCCGTTTGATCTTTAATCTAAAATTAAATACTAGGTTGTTACAAAAGTCTTTGGGCATTAATTCATTGCTGACATTAAAGTCTCCATTTGAATCCTTATTCAACACTGATGCAAACAATGCACGTATCGTTGTTTACTTTGACTAATCCTTTATTTAATTATGTATACCAACTGTCTCTACCTTTCATTACATTTTATAAATTTCATTGATGATGCTGTAAGAAAAAAATCATATGTAGTCTTCTGAGGTACTACTGAAAAAAAAAGGAAGCTGCTGAGGAAATTTGTGCGATGGGAGGTGAAAATGAGGTGCATCGTAATACAGTAGCGTTTTGGTTTAGGCGGTTCAATTCTGGGAACAACAGCCTTCAAGGTAATGCTTTGTGTTTGGTGGAATTATGAGGATGTTTTCCACTTTGATCTGGTTCCAGATGGCAGGGCTACTGACGTTTAGCTTTACTGTGAACAACTCGAAAGAGCATATAGAGTTTTAAAAGAGGAGTCCTCTGCTTTGGTCAATCATATTTAAGTGATGTTTCAACAAGACGATGCTCCTGCCCGCCGTTCACTCTTAATCAAAGAAAGATTCTCAGAAATGGAGGTTGTTAGCATCTTACCCCACCCTCCTTACAGCCAAGGCATTGCACTGTTTGGCTGCGGTCTTTTACGGACAATGGCATATTTTTTGAAAGGCCGTCACTTCAAAAACAACGGGAATATCAAATCAGGATGTGAGGAGTTTTCCACCTTGAAAACCAACGACAACCAAATTCGACTTCTGGTAGAAAGATGGGATCAAGTAATTGGAAATGATGCCCTATAATTTGAAGAAGAATTTTAATGTGTAGATTTTATACTGAAATTTAAATAAAACTTATTCTATGCACAAAGACTTTTGTAACAACCTTGTTGTTATCGGCTTTTGTACTTGTATCATCTCTTCTTTTATACCTATCAATAACAATAAACCCACTACTTCCATCATGTTTAAACGGCTATTGGTTAGTCATTTTGGAGGTCATATAGAATCCGCAAGTGCCAATGTCAAAAATCAGATTTGTAAATATCTCAACTACGATCTTTAGAACGGTTCAATACCTGCACAAAAATGAAAGGTCATTGATCGTATCATTAACCATTTTTCATTTTTTAACCGTATGTCGATGTTTCTCGCCATACCATGCTCGCAATTTCGGATTTTGGAAAAGGTCATGTTATAATTACAACTATGCATTTTTAAATAAATCTTTAATGTTGTTGTATCACTAATAAAAATTTTATGGTTGGCATCAATGGTTAGTTATGGTATAATGAAACATTTGTACATTAAGGGCTCATACTTCTGAATTGATTGCTACAATACCATAAAACAATTTTTTTCACTATCACAGTTTACAATGAGGAAAGTATATCTCAATATTTCTGTGACCTTCACTATATTACAGTTTCCAATCATCGAACAATATAAATCTTCACGTAACTCCATATTGGCTGTCACGATAAATTGGGATTTACGATCTCTTTATTGAAAAAAAATTTTTTTTACCACTTTTCCAAGGTGGCAGGGAATAACTACGACGGTATCCCATATCTACTTCAATTTATCTGGTTAGTAGCCATTATTGGGTTGTAGTTATTTTGTGTGTGTGTGTGTGTAGTTTTTTTTTTATCAGAAAGGAATGTGAAAAGTGACGGAAAGGGCGTTGATTGATGACTGGTGTTGGAAAGTTCATTCACCAATGCATCCCCTTAAAAATGAAAATTAATGAATTGAGTAACGTAAAAAAGGCTAGATAAGGGTGGACTTTATTGCCAGCGACATGCTTGAGTTGAGATATTGTAGAAGAAGTGAACCGGATCCAGATTGATTTAGGTAGGACCTCCGACTGGGCTAATACAGGGACATGGAGCCATCCGATACATGATTCAACGGCCCTTTCTAATCCTGGTTCCATCTGTTGTGCCCTTCTCAACCTCTTCTCTAATTCCACCCTTACAAAGTTCGAACGAGGGTTAATTAACTGTATTATAGTTTCGTCTTTCATCATTCGCCTCATACCATACCATGCGCCCATAATTCAGTTCTATTTTCCATTTCTGAGTTAAAAATAGGATAATCTGGTTACCGATTGGGCGAAAAGTCCGTCGATTTTATAAACGTATCTCAGATTCAGACAATTTGACTGTTAAGAAGGTCTGCACACTCTCTCTTCGATACCAGCTTTGGATACCATTTATTCCAAATTATTATTTGTTACTGCAAAGAAATATTTCTATTTTTCTCAAGTTTCTTAACTGAAATACTTCCAAAACTGTTGTATAAAATAATCAATTTAAATAATAGGTTCCCAAAATAACTAATTGATGAATTGCAATTAAATTTTAATTTGAAAGAGATTTATGCGTTTGATATGTTTTAAAAATTAAAAAAAAACATATTTGTGACATAGAACGTTTAAAAAATCGACAGTTTTTTTTTAAAATAACATGATTTATGTTATAAGATCTCAACTGAAACATTTGAGTTGAAGCTAGAAGTTAGTGGTGAAGGACGACGGTTAGTTTCCCAGGCTTTAAGCTCACATGCGTGATATGTCCGTATCACCTTCCTAAAGTTATACAACTAATTCCATATTATAGATCCTACCCGAATGATAATATCAATTTCTGGGTCGAATTTTCATTTTTCAATAAATTACAACAGGAAGGTTATTTAAGCCGAGCGATAAATTGTTAAAAGTGGTTATTTTATTCGCCTGATAATGAACTTTTCGCGTGTCACCGAGACCTCCTGTTTACTAATATGTTCCAGCCACGAGGGAGCTCTTCACTCAAATGGCGTTCTGTGAAACATCTTTTAATGTTTTAGTTGCAATTACAGCGGAACTTCCCTTAGAGGACACTTCTAACAAACGGGCATCTCTCATAAGCGGACAGTTTTTATTTTACACGGCGTAATATCATTTACATTATATTGTCTTCAAATCCTAAAAACCGGACCTTC
The DNA here is from genome assembly GCA_948150685.1 of Rhaphigaster nebulosa. Classification (NCBI taxonomy): domain Eukaryota; kingdom Metazoa; phylum Arthropoda; class Insecta; order Hemiptera; family Pentatomidae; genus Rhaphigaster; species Rhaphigaster nebulosa. The sequence goes on along the minus strand of OX411307.1, from coordinate 29,448,722 downwards.
TAATAAACGGGCACGGACGCAAATTTAGTTCTTTTTGTTTTGAAAATTTCTCTCCTAAACGGACATTGGGTGAAAAGAAAGACGTAACTTCTTCGAACGGTAGATGGTTCGAGCTAATACCGCGTGTTAAAAATAATTCCTTAGAATTGTACTTGTACTGCAGAACGGCATAGGGGGTGTTCAACTGTTTGTATGAAGAAATCATTACTGTTTAAAAGAATCTTTTCTATCTCGGCCAGTCTTGTACAAGTTTTTTTTTAAAACTATTTTAATTCATTTATCATACGATGTTATAACTATATACATCGTATGCGCTTTGAAGTTTAATATACATTGTGTTTAAAATAATAAAAAATAAAACTGGAAAAATTTATTAAAATTGCGCCAAAAAAGTCTTTTAAATTAACTCAACAAAAATTAGATAAATAAATTGGATTGGAGAAGAAGAAGACGCCGACGTGGTAAGTCACAGGCCGACAAATATTGAAAATTTATGCGACGACTGTTTAGCAAAAGACATTTTTAATTGCGACGAGACAGCTTTATTTTTTTCAGCACTGCCCAATAAAAAAATGGCAATGAAAAACGAAACATGCAAAGGAGGAAACATTTTCAAAGAAAGAATCACAATTCATTTGTGTATTAACGTGGAGATAATTATAAAGCAGTTAGCTCAAGATATTTTTGGGGAGTCAAGTTGAACCTATAAAATATTTACTTACATCCTATCAAAAAAGCCTGGATGACCAGCTTGTAATGAACGAATAAATGAGAAAGTTTTTTGTATGTTTTTTTTTTCTTTAATTTTTTATTGAGAATACTTATTTACAGCACAAGATTTGACGGAATTGAATAGCATTTTTTCTATGTTTCTTTAAGTGTTTTTTCTAACATAATTTGAAAATCCAAATATACTACGTACATTCATATACTTTTTTTTTTTTTTTTTACAGGTAAGTCCCAGTCAAAAATATGAAATACCATTGTATCAACTTTATACTGTCCTCTAAGCTATAAGTAAGTATCATTTGAATCATTAGTTTTATTATTTTTAACTTAAAGTTTATTTTCAATATTTATTCGTAACAGAATAAGGAACGACGACTTTACGAAGTATTTTAAGAAATGGGCACGGTTGAGTTGATAGTTTTTAAAACCACAAAGCTAAACTCCTATTAAAATATACCTCATTAAAGTCCTGTTGATGACTTATTGTCATAAATTGGTAAGTTCGAAGCCTTCGCCTAATAACCTTTGAAGTTGTCAGAAATGAACAACTCCTTTTTGCCGTTACAGTCTTGTATGAGGATTTCAAGTTAATCGCTTGTTCAGCAGAATTTCTAGGTTTCAGATGTACTCAACATATGCAAATCGAATATCAGCAGAATATATTGTAGAACAGGGTGTAGTAAGGTAAAATAAAGGGGTTTGTTTTTTCAATTCTTTAGTTTTAATACCGTTCTTCAAAATTTCTGGAGTGTGATTGAAGGATGCAATAAATTGGATATTATATACCAATAAAACACATGGTGCAACGGCGTACAGCTGTATATACGGTAGAGGAGATGGGGCCTAGGATAATGCTTCGAGGAACACCAACAGACTAAGAAAAGAGGGGATGAATTGGCCGAATAATGTTCTATTTTAAATATAATCTGAGCTAAGAACGGACAATAAGGATGCACATTGTAGATACACGGCAGGAAAGAATTGATGATTTTTTAAAATTCAGGTGTTCTATGCCGATGAAAACACCCTACATTCTACATTCCGAACTCCTGTGCACGACACGATGACATCGCTGGATTTTCCAAAACTATTGATCTGTAATTACGATAGAATTAAATACCTGTAAAGCAACTCACTCGAATCAGAGATTTATGCGAATAGGTTTAAAAGATAATTCAAAACAAAAAGTTTCTTTATTTCAGAAAACAAATAAATATACTGCCTGTTTGTTTCATCTCGACAATACTGCATATTGATCGTAGTAAATGATTATCACTGCTACTGAGTCGAAGAAAATAATACAACTAAAATGTGTTCTCTTAAGAGTAATTCCGTTTGGATGTACCTAGGAGTATTCCTCTCTGTAAATTAACAATTCACCTTAATTAATTTGAAGAGGGGCGAAATTATAGTGAAGCCTTTATAGTCGACCATCCGGGCGGTGGTATGTGGGCGGTGGTTGGACGGATGGTGGATTGAGAGGAGGAATATTTTTCATTCCAGCGGTGGCATAGTCTATTTCGGGCCTTATCTGGCTATCTCTGTCGAGGATGTATCTTTCCCTTTTAGTCTACTCTCGTCCAGTTTAAAAATATCCGTAGCTAAACAATTTTTTAAAGGAGTCCGTACGAGGAACAACAAACATTTTGCCAACTTAGTTCATGAAATGCTATTGTTCTAATGAAGTAAAGTCATTAGCACTGATGGCGTAATGTGTCCCTCTATTACCACTGATTCGTATCTATTTTTTTACTAAACTTATGATTTCCAACAAGGCCGCGTTAGTGATTATGTTTTTTATTTCCTTTGATTTTATATTGGAATTATAATCATATAAACTATTACAATAGTTGTCATAACATATTTATTTTGCAAAGCGTTAGCATCTCTTTCATATAATTTCATTATAATAAACAACTTTGTGCCTATCCTTTCTGAATAAAATACTGCAGCGTTTGTTATCGAGTCTAATATGAGCACGCTCTTCTTCAAAACCTATCCAAGAAGCAGTTTGAATAATGGAATTTGAGTTAGGACAATTGGAGTCTTAGCCATTACTGAGCATTTGTATAGGCTATTAAAAATTCCATGAAATATATTCATGAAATGAAGACTGAAATTCTTCCGCAACTGATGTATGCTTCTTTCTGATTGGCCCATGTGATGTGAGGCCTATCCCAGCTGACCTTCAATTAATATGATGATATCTAAAAATGGTGGATGTATCGTTGAACTAACTAGAACTATCCAAGGAGAAGTTGGTTGGGGTTGCGGTTAAGATAGGAAAACATATTAATAAATATGAACTTATTTTATTGTGTGCCGACATTTCAGCATAAGTTGCAGACGTTCATCAGGGCCAAGCACAACAAGATAACAAATAATATGAAATAATACAACAATCGATAAAAAAACAAAGCGAAAAAAACGAAGAGTATGAAAATATAGAGGTATGGAAATATATATAAGTGTAGTATAAGAGATAGAAGTTATATAAACCAAAATTATATATAATAATCAGAAAATAATAATATGTGATGATAATCGTAAGTTAACATTAAATGTACGGATAAATAAATAAGGATAGGAACACAAGAAGAAAAAAATGAGGGATATGGCGAGAAGAAAAATAATAAGAAGAGACACGTTCTTACGTTTCCAGAGTTCCAGAGAAAATGCGAGGAAATCATGAATAGTAACGCCCTTGCAACGGAAGAAGGTAAAATTGGAGCTAAAAATTGAACAAATTTTTTTTTTTTTTTTTGAAAAGTACTCATGTGTTTTAATTTTTTTCTATATGTAAAATTCTTATGAAATACTCATTTTATTCAACGAAACTTAGTCGCATATTCCAGTGACGAAATCTTTGATATATCAATATATGATTTCCATTGTAGCTATGAGAAGACTCATCAGTGACTGCCTTGAAAATATTGTAACATAAAAATAATTAACTTTGTGAAGAACATTAGCTTTTATAAATATGCCACCTATTTCCAAAATGTACAGCTCATCTGTTTTAACGTTATTGTTTTTTTTGGTCAAGTTTTCGTTCTGAGCTTTGAAAAATGTGAAATAGTGTTTCAGCAAAGTTTATTAAACCATAAAAAAAAAATAAAAAATAAAAAAAAATGTTCTGAATGAATTCTTTCGAATTAGGGAATTTCACTAAGTTGTTGAGTTACGTAAAGTAATTTTTTGTAAGAGCTTTTGATGGAGTTTTCTTGGTTGAAGACTGTGTTATTAAATCAAGCGAAACAATCTTTGGTGCGATAAGTTTAAAGTGGGTCATTGGGAATATTAATGAAACAACTGGAAACAGAAAAATGTCGTTTTCAATCGGGATTTCCGACACAAATTTTTATGTTTCGACGAGGTTTTTGGTGCATTATTCTTGATGAATATTTACTGATTTTCGGCCGATTACTACGTTTATTTGTTGACTAGAACAATCTGCCAAATTCGTAAACAAAAAATGATAGTGATAAATATGCACATTCATATAACAAAGAAAAGAATTATTAAAATAAATATTTTAAAAATTATAAAATAATATATATAAACGTAATAGTTTTTTTTAGTATTAAGTGGCACTATAATATAGCAGTACTAATAATATAATAACACTGTAGCACATCCATAATTATTTACTATAAATAAACCCGGTCCTAAGAATCCCGAACCTGCCCATTAGAGGGTTAAAGCACGGTCATGGGAGATCCTAGCTTAGGAGCTTAAATAATTCTCAAATAAAAACTAATCTATTCTAAGAGATTTTTACATATAGTTTATTGGTATTCCTTAAATTAGTAAATTGGTATTTAATGTTTTGAAAATATTCACAAATATTTTTGATTTAATTCTGAACGCATGCTCAATGAAAGCTGTGACAAAAGAAAGTACAGCTATCGATCTAAGCGTTATTATATCTTTTAGAATATGTTTTTAAAATAATCAATGGGTTATGCCTTTTTAAAATATGCTGTTATAAATAAGGACGAGGCTGTTAAAGTGATACACAGAAGGAGCCGTAAACATTAAAAAATAAAACAACTTTTCGATTTCAATAGTTTTAAATAAAATACGATGGACATCTCTAGTAGAAAAAAGTACTATACCTGCGTCATACATTTATTGCGCTGCTGATTTTTTTTTTGTTCAGAAATTAGTTTAGGAAAAATAAAGCACCAATTTTAAAAAGAAATAAATTCGTTTAAAAAAAATGTGAATTCAGATAATTCAGAATTCTTCCTTAGTGCCTACAAAGTGGATACACTGAGCGCCGCTTTATAGCCGCTGCTATCCTGCAATACTTGCAGGTACTTCGGCTATGGTATACCCCTACCCCGCACAGTGGTTGAAAGGTGGAAAAAAACTATTTTTTCAAGGTATTGGAAAAATCTTCTTTTTTTTCACTATTAATAAATAGATTAGTTAACTGAAATATTTTACCAATTTAATCGCAAATATTTAAATTTTTACACTTGTAACAAGCCTCCAAATCTAACCATTTAATAATGTTTGATTTTTATAAAATAATTTTCGGCATTATAATTATGATAGCCACTCACATTTTTTTTTATCCTGGTGCGATTTTCCTTTGTAATCAACAACAGCTATACCAGACAATATAACGAGAGGAAGAAACCATATTTTTTTGTTTTTATCAAGCCAATAATAATATCCCTAAAATGTTCCAAATTTTAAAACAAAAATTGTTAGTATAGATCTTCCGAACGCGGCCAACCGCAGGTCTAAAATCTATTTGTTTGTTAGAAAAAGATTCCTGGTAAATTATTCTAAAAGACCCAGCTGCGTCCGACTGCGTGTGTAGGCAGAATTTGATTTTGAAAATGAATTTACTATTGGTATTTCTTTATAGCCTCATCACTATTTCTTTATAACCTCATCACTATGAATTTGAGGTAACTGGACCAAACTAGGCTATATTCTATAAGAGCACTACAGAAAATGTCTGGGGCTAGTAGACACTATTTTTGCACATTCAATTGATTTAGGAAACATATATGACCATTTGTTCGGTTTTTGTACGCATTCCGGAAGTCGCGGGACCCTATTAGAGGCGTTTGAAATAGCCCGAATAATAAGATAAAGTAATATATTCATATTACTGCTAAGAAGAATATTTGGCCCAATTCCCAATATTAACCTAGAGTGGCGAATACGAACAAATAATGAGCTTCAGGTGCTATATAGAGATTCTGAAGTTGTTAGGGTAATAAGAATCAATAGATGGGCTGGACATATTCTTCGGATGCCCGAAGAACATATATTAAGAAAGCTATTGGATGAGCGGATATACACAACAAGATGAGTGGAAAGACCTAGGCTTAGATGGACTGATGGAGTGGAAACCGACACACGTGTTATGCTTGATGTACGCAACTGGAAGACAGCAGCACTTCTCAGAGACGACTGGGGGTTGAAGTTACGTGAGAACCCGGCTCTGCATGAGTAGTAGTGCCATGATGATCAATATATTTATACATGTATTAAAAGAAACCTGTTTCTTACCATCTTCTTACAAATTACAATCGATTTTTGTAATTACATTTATTTCTTAAACTTTATAATCACCATCATTTCTTAATCTGTATAAGTTTAAGTTGAATTAACTTAGGCTAATTTTAGTATTTAAGGGGCTAAGCTTAACTGTAATATTTGCTTTTTTAATTTATTATTCTTGAAGAAATATCTCTTATGGTACAATAATTGTCTTGAGTACATGACAAGACTTGATGTGACTAGTTTTCACCAAAGCAAAAATGATTTATAATTGCAATATATTATTGGAGTAACTAAACCCTCTGGACCCAGTATTTCCTATGGAATGGCCCAGTTACCCCTTTTTTGAAAACTTTTCCTGGTAACTTGACCACCCCTGCCAGACAAACAACAACAAACCTAGGAGTAGTAATTAGCATATTTATAGATAAAACCATCCATTATGTTTATGCCTAACTGGTAATAAGGAAAGAGGTCCCTACCGAGAAATAACGGAAGCCTGTTAAACATTGTTCGAGTCGATCTGTTATTCAATTACTCAACAACATCTCACAACTACAAAATGCATTCAAATGAAATTATGCCTGTTAAGAAAGATACAAAGAAGATGGAGGTGTGCCAATCAAATAACATTATAATTCCAATAATGATGGATATGACTACTGATACAGCCCCTAGCCTAGTTACCGAAACTGGGCCCAGAAACCAGCACGTTACCAGCCTCAATAAACCTCCAAGAGTACTTGAATCGAATAAATCACTGGGCTGTTACTAACAAACTGAAATTGAATGTTGGGAAGTCAAAGAAAACAGTAAAAGGTTCCTATCATCTCCTTAAAACTGATCCTCACATCCCAACTCTAAATCGTCACTTCCAAACAATAATCCCATAATATTCTACCCAATCATCAAAAATCTTGGAATTACTTTTGATCACACTCTGTCCTGAAAAACCATTTCTCCGATATATGCCGTCGTACCTTTTCCACCTTGAAGCGACTATATTATCTTCGTCACCTATTCCCATTTGAAACACGAAAACTCCTAGTTACCTCTTTAATATTCCCTCACTTTGACTGCTACTGTAAGGTTTACGAGGGTGTCTCTGGAGACCTTGAGGCAAAAATAAAACGCTTGATAAATTACTTTGTACAATTCATCTTCGGGATCCCGAGGGATGCCTCTGTCTCCCGATTTTATGAAGAGTTGAAGTCGATTTACCCTTCCAACGGTTGTAAGTATTTCCTGGCATCCTTCCTCTACCAAGTCATCCCATCCCGCCGCCCATCATACACCTTCTTCAATTCATAAAATTTGTACCTAATTATGCATTATAATATTGGAAGTTGTTCATTTTATTATTTTTTGATTCTCTTGTTCTGTTTTACTTATTTATTTTTTTTTACTCTAAGTCTCTAAAGCTCAACTGATATTGCCTGTGATGTTATTGTAAAGGGACATGTCCCAGAATAAATGCAGACTTTATTTTTATTATTATTAAATTCTTAGATTTAAGAAGAATCTTCGAACTTGTTCATAAATTTTTAAATTATTTCCAAACTTAATAGAAACTGACAGTTTTGAAACTTGATAGGTCTATTGAAGTCAAAAAGATATACAAGCTAAATTTTTAGATAAACGACAAATTTTCGAAGATTGTCCAGATTTTTATTTATAACTGAAAAACGATGGTTCCTAGCGAAAACGTTCTTATTTAAAGAGTTGATGAAGAAATATTTTACTTTTTGGAATTCCATCGTCGTCTACAGGCTAATAGCTAAAAGTTTGCCAATTTTCAAGTTTATAGATCGTCCAGTAAGTAGGTTAGAATTAAGGTACCCTCTCAATAAAAATATTGATGCTTTACAAGTTTTATTCAAAACATTTTTAATTTAGAATAGCCGTTTCCATGGCACAGAGGTTTAAAAGTCAGTACATTGAATTTTTTGGCAAAGTTTGTAAAAATTTTTGTTTTTTGACCGTCATTCGGTTTCAACTAAATTTCCGAACCAAATTTATGTTAAATACTCATCCGACGTAAAATTTAATGTTGTTTAATTCTTGAAATATAAAAGTTTTCGCGAAGAAGCAACGTTTGTGTGTTTTAAATCAATAACTGAAAATACCAGAAAAACTTGCCGTATTTGATTTGCCTCCATTTTGTTTTCCGACAGCTTCGTGGCGACAGACGTCTAGTTTTTAGCTCTTTTTCAAGAACATAATTGTCTAAAATAGGTGAACCTTTGTGTAAAATAAGTCATGTTTTTCACTATTGGCTCCTTGACTCACACTGGTCTATTGCACCTCTCAGACCAGTACTACCATGAATATATATTAGAAATAATAATTTATTAATAATAATTAATCGCTACAATATTGACTTTGGACTAGATTCCCATAAAATGAAAAGTTTTTGGATTTTTTAATGCTTTTTCTTCACTGTAAATTCATACAAAAATTTGGATGTTGATGATTTTTTATATTTTTCGCTGGGATTAATTCATCAAATCGCATTGTAGTAATTTTTTTAATCTTTAAATTGTTTATTTTCTTTTTTTAATTTTTTTTTTCTTTAACGGAATAATGATCTGAACATTCATCAAAATGAATAATTTTACTTTTTTTATTCTACATATTTTTGTATACAAGCTAAAAAAAAAAAAATAAATAAAAAAAAATAAAAAAAAAAAAAATCAAATTCGCTTTTAAAACATATATAAAAATTCCTTCCAGATACTTATATTTTCCAGCAATGATTTATCTTTGACTTCCGATCTTTCATCTAAGTTGTGGCTATTCCTTAGTCTTTCAATATCCGCCAAGCGAGACAAATACTATGTCTAAAGTTGGAGTTTACATCAGTTTATCCTCAAAACTGTTGGAACAGGCACCATCCTCTCTGTGTTCAGGCTATGTCCTACACTGTTCGACTTTCAAGGCAACTTTGGATTCGGCATGAAAAAATGGGAAAAAAAACGTTAGGCATGCGATGTCGAATAATTATTTTTATCTGATTACTGATTGAAAAACATTGAATAATTTTATTCACTGAGTAATAGAATAACGAATAAATGTGTGAGTCATTATTTATTACTTTTTTCTGGATAAAATTTGCACAGCACTGGTTTGGGTAAATGCGCCTATTGAAAGTCGAATCCAAAGTCGCCTCAAAAGTTGGACAGTATAGACATAGCTTAATGAAAATAAGGGGATTCATTGAAAAGGTGACGATTAAGAGTAGAATTGAATTATAATTTTATAATTCTTTTGCGAACTCATATGATAAGCTAAATAGATTTCCTAAATTAAGAAATAAAAAAATGTAATTACCATTGAAAAAAGTGAAAGTAAAAAACATTAAATTTAGTAATAGTGGACCACTTTATATAATTTTGTGTGCTGAGAAATACATTAGCAGATCGAAAAAATAGAGCAATAAATCATAAATATTTCATTTAAAATGTAAATTTACAAAACATGCTTCAGAATGTTACCTTCAACTCCTTCATCAGGCAGTTGCAACAATCATATCAAAACTTGTCAAAATCAATCAATTAAAAAATATAAATTAAATAAAAACAAGTTTAGAATAAAAATAAACAATTAAGTAAGTGTCTATGAGATTTTTTTTTTTTTTTTGTTTTAATAAAGGTTATGGAAATTTGTTGTTATAATATGGATTTTTTTGATACTATATTATGATACTATAATTCCGACGTATAACCGATGAAAACTCAATAATCCTAATATAAAAAAAAAGTTTTGAACTATGTACATAAAAACAAATTTATTGTGAATTGCATATTTTTTATGGACACCACGACTTTAATGGTTTATAGTACGTAGTGTCAGCGACAGTGTTACTTGCACAGGTGATTGACAAATTTAGAATTTCGATCCCGGTTATAAATTGGATTTGGAGGAAAAAAAATTGCCAAGGTATGAAGGAAGAGCTATTTACTAAGACTGTATCGAAAATAATTGTTTCACACCTTAATGCTCGACACCCCTTTGATTATGAATTTTTCATTTTCACCATTAGCATTCTCAACTTGAAGTAAGACAAATGAAGGCATGGTAAGATTATAGTTACAGATAAATTTTCTTACCACTTATAGAATAAATTATGTGAATTTCAGACATATATTGAAAGGCTCAAGAAAGCTGCTCCAAGCTTGTGCTCAAAGTAATTTTAAAATAAATGCAAAAAATGGATGGTTATGTGATATTGTTAAGGAAATCCTTAATTTTAGTATTAAAATAAACTGATTATCTTTATAAATTACAGTTTTCCACTCGGGTCGATCTAATTTTTTATAAAACAACTTTAATTAACCAAAAATACTAGTAGAGAACTTAGTAAAGAAAATGTTTAACCAATAGTGTAACGAGATAAACTGATTTTAATTTATTTTGAATTTTAATATTAATTATTTAACCCATACTATTTTTGTTCTAGGTGTGATTTTCTTCAAGAAATAAAAATAACATTAAAAATTGGAATACTACAATTTTTATTAGATGTTACTAAAAATGTTTGTTTTCAATGATAATATTTTAATTTTCTAGTACAATAAAAGAATCTAGAAAAATAGACTTCGTGTTTATTTTTTTTTTATTTTTTATTTGATAACTGATATTAGTAATTTTAAAGTTCTAGTGTACTATAATAGATACAAATAATCACAGTATGGCTTAAAAGGATTTTTAATCAATCAGTCACAATAGTTCACTTTCATTTCATAACAGAAGAAAGAAGATATTTCAAAAAACTTCAGAAATAAAGAAATACTTCCTAAATCAGTTTTCTTAACTTTTTTTTTCAAATTTGAAATTTAATTTAAAACAAACAAACAGTGAATGTCATTAAAGTATTTTTGTATTAGAAGTAAGAATGAGTAAGTGAGAAGAACTATCCAAGACTATGTACTGAATTATCTTACAAAATTTCATCTCAGCATTAAACGATTAGATCCAATACTGATTTAATTTTAAAGGATCAGAAAATACTATTTTTTTTTAAAATAAGAAATGGGTTATAAATTTTTTAGCAATGCTTTGTGACCCAGAGGTCATCCCAATAAAAATAATTAAATAGGTTATGCCTCGTTTGCTAGAGGGTTTTAATGGAATAGTGAAAAAATGAAAAGCAATAAATAAATAAAAAATCACACAAACAAAATTTTTTGTAACAAGAGAGAAATGTAACGAGGTTCACGAAGATCCCTGAGGTAAATATTTCAGAAATATAACTTTATAATTATAATGTAACATATATTATTGTTTTTAGAAATACTAAATAGTAAAAATACTATTGAATGCTTCATATTTGATTTATTGTGTTGAAAAATTTACTACTTTTGTAACGTCCTTTTTGTCGGTTGAGATTCAACAATTAATTTGCAGTTTTCCAATTAAATTAAAAAAAAAAATTCTCACGTACAGACTCAGTTTCATTGTGGATTACATCTCTGCAAGTATTCTAAACGATTTTATTTTTTTGATATCACTCAAGCATCGATACAAAAAATGTTATTATTTCGGTAATTGGATTATAAGATCATTATTTCGAATCATGTATTTTTCGAAGACACTAAATAACCGATTTCATAATACAAACTTTAGATTCAAATTACATAAAATCATCATTGAAATTTCATTACAATTTTCAATCGAACGAGTAAATTAAATTAAACAATTATTTCTTGCAACTATTTAGCTGAACTATCATCTACGACAAATATATTTTATTCCGCGTAATATTACGTATCTCTAATTAATCGGCTGGTCGCTGAGAGTATGTTATCAACACTAAAACAAGAGAAGGATGAGATGATATTTGCTGTATTTGTGGAATTTAGTATGTATCAGGTATTAATTATATGCCAATTATATACAAAAAATGCAGCAACATACAAATTATTTGCTAAGGAATATATGTATGGTAATATGATTTAACAGATAAAATTGTATGCCCGAATTTAGTAAAATATTGACTGGATCGAAACTCAGCTTAGTTGGTTCTCTGAAATAACAGAAATATTCAAATTGCAGAAGTATGTTACTACTTTGCAAAATGACTTGATACAAAAGTTCAACTTCTGCTTAATTCCAAATAGCGTTCCTCCTTAATACGATGGAGCACTATTGAAGACCGCCAGCGGGAAAGTACTCAATTATATAATTCATAAAGTAACAGAAATGTAACAGAAACAGAAAATGTAAAAGTGAATTTTCGCAGTTAACGAAAATTCACTTTTACATTTTCTGTTTGTTTGGTTATTGGGCTGGACGCCGTTGTACTCCAATTTTAGGAAGGAAGTTGGCTTATTATACAGGTTTGCCAACCTATCATAGCCAGGGAAAGGCCCAGTTTTATTTCATGAATCTTCCGCGAAACAAAAATCGATGAAAATGCTGAAGGTGCCTCCTCACGCGCGGTCAACACGGTTTCTAAATTAATGAGTTATTTTACAAGTTTGCTTTTATTTCCGCTACATTGCCTCTACGTGGTAACAAGATTTCACCTACTGAATGATTGGTTAAAAAAGGTTTTGAAATATTTTTTTTCGGTTCTTCGGACTACATTAATTTTTACAGTTTTCAATACTGATACTGACCTATATCCTTGTTCCGAGTTGCCAGTCAATAAGGCGTTAAAAGCAAATGGTAGTTTTGCTAGGTCAACCGGACGAGCAAATACTTGAGCGGTCTAGTTTCCTGGCCAGATTGGTGTAGAAAGGAGATTGGAGGGTCTTGCTCTCCACTATACTACTCGTCATGAATAAATGATTCTCATCTACGATAAACCTATCTTCAATCGGACTCTTGCTGACATGGCTTCCTCTACAGCAATCCACACTGGCCTGTCTGTCTCGTTTTAATCAGTTACTCGAATTCGTAATAAATCATATCGGTGGTTAGCTTGTCATACACTATGTATTAATAAAAAAAGATAAAAAAACAACAAAAAACTGAATAATAAAATATAGAAAGGAATCGCTTAAGGTCGAATAACTGAATTATTATCTAGCTTAGAATGTTTTTCTTTGTTGGACCAAATAATTTTAAATTAGTGTGGGAAGAAAATATGATACTCATCTGTAAACGAGTATTTAATACTATGCAAAGAATAAATATTATCAAAATGTGTCATATCTAAACTAATTTTTCTAGGAAAAAATTAAAAGCCATTGTTGTATTTGGATTATAAAGATAAAAAAAAGGCAATGGAATACTTCGATTTTTGTCCATTAAAGGCCCCACTGTGCGGCACTAATTTCTGGCCAACCAACCTAACAAAAATCCTTGGCTTTTTCATCCACGCTCAGGCGGCCGAAACCTCCCCATATTTTGGTAGGATGATCTTTATTCTGACAGTCCATTAACCAATTTGCTTATATCCAATACCCTGCGTTCCTTTCGCCAAATTTTAACAGAAAATATCGAATTCAGAGTTGCCCTCTCAAATTTTCATGGACGGAGGAGGATTCGAATTTGATGAATTTGAATCCATTACCATGGAGATTCGGCAAGCTGTTTAGACTGCATCCTCATGCCACCCTACATCGCAATTTCGTTGAAAAATTCCTTATAAAAAAATACATAGACATGTAAACCAAACGTCGTTCAAGTTAACTCTTTGGCAAAGACTAGACGTCCCAATAATACGGGTTCGTACAACAACTATTCTTAGCTAATTTGTTTGTTTTATAAAAAAAAAAAGAAAAGATATTTGGCAAATGTTAGATATGGTTGCCTTAATTCTTACCTTTCATCCTGTTAGCACCTATTCATTATTCAGTACTATAAGTGTTGATTTTGTACTAAGGTAAGGTATGCATATTCTTATATTATGATTGGTACTGCCGTCTGCTTTAATTTTTTTTTCTTCACATTTTTATTGAAAATTCAGATATATTATACTATTAGTACTTTGAACAGTAGACCTGCAGTGGTATTAAGGTTCATTTAAAATAAAATAGTCCTGACTTTGACTAACTCACTACAATAAAACAAAACTTTTATTAAAGAGAGCGTGTGCATCGAGTTAACACAACACAACAACAACCCTCACATACTTGGGTAGGTTCTGGCAGTATTCATTGATATCAACTAAACAAATATCACAGCATTGTTTAATAAAATGATAATTTAATTTTTTTTTTAATGTTGTACTAGAATTTAATTGTTATAACATAATTGAACATTAAAACTCAAAATAAACTAAAATAGTCACTAAATAGAGGGGCCCCTACAGACCTCGCCGAAAAATCTATAATCTACTCTTTACTGCTGCTTTTATTAAAGGTTAAGCAAAGTGTTGTCATTGATTGAGAAGCCAAGATTGTTTCCAAGGATACATCGTTTTCAAATTGAAATTTCAGTTTATATTTTTGAATATGTAATTATCAATAAATCTAATATCGTGCCGATTGAGGGATTTTCATTTTATTTTGCATTCGTTTATTCCGATTAGAACGCAAATCTGCTGAATATGAATGCGTCTTTTCATAAAGGGATGGATCCATTCGAAATCAGCCAGACCCTGTGCTCGACATTTTTTATTTATTTTTTTTACCACTTATCCCCAATCATTTGGTTAGTTCAAAATCATGGGGGGAAGATTTTTCGGGCTCATACGTTTCCTTTTGCAGCCATTTTAAGTTAGCTTCGCAGCTGAAAACAAGCTTTGGAAAAATGCCTAGCTCTTGTAATTTTTTAGATATAAAAACAAAACTGAAATTAAAATTATTATTAAACAACGAATTTGGTCGGGACTGCAAAAAACAACACATTTTTGATGGTATGGGGGCCGTTAAAACAACCCCCATCTTGAATCGGAATTAAAAATTAAACATTCCTACACATGTGGTGTTATTCCTGGCTTCAGGGAATATTCAAGTCAAATTTGAGGAAAATCGAACAACGACTTGGTCATGAAGGCGAAATAAACAGATTTTTTATGATACGGGGTTATTAAAACGACCGCCATCTTGAATTGGAATAAAAAAAAATCCATACGCATACATCGTTTTTTCTGATTTAAAGGACATTTGTGCCTAATTCGAAAAAAAAAATATAACGACGCGTCTGATTTGCGTTTGAGACGAAATGTCGAACACTAGAGGATCTTGCTTACGCTCGGTCAACCATAAATTTTCAATGAAAATATTCATTAATCTAGACATTTTCTTTCATTCTGTAGCGAACCAACACATTAGAAACTTATTTCGATAATTGCCAGCTACGGTCGTTATTGCTTTGTTGTTTTGTTCCTTTATACTCTAAATTTGTCATTTATTGTGATTTAACCGTACATTTGACTTGAAAATTATTCTGTGACACGAATCAGCTCACGAGTTTACGATTAATTCAAATTTAGAACACTGAAATGTAAAAAAAAGTTTCTAATTTCTACTATGCATACATGATTTCTAATGTTTGGTGTTTGATAATCTCCGTACGTGACATAGTCCGCTACAACTATAATAACATGTTTGATATGAAGCGGAAGCCAATGTTTGTCCTGCAAGCAACAGTTTGAAGGGATTGTTTGCTCTAATTTATTCCTCACCCTTAAATCCCCAAAATAATTTGTTGCTAATCGAATTCTGTTTCCGTTTACTTTCACATCAACAGACTATTTTACGCATTTAGTTTCCAGATTGTAAATAGTGAATTAGTGATTTCGAAGTTTAAGCATGGATTCGCATGATTATAAAACAAAACCAATTTTAGCCAATTTCTGAATTCAGTTTTTGAATTGATGATATTTAATTATTGTCAGTGACACCTGTGAAGAGTGGATTAAGTGAATTTTTTTGGATTTCGAGTTATATATTTCAAACCTAATTTGTTCTCTCTTTCTTTGTGTCTAATGTTCCAAGTGGTAGGGCTATTACAAAGGGATAATACTCTTTGTTATAGTAGCCATGTCACTTACGGTTATATAAAATTAGGTTTGAAAAACATGACTCGAAATCCGCGAAATTACACTTAAATCTCTATTCAATGGTGTCACAGATATGTAAAATCTATGCAATAATTTAAAATAACATCGAAGAAAAACTTAATGCATTACAATGTTTTTACTCATGAGTAGTATTGTTAAAATATAAAGTTTATTTTATCGCGGTTATTAAATTACAGTAACAGATTGTACATTAAATTAGAAAAAAAAATGGCTTTGACATTTAAATATTATATCAATAGAAACATCTTATACGGTTATATATTTTTTTTTCTTTAGACCTATTCATAAAACAGTGCTGTTATTTGTATAGGATTTAAATATTGCGGAGAGGCCAAATATCAACATTGAATATAAAAACAAACCAAAATAAGTAGTTGATGTTGTCTTTGGACTTTTTGGAATCCAGTGGTATACCGTTGTTTGGACTAGAACAGTGGAGACTCCCAAAGCATGAAGTGTAGCTGCACAATTTCAACAATATTCTTGATGCCGTTTGTCAGTTGAGCTCATCGCTGGATAGCCCGCATTCATCTCAACGGATGTAAGGGATTCGTCCCAAAGACTCTTGAAATGGCGATTTCATTCTGGAGCAAAAATTGAAATTATTCTCCATCTATTTTTAGTTTGTCTGTCTACAGATGATTTGATGAGGCAAAATAAGAAAGTCTTCTGGTGACTGTGAATGGGAAAACATCGCTTGAGTGAGCTCGATACCAATTAAAGAATATTACGTGACTCGTTTTTCTCTGATGAGATGAGGTATCACTATTTTCAGCAATTTAAGTAGTTTATGTTTTTGTATTATTCAGCTCCAAAAATAGACCAAAACTTTGAGTCAACTCTGTAAAGCTAACTGAGAAAATTACTTCATTCACTGTCTTTCAATCGTTTACTCCAAAACACTCCATTGAGGCCAACGACCAATCATTCTGAGATCTTTATTCAACAGCTTAGTATAAAGAAAGACTAGATCAAAACGTGAACAGGAAAATCCAACTGAAAAGACCAGGCTGGAACTAAGTGTCTAACTAAGGGAGGAGAAGTGCGATTCAGATAGCATTTATTCTGATCCTTTTGAATGGAAGTGTTTACTTTTTGAGGAGATAAAACCTCAAAGATAGCGGATTATCCGTGCCAGGCCCTTCTAATCTCTAGAGGGGCTTTCTTCTCAAATGGCCGGCGTTATTTACACTATTTTTTTTCATCTCAAATAACCATTTATCTGCAGCATTGAGTTCCACTCAAGGCCCCCATCCGATTTCTACTCCGGCTAATAGTAAATGCGAATGAGAACCGACTGCCGACGTCCGGCCGGGTCGTGTTATTTGCCAGAAAGTAAATGAAGCTAGGCCAGATGTCGCGTGAGTCCACCTTATTTGGAAGACTAGAGGGATCGACATTATACTCCATGGCAATACCGTTCCCAGGAACTGACCTTTTAGCCTAATTGCTACACAGTCAGTTAGTTTGTCAATTTCTCAACTAAAAGGAAAAAAAAAATTCAATATTGATTACTTTTCGTTGACTTTCCTTTTTTTTATACATAGCTGAAAGAAATCCAGTAGATAGAATGTTTTTTTGGTTTCCATCTCGTCGTTTGAATTTTTTTTTCGGAAAAATTTGAAATTACTAATGGCTCTTCAAACAAGTATATGAGTTGTGTTACGCTAATTGATCAAATTTATCCTTGGTTCCTCTCTATTCCTATCTCATAAGTAAACAGCCAATACTATTGATAATCTAAACCCACATTTTTTGAGATTGGCATTTCTTTACTTAAAGTTTAAATAGATCAGAACTCCGGATATATTCTAATACTTTCTAAATAATTACGGAACTAAAATAAAATTGGTATTACATTTTTTGATGACAAATATCATATTGAACATTAGAACATTGAACATTGAACAACACAACAAACATCATATTGAACATATTAGTGATATATATATACACTGTTTTTTGGAGTGGGAAATCCAAAAAATCTTTGTTTTTTAATATCTTGAATATAATTGAATATCTTTATGCCTTATTTTTTTTTTTTTTTTTTTTTTTTTTTTTTTTTTTTTTTTTTTATTATCCCTCTTAAAAGGGACATTTTAATACTAAACTCATTTTTCTACCTTCAGCAGAACCAGATGTATAAAATTAAATATTTTTTGCGCAAGCAAACTTCCCGATTTTTTTCAGGGCTCCTGGAACGCTTTGGCCCCTAATCTCTTTTACAGTCCAATATTTTAAGGCCTTACAGGTATAAATAGTATATATATATATATATATATATATATATATATATATATATATATATACATATATATATATATATATATATATATATATATACATATATATATATATATACATATACATGCATATAACATTTGTTTGTATAAGTATAACATATGTATATATTTAAAGCAAAAGCGAAACAGAGACTTTAGCTTTTTATGCCTTAAAGCTCAAATAGATTTCCGTCGCTTCTACAAACATCATGAGTCGGTAGTAGTTTAAAGTGGCTTACGCGCTTGGGAACATCGGTCCGCCAACAACGGTTCGGCGATCCAAGTTCCCATGTGTGTATAGCTGACGAACAACGGTTCGTAAGTTTTTCCTTTGTTCGTATAGTGTGTAGTGAGTCACGAACCGAACTCCATTTCGACGAACCCTTATCTGCGAACCGATATTCCCATATGTGTAGGCCGCTTTAAGGATCCAAAAACTGCTGCCGTAATGGGTACTTAAATCCCCTTCATACAATTTTAGCATAAAACATGATTTATAATTTATAAACACCCTTTATGCTGGTATACTTATGGACTGCGTTCTCTATTAATGTAACCAGCCTGTATATAAAATGTAAACTAACAAACTAGAATAACTAAGCTAAAGAAATAACTAATAAAAACCAAATACAATGAAAATATTCTAAATTAATGAAAATTACATAAAAACTAGCGACAAGGCACATACTATTTAATAAAAAAATGAATAATAATAAAAACTAGGGACAGAAATCTATTAAGTGAGTACTCTCAGCGTCAAACGTGTTGACATGGCGAGGTCAAGTAGCAATACTTTCTTATCAAGTTTTGTATTCAAATACCGGCTATGTAATGGTAAAGGCTTTATATATAAATTAAATCTGTACACCATCACTGTAGTATATAAATAAATTATCAAAAATCACTGTAGATTTTTTTAAAATATAATAATTATATGTTACTATCGCACGACTATCAGATTTATAAATCTGCTTGAGGAAAATTATTTTAGGCTTTAGTTGGAATTCAGTCAATATTAGGTGGCTTAAGTAGCCTTGTTCTCAGCCTGTTGAACAATGAGAGTGCGTTTAAAGGTAATGTAGCATGACGCCTTTCAATACACCTTGCGCCTAACTCTAAGACATCCTGAAAAAATAATAATAATAAAAATTAAAAAAAACTGTACCACTACAATCCAAGAACGGTCTTGGGTTCAATACATGGTAAGGACCGTAGGAATTGGATCGAGATCACACTCAACCGCCAGGTATTTCCCCCAATTAAAGGTTCCCACTTTACAGAGGCTGGTTGAGCCCCAGAAGAGTCTCCCCCACCCCATAGGGTTGATTCATGGCTGTTAACAGAATCAATAAATATCTGTCACAGACGGTTTCGAACCCGGGACCAGGAGAATAGGAGCTCAGTGCCTTACCTGTGAGTTACCCCGCTTCCCCAAAAATTATACTAAAGCGAAGTGGAAATTTTTTTTTAAACCATTGAAGAAGTATTCCAACATATAAGAGCTTTATGAAAAAGAAGCTGGAGATACTAGCCTGTCAAAAACTAAACCTTTTTTTCACTGACAAAAAGTGAATGTGCATTCGAGCGGTTCTAGTTCTTAGCGATCTGATGACGTAAAGTTTGTTAAGTACATTGTCGGTAAAATCCCCTTTAAAGCAAGAAATATGTACAAAGCTACCCAAGAACTATTATTTAGTCCTCCAAGCACTTATGTATATATTTGGTGTGTGTCTTTATTAGTTCATTTCGTTTACTGTTCTGAAGAAAATAGAATTCCCTTTCTGTACAGACATTTGATAAGATTCTTTTTACTATATCCAGTATTTCAACAAATCCAAATTCTGATAAATAAAATTATTAAAATCTAGATATGTCTATTTTAAAGTAGACACATTTAAGGGACAGAAAAATATTTAGTAAAAAAATTGTTTTTTTTTTTCAAACCATTTACTGATCCATCAAGCGGGTTTATGATGATTAAGGGATTCGGTCTATCAAATATTTACTTGTAACATTTCTTTTATAGGGTTCTAAGTCGAAATTTCAAACAGTTCATTTAATTTCTGATTATTTGATAGCTGGTATTAGGTTATTGGGTTATTAGAGAATGATACTTGTGACAGGATATTGTTAGAAGTTATTCCTAGGAGCAATAACTGAAACTTATAATTGTTATAAATATAAGGAGATATTGGTGGAGACTTGTTATAGGGTAGGATAGGGCCGGTTATGGGGCTACTACCTGGGGAGCTGTAGCCAATCTGGGAGTCGGCTCTTTCACGGCTTCCTTCCATCCCGGCCCCAATGCCTCCGGCGAATGGAGCCCACCATCCATCGCCTCTTTTAAATAAAACACTCTTATAAACTATTCCTAAAACCAAAATACTGAGTTTATCGATTTATAGTCCGAGCTACAGATATTCGGCCGTAATTGCAGTTTCAATGAAAAAAGGTTTTATCTTAGTTTTCATTTGTTTTAAAATGTTAAAAGCTGTATCTTGTACAGTGACAGACATTCACTAAAAGTGCTTAAACACAGGTCACTTGTTAAGGTCCGTATAGAGTGGCGGTCCGATCCGCATGGGCTTCGTCAACGATCATCATATTCTGTGTTGAGAGCAGAGCAAGGGCGCTCCCACCTCATGACGTCTTTTCCAACGAGCCCTTTGATTTTTCGCTCTTCTCATTTGGATGGGAGTGTGACAGGTTTGTTGGTTTCCGTAATTGTGTAATTATTGTTTTTCAAGATAATTGAAAAGTTTAACTAAAATACTACATTTATAACTTTTATAACATTTATAACTAAAATACTAATTATTAACCTTGTTATTATTATATGTTCAAGGACAAGTTGGCCAGAAGTGCGGTTAATGAAAAAAAAATGCAATAATAAGCTAATAAATTAAGAATAGTTGATTTTATTCGTCTTTATTTCAGGGATAAAAAAATTAAAAAAAGACCCCTAAACAATTTTTAAAAAAATAATTAATAGTCCAATAAATTATTTTTTATATTCATGCTCATAATTGCAACATTTGCATCGATTCTTACCAAAAATATATAGGTAGACAGATATAATTAGATAAAGTATAGGCATGAAAAGTAGAGATAATAAGTATGACAATATGAAATTCACGCCACAGTCCCTAACCATGACAAACGACTTCTCTCAGAAAACATCAACATCCAATCAGAATCCCTTCCCGTCAATCAAAAAACTGATAAATAGAACCTATTCCTAGCTTATTCTCAAATTTTCAATTTAATAAAACAACGATAACTTATTATGATCCAATTAGGGATTGATAAATTATTTGCCACTTCAATAATTTTGTTTTTGTTGAACAAAATAAATATTAAATAAATAAACACTAGTTTCCAATGTTATACATTCATCTTCAGTTCTAAAAACATACGAAAATTCAAAAATAATCAATTCAAAATACAGTTTGGTATTATTATACATATTAAATTAAATGTAATATAAATTAGTATTCTAAAACATTTATGAGGTTTAAGTAGATTATATCAAACAGAAAAGTTTGTATTGTTTTTTTTCACGCACTGAACTACTAATGGAAGGAAGGTGGGGTGTTTATAGGTAAACGGTTTAGGGATCGGGGTTTTTCCAATAATTCTGGTGGGTAATTGTTTTTTCCGTTATGGATGGGAATAAATTTAAGATTAGACTATTGGAGATATTTATTTGGTCATTTAAGCAAAAATCTGGATTGGATTTGAAGGATTTTATTATTGGCACTGTTTTCATCGTGATGCATTAATTTAACTCATGAGTCTTTGATGAATTTATGTTTTTTTTTATTGAAATGAATTGCTAAGTTGGAATTCTCTGTCTTATTATTACATTAACATATATGATCCTTTAATCTCTGATTTAGTGTTCTTCCAGTTTTTCCCGTGTTTAAGGTTGCACAATTATTACAATTCATTTCGTATACTCCGCTTTTTTGGAAAGGGTCTCTTTTGTCTTTCGGAGAAGGGAAATATGAGGATAGGGTTATTTATATTCTAAATGCAGGTTTTAATCCTAGTTTTTTTCAATTGATTTCCGACTTTGGTATACGGCCATATACGGCCGTAATTTGGAATCAGGACATAATGTTTCGGATTGGGTCTGTCTTCGACGGTTATTGAGTAAATAGCATTAATTGTCTTCTTTTTTTTTTGTAGTTATTTTCTAAAAATGTGATTGATAGTGGTTTTATTGATATATTCTTGAAGAACTGTATAGCGTTAGACAACAAAATTAAAAACATAGTAGTAATTCCGGATAGCTCGAATTTTTATTCCCCTCTCTCATCCCTTCTGGCAGATTTATTTATGGACAAATTAGAACAAAAAATTCTTGACCCTAACAATTCTCAATTAGCTCCACATATCATATACTAGTATCGGTGTGTAGATGATAATTTATGCCTATGGTCTGGTACGACAAGACAAATAAATATTTTTTTAAACGAAATAAACGAAATTCACCCCTCGATTAAATTCACAGTAGTCCTGGAAAAAAACAAAACAATAAACTTTTTAGATTTATAAATCTCAATAAAAAACAAACATCATGACTTTGGAATATACCTGAAACCCCACACGGATGTCGTTATAAACAATGAAGCTAGGAGACCGGTAGCAAATAAACTCGCAGCCTTTAATAGGATGAGTTACCGTCTTTTGAATGTACCATTAAATGAAAGGAATTATAATAAAGAAATTGAAATAACATATTCCATAGCAAAAAATAGCGGGTACTATAAAACCATCATCAATCACATTTAAAAAAAAAACTACAAAAAATAGAAAATTAATTATATCTATTCAACAACCCTCGAAGACAGGCCCATCCCGAAACATTATGTCTTGATTTCATATTACGGACGGCCCTATATCCACCAAAGTCGGAAATCAATTGAAAAAACTAGGATCAAGCCCTGTATCTAAAATAGAAAAAACCCTGTCCTCATATTTCCCTTCTCCTAAAGAAAAAATAGACTCTAGCGGAGTATACGAAAAAATAGTAATAATTGTGCAGCCAATAATAATCCTTAAAATGCAATCCAAATTTTTGCTTAAATGGCCAAATAAACATCTCCATTTGTCCAATCTTAAATTTATTCCCATCCATAACAGAAAGAACAATTACTCACCGGAATTACTAGAAAAAACCCCGACCCCTTAACCGTTTAATTATAAAAACCCCACCTTTCTTCCATTACTAGTTGAGTATGAGAACAAGCCAATACAAACTTTTCTGTTTAATATAATCTACTTAAACCTTGGTGAGTACCAACATGTATTTGATTTCTTGTCTTAATTAAATTCAAAATTCATAAATGTTTTATAATACTTATTTATATTACATTTAATTTAATATGTATAATCATACCAAACTGTATTTTGAATTGCTTATTTTTAATTTTGTGTGTTTTGAGAACTGAAGATGAATGTATAACATTCGAAACTAGTTTTCAATAAATATAAATTTATAGAAGTGGCAAATAATTAATCAATTCCTAATTAGATTGATCCCTATATACCATCATGCGGACGTCAACTGATTATTATGATCCGTTTCCATTTCCAACCATGCACACTCGTCTCCATTATCAATACTAATATCCGGTTAACTTTTGATTTCTTTTATTATATTTTTATTTCCTGTTCATTTTAAATATGCTTTAGTTTTAAATTATATTTATTTATTTTCAATTTTTGTTTATTTTTAGAGAGTTTTGGTTGACCGTAGATGTATATCTTAAGGGAGAAGTTGGTCGGAGGGGTGCGGTCAAAAAGTAACACTTTAATAAGTAAACTTATATATTTTGTGCCAACGTTTCGGCCTAAGTTTTAGGCCATCTTCAGGGCAGAGAGGCGTGCAGTCGAGCGCCAACAATTTGTTTATTTTGCTTGTGGCAACTTCTTATTAAGTTAAGACTCCATTCATCCTCTCCACCTCTTACCTTTTTATTTCTCTTTACACCAGAATCCAAATTTTATTTATTTATATCCATATCCCATCCAATCTTTAAATCATTAGGTTAAACAAATCCTTCATATCAATAGTTTTTACCGTAACTTAAATATTATTCTAGGATAATTGTATTATTAGATATGTTTAAAAATACTCTGCAAAATGACTACTGAATGTTGGTGAGCTTCCAATGGATCGAAGGGCGTACGTTGAAATTTACAATTCCAACTAACATCGGGCAAGCAGCGCACGCTTGGACGTGTCTGTACGCACCTTTAGGTGAGTTTGTTGCCCTTCTATGAGAATGATTCGTATTGAGTCCTTACAGAAAGGCAGTAAAAGGCAGTCCTACGCCACTCTCTAGTTTAAGTTTGATTTAAATGATAATAAATTAATTTGTTCCCCACGAAAATGTAAACAATGTTTGTAAAAATATTGATAATCACGTTAGTTTATGCCTTAATAAATATAATCCCAACAATACCGTCCTTTTCTGTAATTAACTTTGTTATCAGAAATTCGGAAGTTTTAACTCAACCACCCCATCTCCTAACCATATCCCCTCCACTTTTCTTCAATGCAATTTATTTTCGGCAAACTTTGGTACTAGATTTTTATAATCTAATCTTCACCGACGAATAAAAATTTAAAATTCACTCGAGTACGCCATTCCCCTAGTATTTATGACGACCCCTCAAACCAATAGCAATACTAAAACATTCTACTAATTCTTCTTTTTGGTCAGAGGGAACAAACAAGAAGTCTCGATAATCCGAAAAAACGTTTAATTCGAAACTGAAATTAGTCTATATTTTTTGGAGAAAAAAGTTTAAACGAGGCACTATATTAATTATTGCATTACTGAGCTTCATTGGTTTGAAAAAAATATGGTATAAGAGAATACCTCTCCCTTGAAGCCAAATGACGTAAGTGCCTCTGAAAAATGGTGCCCGCTGGAGTTGCGGCGAAATGTGGTTGAAAATCGACTTTTTTGGGGAAAAAAACCCGTCAATCCCGATCAATGAGCCACAGACAAATTATTTTGATACTATCTTAAGCAAAATGAAATTTCAATTAAGATGTACACTTTCAGTAGTTTTTACTGCTAATATAGCAGGCGAAATTTTGAGGCGTCTATTTCGGAAAGAAAAGCAGACATTTTTTCTCACATTTATAAACTACCTAAATGAAAGATATTCTGTGATTTTTACGTAGAGATGGAGGGTTGACATCCTATTTTTGGTTAAATACCAAAAATAAAATAGGTTGGTTAAAATCCAACCTATTCAGGTTCTGAAGACGATAAAATTTCGAGTTTTTAACTCAAAATGACTGAAAACTAAATTTTTTTTTTTTACAGCTAATTATTTCTTGAGACTAAAGTGATAAATTTAACTGTTATACAAAGATTTACAAATTCATATATTAAATTATATATATATATATATATATATATATATATATATATATATATATATATATATATATATATATATATATATATATATACACATTTACGAAATTTGATGGAATTGATACTGGGACATTTGTACACTAGTGTCGATCTTTCCTCAAACTTTGGGAAAAATCGGACGAGCCGTTTTTAAGATATTGACGTGTTCAGAAAAATAAGTTTTGAGCGTTCGTGAGCAAAAGTAGTAGATGGCATTGGACAAAATTAATATCAAACCATTATTACACTAGTCAACAACTTTAGGCTGAATCGGACGAACCACTTTATAGAAATATGGGTATTTCCAGAAAAATACGTTTGCGCATGTGTAAGCGAAAGTGGTGAATGGTATTGGAAAAAATTGATAAGACATAATTTTTTCACTAATCGCCAACTTCCATCTAAATTGGAGCTAAATCGGACGAGCCGTTATAGAAATGCAGGTGTGCCAAGGAAAATGCATTTGCGCATGCGTAAGCTAAAGTAATGAATGAAATTTGATAAAATTGATATACGACCATCTAGGTACCAATATGCATAATCACTGAAAATTTCATCAAAATCGGATTAACGACTATTGATGTTATGCCCGTCATATGGATTTGACAACTTCGGTAGCGAAGAAGCAATTAACAAATGACAATAGTAATTCCATTTTCAAAATCAAATTGTGCACACAGACGCAATCGGGCGCGGCTGGACTTTTCTAATATTTTATTCGGAGTCTTGTTTAAATAAAAAAGTAGATTTTAGAATTTCGACTGTGTTCAGAAGATATTTACTAACAAACAAATTTTATTGGATATTTTTGGTATTTATTCGGGATATTATTTTTAGCTTAAAAAACAACAAAAATTGATGTGTTTTTTTCGCTCCATATATTGCATGGTATAGTCGATGTTGATTACTAAGGAAAAAATCGCGCCAAGAAAAAAATATGTGTGTGGTTATAATGATAGTAATGCCGATAATTTTTTTTTTTTTTTTATGAAAAATCAAACATTTTTTCATAATTGGATTTGAAAGGGTCGTTACAAGTGTAACAACTAAAATATTTCCGGCTAAATTGGTAAAATATTTCACGTAATTAAGCTATTTATTAATAGTGAAAAAAAAGAAGTAATTTTTCCGATACCTTAAAAAAATAGATTTTTTTTTCCGCCTTTCAACCACTGTACGGTGTCTGAGTGTGAAACATCTGTTTCACCTTCACTCTCGTCTAAGTAGTTGACAGGTTCTTTCAAAACCATTTCAGTGATATGCTGATCGTCTTAAATCTCATGGCCGTGATCGTCGTATTTTTACACTACTATACCTTTTCGTCCTAATCACGCTCAATAATATTTACGTTGTACATATCACACGTTATTATGTAATTCTGATTTAGTGTAAGACGGATATTGCTTAATCCATAAAAATCGTTAATCTGGTATGGTTCTGGTTCCAATCATTTGGAATAATCGGGACTCCACTCTGTACGCTAATCTTAAAAAAAATAAATATTTTAAAAACGTAAATGATCTTTGTACCACTTTTAAAGCATATGTGAATAAATGAAAAAAAAATACTATATTTTGTAATATATTCATAGACAATAATATTACATCATAGACATTTAGTACGCAGAGAAAATTAATAAACAAATAAAACTTTCAGAAGATAGTTCTGAAATAGAAAAGAATATAGAAATATTTGAGATAAATAAGCTATATTGCTATATGCGAATATTTCAAAAAACAGTAAAATATGAATGTAAAAATAGTAACAAAAATATATAAATTACATAAAAAGAAAATGACAATAATGACAAAGATGTTTGGCGTAAATGGAATTTTTTAATTTTTGGAAGTAGAATTAGAAACAATATAGAAACAAATGCTGTAAAATCCACAGAAATATATATATATATATATATATATATATATATATATATATATATATATATATATATATATATATATATATATATATATATATATATATAACTTAACGAGTCCGGGCTAAAGAATTTAAAAAAAAAGAAAGGTTTAAGAAAATAATAACGCAACAAGAGCTGGTTAATAACTGACTTTATTCACCAAGTAATCCTACTTATATACTCTTAGGGAGTTGTTTATATTCCTAGTAGGATTAAGTTCTATTATTAGCTAGATCTGGCTCTTAACTTAAAACGATATCACATGTAATATTTCCAGGTAAACAATAAATTTTAGTTACGAAGTAGAGGTATGGGGCAAGCTTCCTAAATAAATGAAAGGAAAAAATAAGAAAGAAGTAGAAACACCAATATTTTCTATCGAAAGGGGGTGCTCAGAATTCAGCGAGGAACCCTCAATATATTCCCATCTTAGGGGGTAAAAATTACGCAAGTTCAACTATAAGGGTTGTATAAGTTTATTTCTATTCAACTGACTTCTGATTTGGTTCACAAGATTTTCGGCAGAAGTCGTTTCTTTGAGGAAACTCGGAGAATTTTTAGGGAGTTTTCAAGCGGAAGTTGGAGTGGCAAGGGACCAAGTTGAAGCCATTCATTTCTTGTGTACACCTATTTTAGAACGTCCTGTCCTTCCTTTCGCGCCCTGCGTCTTGTATTGGCACTAACAGGCATCTTTAGCGGAAAAACAATCAATAAATTAAATATAATATCTCTTGTGAAATAAAAATGTAGGACAATTAAGAAAGTACAGATGAAAGTTGAAAAACACATTAATTATTTCATAAAGTGGTTGCCAAATACTTCGTAATTAAAGTTTCACTGAATGACTTGAAACATTTAGTAATATTGATTAGTATCTTCAGGGGAAGATCTCAAAGAGCCTGGAGGGAGCAGAGGGGGGGGGGCAGATAATATAACATGCATTTTGATAAAAATTATTGCTAACCCGGGTTATAACGCATTTGTTGACTACATTGTTTCTAAACATTTTAACTTATAGTAGCCTCCAATTCGTTTGATTCGCTACTCAGTTTTATTCTTTCTTCATTTCTCTTATTCATAAACCAGCAAGAACGATTACAAGTACATTCCTTTTATTTAATTACTCATAATAACTATAATTAATATTAGAGATGAAATGTGAGTGCATTGTTAATAGAATAAAAAGTTGGCGGAAAAACAACACAGAGCTTTATCCATGCTTTTAGCATTAAGTAGATTAGCATAAGGAAAGAGGGAAAGGGGCGACAGTAACCTAGCCCAGCCCCCAGCCCCCAGGTGTCACTCAATTCAGAAAACTTTTACACGCTCCAACCAAGTATTTAAAGACAACTCCCTAGCTTCCAACTTTTACAAATATAACAATTGCCATAATTTAAGTTTCAGTATGTAATATAATGAAATTCTATCCAATATACCACTAAACGATTTAGCTTAATTTTTAACAAGTTTCAATTTAGAATATTGGATTATGAGTGATTTGAGTAGCGTTTAGAAGAGCGTGGCTGATCCATTTCGTGTAAATTACAAGTGCAATATTGATTACTATTTCACATTTTTTTTTCTGTATAATTTCACATTGTTGGACTTATAACCACTATATGGACCATTATTCCCTAAACCTATTTCATGATTTGGCCATTGAAGATTAGCGATAATCTTTGATAACAAGTTGAAAAGTTGGATTCCAAATTGTATTGCAATCAATCTTCGGACCCGTTTCATTAATTATAATTATTGTGAATTCTTTTAATATCTAAGGATTGTATTGCTTTTGTTACTCGATAGGAAATTTTTTCCTTAATGTCGTACCGTCTCAGCCAGCAAATTTTTTTTTATAATCGGTTTTTTTAAGATTTTATTTTTAAAAAATTAGGTTCTCTGTTGTTGACCGTGACAAACCAAGCAACGCGTAGGTGTTTTCCTAAACTCCTTTTTTTTCAAATAGCAAAAGCAATCCAACAAAGCATTTCTCACGAAAATAACAGAGGCTTGTTACTAGAAAAATTTATTACACAAGAACAAAACATGTTTATTTGTGGTACACTGCATCTTTGCTAATACTGGTCCGATTTATATATTTTTGTTTTTTAGAGAATTCAATTGCCCTTAAAATGATCATATACATAATCCACCATAAAAGCATACTTTTCGAGTTAGGTGAAAATAATGTTTTCTTTTCTTCATTCCTCTTTGCCCTGCTTTTTCTAGTGAACGGATTATATATACATGAATAGTTAAAGGGCTTTAAGGAGAAGATTTTAGGATCATGTTTTCAGCTATTGCGCACAAAGAGCCTAGCTTAGTGCACAGGCATCAGGAGACAAAACTTTACAAGACAAAGGAAGATGTAACAAAATCGGTCCACCCAATAACGTTTCACTAAATGACTTAAAAAAATTAGTAATTATGATTAGTATCTTCAGAGAAAGATCTCGAAGAGCCTGGAGGGAGCAGAAGGGGAGGGGCAGATAATATAACATGCATTTTGAAAAAAATTATTGCTAAGCCGGGTTAGATCGCATTTGTTGACTACATTGTTTCTAAACATTTTAACTTATAGCAGCCTCCAATTCGTTTGATTCGCTAATCAGCTTTATTCTTTCTTCATTTCTCTTATAGATAAACCAGCAAGACGAAAAGAACAGAGGTTAGTTACGAGGAAAATTGATTACACAAGAATAAAACATGTTTATTTGTGGTACACTGCATCTTTGCTAATACTGGCCCGATTTAGACGATAATTTTGTTTTGTAGGGAATTCAATTATCCTTAAAATAATCATATACATAATCCATCATAAAAGACATACTTTTCGAGTTACGCGAAAATAAAGTTTTCTTTTCTTCATAACTCTTTCCTCTACTTTTTCTCTGGAACGGACTATATATATAGGAATAGTTAAAGGACTTTAAGGAGACGATTTTAGGAAAGTTTCATCAATATCATTAGAGCCGTTTTGGCGCTGCAGTCTATATAAAAACATGTTTTCAGCTATTGCGCACAAAGAGCCCAGTTTAGTACACAGGCATCAGGGGAAAAAACCTTACAAAACAAAGAAAGAAGCAACCAACCATCCAAGAGATAATCTAGGCACAGACAAGTCACACTGATAGACCAATGGCTGAAAATGCGATTT
The DNA here is from genome assembly GCA_948150685.1 of Rhaphigaster nebulosa. Taxonomy (NCBI): domain Eukaryota; kingdom Metazoa; phylum Arthropoda; class Insecta; order Hemiptera; family Pentatomidae; genus Rhaphigaster; species Rhaphigaster nebulosa. The sequence continues at coordinate 29,417,692 of OX411307.1, read as the reverse complement.
TTGGGCTAAAACATATAGATCCGTTGAAAACTGCACATCGAAAATTTGACCCGATTCCAATACCTTCTTTACCTATATGGTAAGTAAAGTAATAAATGGTCGTATTTATGTCCAAATAATTAAAAGAAGACGCTAGCAAGTCACTAGGCGGTAATAAAATAGTGGCCGTTATCGTAACCATTTGTTAGAAGGTGTAAATGATGTGGTTTATTATACGCAGCTTCTCTTAATATTCCGAAAATCGGAATTTCAAAGTAAATGATATAATATTAAAAACATGTGTCAATGATGATAAAATCAATATTTCTTACCAATAGCAGCATCTGTTGCAACAGGAACATTTTCGACAAAAAATATTTATTGGATTTGATAAAAGTTATGTCATTTCAAAATAAAATATTATGGTTATCTTGACGGTTTGCTTAGTTGCGATTGGATTGACTGACTGATGGTTACCGTAGTTGGAACAGGCTCATTACCGCTTTGGATAGCGTTCCCTGGAGTACAGTCAGCAGAGATTTATAATTTCTCTCGGTTGGAGCTGATGGATGGGGCTCCTTAGGAAGTCTGGTACAAATTTTATCCAGTATTGGACTTTGTACTCATGTTTTTAAAGTATTTTATGCTTGTGCCATCGAAAGTTGGTTTATTTTTTTTCAAATAACTCGAAAACTGTACATCTCCCGGAATAATTCCAGGTGCTCGTTTCAAAGATACATAAATGTTCTGCAAAGCTAAATTGTAAAAAAAAAGGACCAAAATTAATTAGCGAAGATGCAACAAACAGCTTTAGTATAGGACTTTGCATACAAAGTAGTAAGGAGAGCCGTGTTAGTGGGCAGATCAGATATTGTATTTTAATTCAGGTACCCTAAAAATGGCCAGAAAAAAAATCCTTTATTTATAACCAAACTTCTCTTGACAGCGCTACTTGGTGTCTTTTTAACATACCTACTACGGCTGTATATTATCACCGATCAAAGGATCGGGGTTTTATTACTTTTAAAAACAAAACTCGAATGTCTCAAGGGTCCAGGACAGCTTACAAGAGACTTTGGGTGCTTCAGGGATTAAGTTTAAAATATGGTAGCTCAACCAACAGATCTGCAATTATACCAGAGGAGCATATTTGCTTTGCCATTATAACCTTTATACATATATTTTTTTAAGCTATTAAATTATTGTAAATACGAGTAGAAGATCAAACATGGGAAAGGGATAGCAGTTTAATTATTACGTTACCACTATCTTTTTATTGTTATCTGCCAGAGATGGCTGAATAATAAAGCTCATATATTCCCGAAAAGAGGGATATAAACCGTTAGCGCTTGAAGAACAGTGGTGCTGAAGGAGGAGGGCTATGCAAACATCTCGTATCAGATAGATTCCATCTCGGTTGATTCTTTATTCATACCTAAGCCAGCACTTCTAATAGCCTCCTCAAAGCGGCTTCCTTTCACCAACCCTGTCTCCTTCAGGAACGGTAATTTATTTAGAAGCCACCGGGGAAAAAAACTGTCCACCTCTCCTAATCCCCATCCTCTTTGTAGGCTTTGCTTTTTGGTTGAGAAGAGGAAAATACGTATTTTCTCTAAGTGGAAGCGCCAGGATTTTTTTTTTGTTTGATTGTAGGACTTGGCCGTTGGACGTGAATTGAATTGATGCCGAATAAAATTAAAAAGAGCTCACTTCACCATGAAGACGCTTTAAAAGTCAAATTTATGCGTCTTGTTCATTTGGTAACCGGTTTGTTAGTCTCAGAAATATATTAAAATACTGGCCCAAGCCTGCTGAAGCTTTGCCAATAAAATTGTATTGTTTTACGAAATTTACTATCAAAACGGAAGGGATCCATAATGTTTTGTGTCAATGCTCGAAACATGTATGATAAGTGAGATCACTACAACTTTGAAGTTTTCTTTAACATAGGCAAGGCTTAGGTTTATTATGGGTCATTCTCCCACGAATTTCGAGATTCCAATCCCTCCAAAAAAAAAGTGAAGTGTAAACATTATTTTTTCCATAATTCATTTCAAGATAGGATACTAAGGATACCATAAAAAAAATCTCTTCATATAGACCAGTCTGAATAGAGTCGCACGTGAGGGAAATAGAATGCTAGTCAGAGAAATGGATAATACTCAAAATTCAACCCATTATCATTTTTATTATCAATTACAAAGACATAATTAACGAGGAGGTCAATCATTCGAGTTAAAAAATATTAATTAATGAAAAATAAAAATAATTAGTCTACTTCAACTTCTGAAGTAGAGAATCGGAGACAAACGAGTTAAACTGGCCACGATAACTCCTAATTTAAAGACTCGTTGATTTTGTGTCGTTGCATAATCTATTTTTTTAAACATGGAGGGGCGGACCCAGATGGAGAGCGATGGGGACGAAGGGAGGCGAGGGGGGGGGAGGGCGACCGCCCTGGGCTCCGCGCCATAGAAAAATTAAATAAATGACTTATATATTACAGACGAATTTATAGTTCATATTAAAGATTATATGCATGAGTTTTGAGAGTTAATTTAAAACAATTAAACAGTATATAATACTGACATTTTGCCCCAAAATTTTTAAATTATTCCAGGACCCTCCTTTAAATTGGCCCCAACAAAGGGTAGCCTCGCAATATCGTATTGCTTGGAAAAATCATCGCATAAGGAAGCAGAATTACAAAAGACAAACCCAAAAAACCCTCACAAACATTAACTCAAGAAAATTAACACTGAAGGTAGGAGTAAGTCAGGTTATCTATCATCAGTTAGTAAAAAATATCCTGCATTGTGCAAGCCATACGAAATAAAAAAATAAAACTCGGCACAGCCTTGGTGTCCTTTTTCAAAACGCAGAAAGGAAATAGATTAAGTATATGGTACAGAGAAATTATGGGCCATAGTTTTTTATTTTTTTTTGTAAACTGCTGGACCCGTTCTTTCTCATAAAATTCGATAGTTCAAATTACCAGAGACACTAGTAAAAAAAAAAAAATCAAGTAAATAATTTCGAAAACAGAAAATTTATTCGCCGTTTTTAAAAGTTATCATCTCGTGTTATGGAACAGGTGAAGGAAATAGATTTTGAATTCAAGTTTAACCGTGAAAACGAATCGATACCTGAGATACGAGTAATAATACTTAAACTCCAATCTAAAAATATATCGCACTGTTAAATGAAAGGAAAATCATACAGTTACATTAATTAATTATTTCTTTTCCACCAGAATAAAAATATAATAAAATTATAGGAATATGTTGGTGTGATGAAGGAATAATGAACAGCTATTTTGTGTATAACGTTTCCTACTTCCAAGGAGAACCCAAGTTTGGGTATCAATATTCTGTCTCATATTAGATATCAGTCTTCTCTGAAGACAGAAAAATAAAATAAAGAATATATCCTTTAGGGAGTGGTGGATTCCCGAACGTCTTCCCTCGACAGTGAGTTGACCTGCCAGCTATCGGCTACAGCGTTCACTTAATGCTCAAGTGTCACTACTCCTAAAGAAAACTTCCCCCCTGCTCTTTTACGGTATCAGAAATTTATATCAGTAGGTGGTGAGGTAGCATAAACTTGTTTATTTTTGTTTTTTGTTTTAATAGGAGCTGTTTCATTGAAATGCTTATGGTTAAGCCCATCGTTCACAACTTAACATCAAAAATTATCAATTGCCACACCTGTGAACATTCTGTACCCCATGTTTATTTCATATAGGGTCTAGCCTAAAAAAGAAATTTTAAACAGTGAAAATATGCACTTCATGTTTGTATTAGCTTCTAGTGGGATAATTTTTCACAAACTAAAATTTTAACTATTGAAATTTCGTGATAGTTTTCGCTAGAGGGAGATTGCATGACTTGGCAATTTTGTATATTCAAAGCTGGAAACTAATTATACATTTAACTGTAAAGAGTTGATGCCCTCTTGATTTCCTCATGCTTCTTCCAAAAATGAGCCAGTATACCATCTTACTTAGTGTAGTCATTACAATGTACTTTTTTTCTAATGTCTGGCTTCACTTAGACAATATATTTCATTGGATTTTCGAAAAATCGCATTAAAAACTGCAATCGAACAATTGATTGTTGGAAGATAGTTATGATCGATCGAATATGCGGGACCTTTCTAAGAATAAACCGAAGCAAATATGAATCCTCAGTATATTTAAAAAATAATATTTAAGAAATGACAAATTTCTGTTATATCAATTTTTAATCCTGCAGTCATTCTTATGATGAGTCAATTCATTTCAAGACTAATCTCCTTATTAGTGAAGATACCGACATCAAGTAGGAAAACAAATTGTAAACTTTTTTTTAGTATTTTCAAAACATTATTTAACAAAACATCCCAAAGAAACTGGAATGGAATATGTTTAGTGGATTCCAGATTCCTGGACCCTCAGCCTAAGTCTAAGAGGTTCAAGTCCTTCCACCTGAAATTCCCAGTGGTGTGCGGTTAACTGAACTACCATCACACTGCATCATTTGTCTTTGCCCATTGGCTGTAAACTACTATGCCTGCACAAGGCTCCTTGAACCAATTGAGGAGACATATTTGATCATAATTTACAGAATGTTTACAATATTTTCATAATAGGATTATTGCAAGAGCGACATTGTTTTCGAAATAATTATAACTGCTTGAGTATGACGTAAAGGATAATCATTCTGAAGAAATACTGTAAAAGGTGGAAAACACGGTTTTAGTAGTTTGTTGAAGTTTAACGGTAAAGCTAACATTTGTTTTTAGTTGTTTATTTTGTGTGTGTGTATATGATTATATTAATTTAAGAATAAATGGTTATATAATTAAATTGATATAAAAATATTTAAAATGAGAATTAATATTATTTTAAGTAGGATGGATACAATATTAGGCAAGGTTTCTACGAGAAGCCACCATATTTTCAATGGTCCAGGGAAGTATTTCTAAAAACCGAGTTATAAGATAAACGCTTATTAAAACTTAAAGAATATAAAATCTGTGTAAAATTTATAAATTGAGTTATTTGATACAGAAGGTAATTGAGAATAATAATTGTCAATACTGGAAAACAATTTAGTTTTGTAGATTAGCTGTTTGGGTATGGTTTTGCAGGTTAAGAACAGTTCTCAGTGTTCTACGTCACGTAAGACACTTAAATATATAATACGTTATTCATTCAGACGGAGCTTTATCTTCTAAAAGAATCGTGAAGAGGAAGGGTTGGGAATTGGAGCTATAGCGGTAGTCATCCTCTGGGCAGAGCTCCTGCATTATAACATTGAAGATTGATTCCGTCATATAATACCGCGGATCAAGAGATGCTTGATAACTACGGTTTTTTTCCCCTCACACATCATGCTAGTTGAAATATGGTTTGTGGTGATCAAATATTGAAATAACTAAAATTGAACCACGCGCCCTTATGACTATCGAACTGCAATCCTCAGTCTGATGGTCCCAACAATTAAAGCTATAAAAACCCGCCGTGTACCACAATTTCACATATTACACTATATCGTTATATATATATATATATATATATATATATATATACACACACACATACATAAGCTAAGTTATATATTATAATTAGTAAGCTAAGTTTATTGTATAATGATCGAAATGCATCTTAATTTCTTTTGTACTATTAATAAAGGGGTGATGAAAACGAAGGAAGCTCAGACGGAAGCTAAATATCGAGCCAAAGCGTTAATTAGGAGCTGGCTGGTGGAGCAATTGGTTCCGGTGCCAATAATGCAACAAGTATCCTCTCAGTTCGTCCATCCTACGTCTTCACAGATCCAATCGCCTGTCTACTCTCCCCCTCCCCCTCCATCCCACTCTTTCACATTGTATGGAACCTCCCAGTGTCCTTGCTCCCGCCAGCAATGGAACAGATTGCATTAGGAAACATACAAATGCTTTTTATTTTCATTATAAATTACATAAATCCATGCTTAACTAAAGAAAAAAAAGTATAATTGTGAGCCCGAGATGCCAAAAACATTATTAGGAAAAATTTATTGTTATATATTGCAGTAATGCGACGTATTTTATGTACCCCTCAACGCTATTAAAATTATTATTGATACTGGTATATATTTCGATTTCATGATTGGAACTTGTGGAAAATGTAGCCTGGGTCAATTAATTTTATCCCGTTTAAACAGAATTACCCTCTGTTAAGACTATAATCTGAATAGTAATACAAAAAATTATCGATTGAAAAACTATAATGACAAGTTGGTACTTTTTCTTTTTTTTCGTGTTATACAGTAGTATATTATGAAGTGTAGAAGAAAAGGAACAAGCTGGTGATGATTCCTCAAATACTTTTCCTAAGGTTAGTAATCTTCACTGGAGGATCCGGAAGGTGGGCGGGTGACGAGCGCCCTCCCTTCCCTGGAAGATGGAAATAAAAATCTTTTCTTGAAAACTGTTTTCTATTATACATACGACAGCGGCTTTTATTGATACAATACTTGAATTTTAATTGATTAACGTGTAACAACGTTTTTAGTATTTTAAAGTTTCTAGGAGAGGGGGGGGAGAGGACCTTTACATATATGAGCCCCCTCAAAAAATTCCTGGATCCACCATTGGCATTCTTATTTGATTGATACAGGAGTATAAACAGTTCCTACTTTAATAATATATTTAAGTGCCTCTTCAAAACCATAGAGATGTCTGATATTTTTAAAGAAGTATTGTAGTATACATTTATAAGGTATAACATTAGAATTTATATCTATGACAAGAATACATGCTATACCGGGGAAAATGTATTATGCAGAAAAGCCTTTACTTTCAGCAGAAAAAATGACTTTCATTAAATAGCAAAATGTAATAACATATGATCACACATTTTATCAGACACAAATCTAGAAGCATTATTTTAATTACTTATAGAGTATGAAGTAAAGTAATTACAAAGTTACCTAGAAATACCGAGAAAATATTCATAACTGAAATATGCTTAAAATTCTATTGTTTTAACAAATTATTATTTATATGACTAATGGCTCGAGGGACATCGGGATCAGACTTGAACTTGGGAAAACCTCTTTCATTCAAATCTTCAAGAGACACATCATAGTTATTAACTCACCGCAAAGAGTCAAATATTTTTCAAAATTTATTGAACATGGATGGAGTCTATAAAGAACTAGAAAGAACTTAACTTAAGTTAGCGATAATCTTTAAATTTAAATTTCTGAATGACAGCTCATGTTAGAACTGCTGCCTGATTGGAGACTGCGGAAAACTAATGGAGACGAAATAAACTAATTTACTTATTAAGAAACTATTTCTTTATGTTTTCTTGTATATTTCAGAGCATTGAACTATACTTTATCCGCACTTTAGCCAAGTTACTGCAGCACAAATAATATTTCTAAAGAAGATGGATGAAAGAGAATGCATTGCAAATGAAGAGGAGTAGAAGATAATACCTATTAAGAATAAAGGAATAACGACTAGATTAGATATCCGAAGAGCCCAATGATTGGTATTGGGTTTATACTTATATCCGAATCAGGATCGGAAGGAGACCGGTAAGGAGACCTCAGCTGCTGTAGAAATATTAGTCAGTAGCAGTAGGAGGAAGGACGACATAGTCGGTAATAGTAGGAGGAAGGACGACGTAGTCGATAATAGTAAGAGGAGGGACGACGTAGTAGATAATAGTAGGAGGAGGGACGACATTAGTAGTAGGAGGAGGGAAAGCATAGTCGGTAGGAGTAGGAGGAGGGACGACGTAGTCGGTAGTAGTAGGAGGTGGGACGACGTAGTCGGTAGTAGTAGGAGGAGGGAAATCATAGTCGGTAGTAGTAGGAGGAGGGACGACGATCGGTTAACCAGATACCACAAAGTATCATGAACAGGAACGAATGAGTTGAAGATGGACTGAGGCTAGTGTCTAACCAAAGAAGAGATAGAAAGTAGATTTGAGAAACGGCATATTTTTTAACATCTTATTGACGGTACTTCCTGGCATATCGTTTGGATATAGGAGACCGAACACTCAGTGCAGAAATATTATGTTTAATTAAGCAAGGATTGTGAGCTAGTTTATAAAAATCTGGTGCGCGCTTCACACAACTTTTGCTTAACACCCTACCAAAATAAATTAAAAATTTTTCAATTTAATTTCCATAGAATTAACTAATACAGCAATAATAATTATTATCTACAACAATCACTTATGCGTTTTTCGTCATTTTCCATTATTATATAAAATATAAAGCGATACTTCTGGAAGTCGATTTAGGTAAAAAAGTGGCTGTAACGTCAGAGGCCCATAGCTTAAATACACACACTCACATACGCAGATCATTTAGCGAGACTTGGTAATTTGAAGTAAATGGGCCTTGAAACCTGTGTTGTCGCTGAAAACTGGGATTCGAAATTTTTTACGATCGCAATACTTTCCTTTTCTATATCGAAACATGCAGGTAAGTGAAAGTGAAGAGGGCAATGAATCTTATCAATCAAATACTGATTTGAATATGTTTATGTTATTTCATTATTCCTAAACCACAAATTGGAAAGTTAAAAATAGGATATGTGATCAGAAGAATCGATTATGTTTTGGGAAATGAGCAGTTATTAGATAAGACGAGGCTATAGTGGAGGGGGGGATGAGTGATGAGTGAATGAGTGACGTTCACCCTTGCTATGATATTTTTTCAGCCGTTAGGGGACAGTTCTACTATTTAAATAACACCCCCCCCCCCCCACCCCAGAGATTCAACTTATTTGCTTATTCATTACAAAGTTAATATTTTATTAGCACTATTTCATTTGAAAGAGACGGCCGCTGTCGGCTTTAGACAGCACGCGACTTAAATAATTCCTTTGATAAATAAACTAGTCAGGGTGGCAATTTGCAGTAATTTCCTCTACTTTAATTACGAAGAATACCTCAAATTCTTTCATGGGAGCTAACCGACCCCTTTTTTTACCCTCCAGCAGATGGAGTCTGAATTACGGGTCAAAAAGTTTCTTATCGATTTAAACAAAAAAAACCGCAAAAACTTATGCACAGATATATTAAATTATTGATTTTGATTATACACAGATGTAATCGCATTAATTATAGTAATATAATAATTGTAAAAATTGTACCTAAGTAATTGATATTGGTTGGTCGGCTGCGTTGTTTATGATGAAATAAATAGTCGGTCAACACAATATTTTTTTATTTATAAAAACCGAAGATGTTTTAACATGCCCATTTGTTTTTATTCCACATTGTTCTCTTGCTTTACTTTATTTTCTCTTGTACTATATTATTACTTATATCCTTATCATTAATTTATCTTCAATTCACATTTATAATTTATCTCTTATCCACATGTTATTTTCTTTTGTATTTGTACTGAACATATCTTATATCTCTGTTTTAATTTCAGCCCTGATGCTGGCTCACATGTTTGGGCCGAAACGTCGGCTTTTACAGTAAAAACATTTTGTTGACTGCATCCCGACTATTTATTTTATCATTATACTAAAAACAATGAAATTTTCGAGATTAAAAGAGAAATTGGGAAAAAATAAAACAATGAGTAACATACTTCACTATGGAAATAATTAAATAATTTTAAACTAGTAAGATTTACAGGTTGAACATTCACGGAAAAACCAAGTGCGTCTTTGGAAAGAGTAGGGATATTTTAGCTACAGTTCAAATTTAATATTTTTATTATTATTTAAAAAAAAAAACTAGTTAAATCTTTAAAAATAAACTAATATTAATGTACTATGTTTAACTTAAAATAAATAAATAAATAACTTCGCTGTCGATTAATACAATCACATGCTTATACATGTGATTATTCCTGTAGCATACTAACTAAAGGCAACAAATATAATAAAAATCCTATCCACATAAATATGCTATAAATGCTGCGTGATATATTCCGTTTGTTTAATCAATAATCTTAACTATACCCGATTTAGGGAGGTGAGAGAGAGGGGGAGGGAGGAAGTTTGCAGCTTACGCTTCCTAACACGCCTTCCGGTTATCAGGCCAAGGTTACTTCATCTGTCTTCCGAGATCGCAGTGAGGTGTTCCCGTCTGCCAGGCTATAGGGGACTGGTCATCTTCCGCTCGTTCCACTATTCAGTAAAAAACGAAACTTTTCAGATTGTAAGCCACTGGCAGGTCAGAGTTTCCGATTTCGCTTATCTAGGCTTTCTTAACCGAAGAAAGTCACCGATAGCTGTCTACACATTGATGCTTTTCCCTTACCAATCACGTTTCTTAATATCCTATACTTTCGTTACAGAAATACAAAAAACTGTGTTCTTCTTCCGCTCTACCAGTCTTTTAGCTCCCTTCAGGTGCCTCTCTCTTTCTCTCCCCCTTCCACGTGCCTCCCCTCTGGTATCTCTCCTTCGAATACTTCTTGATCCGCCACCTCATGTCTTCTCCCTTAGACTGTTTTTCCCCTACTCTCTGCTTTTCAAAATATTGTTTTTATATTTTCCCCTATCCTTTACCTTGGTTTCCGTTGTAAGTTTTTTGTCGTCTTTCTTCTTAAGGTCATCCTCAGAAGTCCCATTCAACACCTCAGAAGTTTGGTTTATGTAGGTGCCTTTCAGACCTGCCCTCTTGCCTCAAAAACTATGCTGAGATTCCTGACTGTTATTTATAAAATTTTGGCCTTTAAGTATTTGGAGAACCCTTTGTTCAAGTATGACACTTGGTCCCTTGCTAGTACCTACTGTTTCTTCCTTTCGCCCTTTCATACCAATATTCCGATATGCTTACAGTAATATTTATATATAAAATTAATGTATATTTAATATTTACTGTTGATCATGATATATTCTCTTTCCATACCGGTATGCTCAACTACATATCTGACTCCAGAAGCGATGATACGGCTGGAGTAGAAAAGGCCAACCTGTCGAAGCTATATAGATGACTACCTCGTACGACGTAAAAAGGATGCCTATACGTAAAATATAAACTATTTGAAAAGCATCTTGCGTGAAGTTTTGGTTGGAAATGAACAGTAATGATTATTTCAATTGTTTCATCGGCTATAAGCATATTGCGTTTAAGTAATTTTACATAAAGAATTACGACAGACGTTAAGAACCTAAGCAATGTATAGGCGAAATAGTCTGTTACTTCTGACAAGTACTTGGCTATTAGTACGAGTGAACAAGTGACAAGTAGATAAGGAGAAGGTTACATGGAATAGAACCTAACGATATATCACAGGTAATAAATTAAAACCTATCCTCTTCCGTTATTAAACCTTTTGAATCAAAGGATAAAGCTGTTTCATTTGAATTGTTCAAACCAGCTGTGATGTCCATTCGAACAAACTAATGAAGATTATGGCGCTTAAGTTAGTCATAGCTATGTCCTCTAGTTAGTTTATTGGGAGCATTTCTTAAGTTGCTCAAGAAATCACTGCTACCTAATCGGAAACAAAATAAGGAAGTGATAGGTGATCCGAGATGAGGTCAATAGCTGCTCCGGGGAGATAGTGAGCGCTCTGGGGAGGGGGAGAGGGGGGCTTTAGCAGTCATCTGGTCGCCAATCCCTCTTGTCTCCTTGGACGTCTCGGCTAACTTGTCATACTGTCACTTTATTTCTTCCCTCTTTTCATTTTTCTTATCTCATCTTATTGTTACCGTTTTTTTGTTTAATATTTCATCTTATGGTTATGCAATATCGACATTGTTTCAAAACTATTCTTCCTCCACAGCAAGACAATCGGTTGTTTGGATTTGCGAAATGTCGGGCACCTCTGTCGAATAAATCTGTTTCCCATTCCTCATGCTTGCTTCTCCATAAGTTCACAATTTCATCCTGTCGCAGAGAAATCTCTTATGGCATTCTCGATTGACAGAAATAATATAATATAATAAAAAAAAATATTAATTTAGTGTTTTCACAAATTAATAGAAAATTATTTTATTACATAGTGATCGCGTTACCTCATAATTAACATCCATGGTTCTACTTCAGATCAATAAAACCTCACTACGCTATTACCCATAATCTTCGGACTCTTTTTTTGTTTCTTAGTTACAATTATAATAAAATAAGGAACCATTAAAGGAATGCGTTATATGGGATAAAAGAGAGAGACGTTTCATTATATAACAAAAAAATGGTGCTGGCTAGTTGACATATTTTTCTTTAACCATATTTTTCTTTAACTGATCACCCTTTTCGTGACCAATTATAAAAAAATAAAGCAAGAGTTTCTTCGGTTGATAGAATGTATTATAACTTCCCTTTTAGAAATCCTAATATTAGTATAATGCTCAAAAATAGTTGAATATTTTCATAAATCGTCCAGAATTGGTTGGCGTACCCTTATTACGTTGGGCCATAATGTACCTAAAAATATTGTCCTTACCCTCCTTTGAAGGCTGATAATGAAAACATGGCAAGAAAGTTGATAAATAAAGTTGGAAAGATTGTTAGGGATACCTTTCATCCGCAAGTAATAACGGCCCCTTTGACGAGATAAAACCTGTTAATATTGACCCCAAGCCGCTAGATCGGAGTTAATAAGTGAGGGATAGCCTGGCGTATCATAACCACCTCAAACGAATCTTGTAAACAAACTGCCTGGGTTCGACATCATGGCTAATACTCTCAAGTCTTTCATGTCCACGAATTCTTTCTCCCTTGGAACGGATCTCCTCCTCAGCGGCGACAAACTCCCATCTCCGGTCTTTATTGGGCACATGATAAAGAGGCTATAGGAGTGTAGGAGCTGGGGCCCTTTGCACGACTGCTGTTCCCTCTGACGAGGTTTTTTTTCTATCGTCACGAGCGGTAATCGTTCCTTTTCTACAACCTACGTTTAAAACAAGCGGCAATGTAACAGAATATCAGGCTAGATATATATCTTGGCCAGGGCTTACAGTATACTATTACCTTATCACATTTCATATCGGCCTTGTACTAGCTTGTTTCCCACCTCCCACAGCCATTCACCTTCTAATTACTATTTATTACCTTCCATGCAGCTCCACCTCCTATTAATTTTTATTTCAATTTATCGGAAAGTTAATTATATTATTACTAGTAGTTCTTTGAACTGTAGACCTTGCCAAGAAATCTAGAATCTGATCTTTATTGCAGCTTTTATTAAATAATTAGCCAATGCTGCCACTGATTGAAAAAAAAAAATTTCCAGGGATAAAGGGCATCACAATTTGTTCGAATTCAAATCTGATTGTATATTTTTTAATATTTAATTATCAATAAATCTAATATTGTACAATTCAGAAATTTATATTTTATTCTGCATCTGTCCATTAAAACGACCGCCATCTTGGACCGAAATAAAAAAAATAAAATTCCCTCCACATACGTCGTCTTCCCTGACTACAAGAAACATTTGTGCCGAATTTGTAGTATATCGAACGAAGCTTTTGATCGTAATCGCATAACAGAATGACAAACAAACACCGTCATCTAGAATTGTAATTAAAAATAATCCGTACACATGCGTCGTTTTTTCCGACTTCAAGGAACATTTGCGCCATATTTGAAGAAAATCGAACGGCGCGTTTGGTAGTCATCGCGTAAAAAGCAGACAGACAAAGGAAATGCCCAACGGTCAAGTTGAAACAGGACCTAGCTTAAGCTCGGTCAATTAGCAGTGGTTAAGTGACAGTTTCCCCATCCTCCGTGTTGATCTTTGCAATTGGGTTTTTATTAATATTTTTCGTAGATTTCAAATGGAATGGGATGATTTACTTACTTTTAAGATGTGATGCTCAAAGAAGCTATAGAAAAAAAAATTGGGGATTAAACCTGTATATTTTTAAAGTGTATTTATAGTGAGTGCATCAACCAATCATTTGCTTGAATCAGATGAAGCAATTGTCATTCCAATTGATACACAATGGAAGCACTATTCTAGCAGTTATCTATCTAAATATTTGCAAGATAAAATTTTAAAAGCAAAACAGTACTAATTTTATCTTATGTTTTAAAAATCAATTATATTTATAGGAATAGACGCAGGGATAGTTTGTTCTCGGAACCAACTACTAATTTATCATCCTGGTTCTCTTCTTAGGCTGTGAAATTAAGACTTCTTATGATGAAATAGGCCATCAAGCTCCAATGTTTATCAATGATTTTTCAGCAACCATCGCCGTTATCCGCAAGTACAATGCGTCACCAATAAGGACATAGCCTCTCACAAAGAGCACCTCATCAGTACACAGCCATTATATTTGAGGAGCATGCATCTATTTTCTATTTTATAATCTTGAAAAGGTATTATGTTTATTCCTCCTTACTTATTTAGGGGGAGGAATAAGTAAAAAAAAAAATAAATCTGTATCGAATAAATAATTTTATAATTAACTCTAGATTGATAAAAAAAATAATGAATTAGTTCATTCGCGGAATAACTAACTAACTAAATTAATAATTTATTTGTTATCTAAGTATGAGAAACCGGTATTATTCATTATTCTGAATGAAATTTGCTCAATATTCTATTGTGAGAGAGAGCTGTATCATGATGAAACAGTATATATAATTTTTTTCTTAACAATAAAATTAAAATAATTACTATAAGTATTATACAAAAAATTCCGGAAAGAAAATTGAGACTTATATATAAATTCGTAAATATTGTATTTTTAATCATGAATTTTAAGAAAGTTACTGCACAATATTTAGCCTATAATAATTCATTAATAGAGGAAATAAACAATAAAGATCTAAAACTATATGATAGTTGTATAATAGGATATGAAGTTATATGATGGCTATTAAAATCCGATGAAGGACAAGGAGGTAGAAGGAGGGGTGTTCTCCCTTTAAGGGCAGGTTAGTCCGAGGCTCAACCTAATGGACTACCACCGCCGTAAAACCCCAAATAAGATGAGCCAATTTCCCTCTTCTCCACAACTGGTCATTTCTCTTCCTTTCCATTTTCCCCCGCTTTTCTTTTTGACTCACCCTCCAGGGGACAAACCCTTCTTCTAGCTGAACATGACTGGTCTTCATCTATCACTATGGAAAGGAGAAACACTTAAATATCTTCTGATCATCTTAAGATCCTATTAATATTAGAATAAATGAGTATTTTCCATTTTCTCACCTTCTACTTCCTTTATTCTAAGACGACATCTACGCCGACAAAGAAATATTGCATGAAAAGGTTTAAGTGTATTGACACTTTAATATAAATGTATATTTTTTAAGTACTGGTCATTAGCAATTGCATTTATAAATGCAGTCACCAATGCCTTGTGATAATTTCCTAACGGACTTGAGAGATACTTCCAACTCACAATTATAAGAACTCAGGCCAATGTTTTGTCAAACCAAATTACAGTCGAAATTAATTACTTATGTTGAAAAATCACCAATAATTTTCGGGAGTTATTCTACTCTAGATTTCTTCTTTTCGCATCGTATTACTAAACTGCACCATTATCGTATTATTAAGTTGTCACTTCAAGGTGATATGGGGTTAGTGCGTTTTCAGGCTAAGTGCGTAATTGTCTCGTTAAATGAAAACCCTCAATTGGTAAGAGCTGCCCTTTCCGGAGCATGAAGCCTAAACACAAATGTATCATAAATCAGCCACGAAAGTCGCCAGATGCATAAATATTAGTTCCAAGCTGTTGATAAAATTGTGTCTTTCAACGTTTGCAATACAGTTAATTGTATCGATGTTAACAGTATCGGTGTTAATCCTCCACTAACATCATCTTTTTAAAAAGTTGTAGTGGTAAGTGGAACCTAGAGAAGCTGATCTTTCGAATTATTTGCGATTTACATTTCTCCTTGACTGTTTTATAATTTTTAAGCGCTTGTCCGCAGTCACCCAGGAAAACACGATAGCAGGGACAAGTGTAGACCTCAGTTGCGTGACAAGGGTACGTGGTGTAGTCTTTCCCTTACTATTATGTTTTGTCAAGGCAACTGCGAACTCAATGGAGATTGTAAAGTTTAAACCTCAGACAAGCTTTAATTTTTTTTTTTAAGATTACATCTGTTTAATAAACTTCCGGAAACCGTGCTATTTTGCACTTGCCCCAAAACCGCCCCTACTTGAATTAAACCACTCCATACCTTGTAAGCACATTCACCTTAAGACAGGGATGCTTACTAAGAACTATTCAATTAAATTATTAATCTCATCAAAATAGACGTGGTTGAAACTTAGGCTTGAATGAAATATTTAAATATAATCGTCTAGGGAACATTTAAAAAAGTAGAGGACAAATTCTGCTTAAAAAATAAAAATTTTGACAATTTTGAAAGAAAATTTTCATATACAAAAGGGATGAAAATTTATCTGAGTAATCGACAACTTTGTTTTTTTACTTTGTAGAGTTCATGTAGCCCTCCTCCCATCTCCCTAGAGCTCTATCGATAATTATTAATACTTTTTGCGCTGCGAAGCGAAACAAAAAGTCTCAGGCTTCGAATTTTGAGAGATCACATTTTTTGCAACTTTGAAGCCCTTTAACTTCTTTTTTGCTATCAACTGTAGCACTTTGGTTAACAAGAATAATTGTTAGAACTCGTAGGGAGGCTACCAAAACTCTCAACGAGACAACAGGTTTACCTAAAATTCTGACTAAAAATATTCCAAGTCCTAAGGGATGAACATTTTTCTCGGTAATCGACAAATTTGTTTTGAGTTTTGGTAGGTCTCCTAAGAGTTCTGACAATTATTGTTTTAATCAAAGTGCTGCAGTTGATAGCAAAAAAGTAATGGGGTTTAAAGTAACAAAAAACGTGATCTTTGAAAATTCGAGGCGCGAAAACTTTTTTGTTTCGCTTCATAGCCCAAAAAGTATTAATAATTATCAATAGAACTCCTTGGGGGTTATCATAATTCTGAACAACGATTACCGAAAACAATGTTATTCCTCTGAACTTCAAATATTTTCAGTCAAACAATTTGGTAAAAATAATCTTCGGTAACAGGTTGTTTCTTTTAGGGTTCTGGTAGGCCTCCTGAGAATTCTAATATTTTGTTCTTATTAACCATTGTGAAATAGTTGATTGCGAAAAAGTTATAGGGCTTCAAGTTTGCGAGAAGTCCCCCCTCCCCTCCTTCCCGATTCTTTAGTAACTTTTTTTGTGGTTTTCACAATAGAACTAGGTATTTCTAAAAATGAAAAAGAAATCTAGAACTCTTAGGGGTTACCAGAACTTTATAAAAATTTTTGAAGTTTGGAGCCAACACAGATGCTTAGTTATATATAGAAGATACTGAATCACTTACCTTCTTCAAATTGCCCGTCGTCGAACAAAACACGAATAACAGAATATTATAAATTCACTGGACTTCATCCTTTTCTGTCTTCAAACTTCCTGCAAATCGTGGATCGTAGAGCTTGGAACCAGCTGAATTATAATTTTTACTGTAGACTACTTAATCGTATGATTCAATACGTTGAGCAGTTGGCTGAGACTTTTACGAACTCGATTACTAAAATTTGATTTTTGAACTTCCGACCCAGAAATTGGCGAGTGGTCTTCCCTGGTACTGTCAACGGCCTGGGCTGACCAGGTAGATCATCCCCCTTCTCGTCCTCCCTCCCACCCGTATAATTTAGAAATAATGGGGATGGAGGACAATAGAAGGCAGTTGCTATTACTCTCGAGGCTTCACACAGTCAACCTGGAGCTTTGTCTTCCTCCCCTTTGTCACCAATGGCCAAATTATTTACTTAGATCAATCTATCTTAACTCCCAGCCAATTATCCCGTCCTCAATATTTCTTATCACTCCAGTATTGATTACAGAACAAGGCGTATGTATATTTCTGATTACAAAGTTTCGATTAGAGATTACTTCATTTATACGATCTTTATATCATCCTCAAGTAGTCGCGCCAAAGCATTATTAGTGGACAAAAAAAATGTCTAGTTATATACCACTCAGTATTTTAAATTGATCTTTAGACCATTGATTACTACAATTATCCCATTGTTTACATTTCTTTGTGAGTTAATACAATGGCCAAACTTTAAAAATTGTTTCCTTTATAGGTAATCGCTTCATCAGCTACAATTTTTGCAATTTGTGGTACAAATTTACGATCCAGCCGTCTTATAGGTAGCGGTCGCCGCACCAGTACTCTCTAGCACCATTGGGGCTCACTAACTGCTTACTAATTGAAAAATTCTTATTCATTGGAATTATTACTGCTTTAATTAGATATTATTTTAAATGAATAGCGCTGTCGACTTCCGCTCGCTGCACTCGCTCTCGAGATAAACAAATCCCTAACGGATCCTTTTCAATTGAGGTATGGGACATACCGTAATTTGAATTAATTAGATCACTGCTGAATGAATGAATAAAAATAAATTTTTATTCTGGGACTTTCAGTCCTCTTGGAATAACAGAAAATTTCAGTACTTGTAATATTTGTCTAGCATACATACAGTGAATAAATTAAGAAAAAGTGAAATAATAAAATGAAATACAGGAGATTCTAATAATTGCAGACATTTAAATCATAATTAAATATATATATATATATACACCTATTTACACTAAAAAACAATAGACATAATAAACATGAAACTATAAACAGTTAAACTGAACATATATATAACTTTAGTACTCACATAAATGCGGAAGATTGATAGTTAAGGAGGTGGAGAAATAATTGATGCTTGAAGGAGTTTAAGGATGCTGTTGACTTCCGCTCGCTACGCTCACTCAAGAAATTAACGAACCCCCAGTGGACCCTTTCTAGTTGAGTTAGGGCCCATACCGTCATTTAAATTATTACTGCTTTAAGTGCAACTTCCCGTGACCACCGAAAGTCGACAGTACTAATAATTCTAAATAATATCTCATTAAAGCAGTAATAATTTTAAAAATACCAATGAATAGGAATTTTACAATTGAATAAAATGCAGTTAGTTAGCACAAAGGGTGCTAGATAGCGCTAGTGTGGCCTATTGACAACAGCTATGGTCTATTTGTTTCTCGTTCCGAGTGCATCTCTTAAGAAAAAAAACATCGCCAATCATGGATTTACTTGTCAAGGTATGCACCTAAAATAGCACACTTGAATTAAGAAGATACAATCGTTAGAGAATATTGAACGCGTCTAATGTGTGATAAATCAGTTTTATTTAAAGTTCCAAGTTTGAAAAAGTTTTTAAAAATCGTCAAATATCGATTTGTACTTTTTGCACATTCTTGTTGCTTTTTGTATTAGATTTAATTTGTAGTTTGGTTGCGTCTATTATGCGGTAGTTACATGATTTTACTCAACAAACGCACAGCCGGCAGAGAAACCATGTTCGGTCTTGCATTTGCAGAAGTCTAATGAACAATACTGACGAGAAATAGCAAACATTAGTGGCTATTTTCCTGGCTTTCAGTTGTAAATTGGACAGTGTCGCCAGGAACCGTCAGAAATTGTGAGCGCTACGCGTCTTGGCGGAATGTTAAATTGTTATAAATAAAATAGTTGAACTTGGTTTTGTTTGATAAAAAAATAAAGTGAGATTTCGTTATTTACATTATTCATATCATTTGTGGTCATAATTTTTTTTTTTAATTATCTACTAAAAACTGTTTTTCACTGTTGTTTTTTTTTTTGGTTATCATTTGTCATTTTGGACTCTTGTTATGGGGTATATACATAATCAGGATGGCATTTCCTATAATAATCTACAATCATTTGATTTTTCTCCAAGCAACCTCCTATGTGGGACCGCATAGAGTAGCAGCGCTCAGAAATTGTTTTTGTCTAAGATTGTTTTTGTTTTTGTATAAGTTATTATCGAGATATAAGATACTAGATCAGTTAATACTTCTGATTATAACTGACTTTATTAAATACTATATTTTGATACAGAGTAAGCTCTTGGTTTACTCCAACTTTAGGGGACCCTGTCCCTTGAACACATTGTAAGTAAGTTATAGTAATACAACTAAAGGAATCGATAATGGAACTCAAAAGACAAAACCTTATGTAATGATCAACACCGATACATCCGTAGTTTATTTTTGGTACTGTGAATCCTATTCTTTGAGGCTGGAAGACAGCAGGTTTTGGTACTGTGTATCCTATTCTTTGAGGCTGGAAGACAGCAGGTTTTGGTACTGTGGATCCTATTCTTTGAGGCTGGAAGACAGCAGGTTTTGATACTGTGTATCCTATTCTTTGAGGCTGGAAGACAGCAGGTTTTGGTACTGTGGATCCTATTCTTTGAGGCTGGAAGACAGCAGGTTTTGTTATAATTATGAAACCTAAATATTAAGTATTTTCTAGCTAAAGGCATACATATGGCATAATTCGACATTCAGAATGTATTTAAATAGCCAAGAATGAAAAGAGACATTTAAAAAAAAATTCACCTAGGGAATATAGACGGAAACATTTTTTAAAAAATAATCATAAGATTTATTTCAATGATTCAGCATTAAACGTGGTACAATTGGTCATGTTTATGCAATTTGCTTAGATCTTAAACATTAGTTGTGCTAGAGATTGATAGACAAATACATATATATTAACAAAATTAGGTATTTAGTACCGACGTGTGATATCTTTACATGACATAAGAGAATAAAGTAAAATATCTGAAGAATAATTTAATTCGACACTATATCCTTAGCGAATTGCTACACGTCGATATTTATAAATTCAATTAAATAAAATAAAAGCTAAGTTTATTTCGGCTTAATTCATTAACTATGAATTAATGTTTTTGTTCGAATCTCGGACACCAAATGCTCAAAATGAAAATACACCTGTAGAGCTAGGACTAGGTGGGAAATGTGGACAATCCTTTCATTCCAGGCTGGGATTATGCGCGTTCCAGCTACTTAATGAGATTTACGGCCTTTGAAATATTTATTTTCTTTCAACAGGGCTCGGAAATGTTTCGCTAAAAAATATGAATAGACCCTTTGATAAGACCTAAGGGAATGAATAACGAATAGTGAATTTTTTATTCAATACGAGTGACTTTATTTTTAATAACAGTTTTTTATCATTGACAAATAAACGATTATGTATGAAAGACGATTGCAATGCAGTGAGGGAATGTTTACAATGATTTAGCAATCGGACTTGTTAAGGAAATAAAATAATATTTAGGACTTTTTACACCATATAATATGGTTTATTTTAACCTTTTTTGCTGCATATAAATCCGGTATTTAGTTATAACACTATCAATTAAAAAAATATATATATAAAAATTACATGATAGAAACGAATAGAGAAAATTACATCTAATAAAACTACCACCCGCCAATCAGTCTTTCATGTACACAGTGACCGTCCTGTGGAAACTTAATTCTCAGGGACAAAAGAAGGTTACAATTGTTGGAAAATATTACCGTTTGTTTACTTTTTTGGTTGCTTTTTACGTATATTTTCAGATTTTCTGTTTTCTGCTGATCAGCTGTTTGAATATAACCTTCTCAGCTGTTGTTACCTTTCTTTAACTTAGTATGCGAATGGACGTCTTGGAGTGATGTTCTGTATCTTGTTGATACGTCTGTTTAGACTGTTGGTATGAAATGTGCTGTATTTGATCCTCATAGATGTGATTTTCTGGTATCTGTCCTGATAATGCCTTAATTGGTGAAACGTGGACTGGTTAGTTGTTTACTTGACATAAGACTTTGTGTTTGGAATCTTCTAATTGTATCCTGGTAATTAATTTATGTCTCTATTGACTTTTTGCCCTTTAATATAGGTATTATTTAAATTGTTTAATAATATTGTACATAAGTGCTCAAGATGTTAGTTTAATTATTAATTGTACTACTTTTTATTTTATTTATATCTTATGTAAATATAATATAAATGAACTCTCTTAGCACTTACTTAGCGCTTACTTATTGCCCTAAATTAAGGCAGATCGTAATATTTGAAAATAAAACAGTTCGTCGCTCTGAAAAGAATTTGTTTCGCTCTTGATGATAAGGTTCGAGGTTAAAATATTTCAGGTGCCATCTAATTTGACATTTGCTTGGGAAACAATTGTTTCATACTGTTGGATACTTGTTTGTTAATATAATATTTTTTTAACTGTTATTAGCATTGATATAATATTAGCAGGCTCACTTCATTCCATGTTAGAACCATGGCTAATAAATGTCATAGTTGAATTGTTGAGATTGCCTGATTTAACCCATTTTTCCCCTTTTATTTTTTCGACGGCATTCATTTCATCTAGATGTGATGTTGGGCTGGTCACTGCATGGGTCAGCATGTGAAGTTAGGAGGAAAAGTACAGGTTGCATCTATTGAAAAGCTACTTCAATACATCCCCTTGACGGTGACAAACTGAACTAGGATTTTCAGACGGTAAAAACCGTGAAAATTCTACTGCAATTCGTTCAAATAGTGACCAAGCGAAGTAGGATTTCTAAGATATTTCAGACATTATCACACTTGAAACCTTCATCTTATACAATCATTGGCAACATGGAGTAATTGTTTTGATTTTAGTGTCACTAGAAGATACAATAATAGCTTATTGTTTTCAATGACGTTCAATTCTTATATACAATAAATATACATTTCAATTTTATAAGAGGCCATTGTACAGTAAAATTTGCAAGAATAAAATTTTCAAAAACATTTTCTGAATATCTAATGATATTTATATCGATAAAACCTGGTATAAATAATGTACAGATTGATTGTTTACTTTGATTGATTGTTGTTTGATTTGTTGTTTATTTTTTTGTCGATTTTTATCTTTTAAACGTATTGAAGTAGTTTTTCTACATAAGCGTCCCGATCAGTATGTGAAGTTAGAAGAATGGCAGCCCAGCGTTACTGTCCTGGCCAGCATGTGAAGTTAGCAGGAGAGGCTGGTTACTGTCCTGGCCAGCATGTGAAGTTAGCAGGATAGGCTGGTTACTGTCCTGGCCAGCATGTGAAGTTAGCAGGATAGGCTGGTTACTGTCCTGGCCAGCATGTGAAGTTAGCAGGATAGGCTGGTTACTGTCCTGGCCAGCATGTGAAAGCAGGATAGGCTGGTTACTGTCCTGGCCAGCATGTGAAGTTAGCAGGAGAGGCTGGTTACTGTTCTGGACAGTATATAAAGTTAGAAGGATGGGCTGGTTACTTTCCACTGTCTTCGGCAGCATTATTTTATTTTCTAATTGCTATTTTAAACATACAAACTGATTTTAATAGTTCTGCAGGATAAAGTCTATAACTATGGATAATTAGGGATTGTTCCTTCTATACCATCATGCAGATGTCAACTGACTATGGATAATGGAATATGCACATCTAATATTGTAAAATATAGCAATGGAAACTGTATTATAAATCTGAAGTAGGATTTCGACTAGCATTTTGTTTGTATATTCGTTATAACCTATATTGTTTATCGTATACTTTATTTTTACATTCATTTCTTCAAGTAAATTGCTTTTATAATTTTTGTGTTAATAATGATTTGTCTTTGACTGCCTAACATCCCCCTGATTATCACTTCCACGATAGTATAAATTTAAAAAAAAGAAAACAAAAATCGACAATTTTTCATTTAAGTTTATCGTCAGATCTAACAAATAAAGATTTTGTGAGTTTTTCAGGAATCATTTATTAATTTACTTTGGCTCTAGGAAGATGGAATGAAATAATTGCACGTGTTGGAAGGTGAAAGGGATTAAATTGGGCGATCCTATTACACTTACACGTATCGTGCATCAGCAAACCTTGTGTTGCAGACAAAGGCCTCTTCTCATTGGTCATTAGTTGCTCATCCCGAACCTCCTCCATCCGTCATCACCTGTCCCCTCCCTCCCTTATCACCATAATTACACAAATCCCATTTGGCCCGCTCGGATTCACATGTACCTACTTCTCTCCGCATAATACTCCTTTTAATCGTTTACAACTAGATACATAGATAGAGAGATATAAAGCTTTATTAAAAATAAATTTACATCAGCTCTCCTAATCCAAAGAGAAAAATCTTTGATCTTGGAATGAGACCGTCTGCCAAGCGTTGCTTCTAAAGTATATAAAATTAGGAAAAAAACAGCTCACTTACATCCTTTTGTTAATCATTTCTAAATGAAATACATTATACATTGAATAAATTACAAAAAAACAAAACAACAATTTATGTTTAATCTACTTGGTTTTGTAATTTTAATCCAAAATAGCAGAAGAGCATTATGCATTATACTCCAAAATTAAAAGGTTTCTTTATCCATAATGTACATGTGGTACTAGAACAAACTGTTCCGTAATGATGAAAATTCTCAATTACATTGAAATTACAGAATACACAATTTTTGTTGTTCACTCCTCATTACACTATTGTTAAGATAAACAAATTGTCCTCGTAACTTAAAAACAACCTTGATTAAATTCATTTTTTTCACATTTGAAATGAATTTAATGTTTGTCACCAAAGTCAATGTTAAATTCCTTATAAATCCCATGAAAATTTGGCACTCTGGCTTTCTTCATCAAATCCGCCTTAAAATTATTTTTAGTCGAAATACGTAAAATTAGTGTATTACTCGTGTAGTCTCGTTCGTTTACAAAAATATCCTTGTGAATTGGTAGTATCTATTTCAGATTTTCTATGTAGCTATTTTTGACCGGCACAATGAAGAGACAAGAATCTCTAGGAAAATGACATGCACAGACATTAATCAAAGTTTGTATAATTGTTCAATTATGAAGAATATTTTACTCGTAGTTTCTCTCAGAGCAAATATTAAATACTCAATATTCGTATTAATACTGTATTAAATATTTTTATAAAGAGTGATAAGCTAAAAGGCTCTAACTCCAAATCATTCTTTTAAATATATCTTTGTATTGTACCCTCGGAAAAATACTTTTTATGACATTAGAAAGTTCTAAATCCAATGATTAGATCCTAATCATTGGTTTTAGGGCTTTGTAAATGTCCACTTTTATTTAAAAAAGTTTTATAAGATAAACTTTTTTTTAGGAACTTTTCTGAAACAGTTCTTATAGCAAGAACTTATATTATAAATTCTTTCGAGAATTTTCGGATCAGAGCTTATATAGTAAATGTTCTTTAAGAATTTTATCGTAAGAGCTGTTATATACATGTTCTATATTATAAAAGTTCTTGTTAGAACTTTTTAGTGAGATTATAATTAAAGTTCTCAACATTAAAGTTCCCAATAACATGTAGAAAATACTTTACTTGGTTTTCCTATTTTAAAATGTTATATTTTTTATATCCTTCACCCGCTGAAGATCCCCCTCAAGCTTTTCCCCTTAAGTATCTTAAAAGTTGTATTTGAGAAATTATTTTTAAAAAGTTCTAGTAGGAGCTTCTATTTACAGAATTTTTAACAAAAACTTTTAATGATATAAGCCCTTAAGGAACTTTTTATCGAAGGTTCTTTTGTGTAGAACATTCATGTCAATACTTTAATTATAAAAATTCTTTTAAAACAGTTGCACTGAAAATTTTTGAATTAGTTCAATAACTGTTTCAAGCCCTGGTTTTTAGAGAAATTCGGGTACAATACAAAAAAAATATTTAAAAGGATCATTTGGAATTAGGGCATCCTAGCTTATGATGGCAGTTGTGATTTTAAAAAGATCCGGCCTTCAAGACTCGAGAAAAACATTTGCGCATTAACCGCGCCTCAAGCCGGATTTAATGGAGGCACTAAATATTTAAATAATGAACGCGAACGCGACCATGATCACTCAATTAAAAAAAAAAAAAAAAAAAAAAGATTGTTGAATCGAACGTCCAAATCTACTTAAATTGGCTCTGAGAATGTTTATTGCAGACTACTTTGTATTGGTTTTGACCTCAAGATACAAATAGCAATAGGCCGGGAGCACTGGCTGGGGCTTACATCGCCCAGTTAAACTTTACTAAAGGCATTTTATGACGAATACAAAAGGGGATCAGGGGCGCCCGCATAAATAAGGGTCATTAAGGATTTGTCGTCCGATAGCGGATTAACATGTAAGCTTGTTTTACTAACCTTTGCCCTTCCCCTCTATTCTATTGCATCCGCTCTCTTTAACAAACCGCGTTATTTTATTTCATTTTCACAGTAACGGCATTTTCTCTTTCGCGGAATCATATCTTTTTGTATCAAATTATCTGGGTGTAATCATCACAGGTCCAAGAAAATGCCGGACGATGACTCGGGAAACTTTTTTTTTAAATCCGACCTATTTTAAAATTCTAATAGGTAGCATCATTTTTTCGACGTAATGGATCTTATAAATAGGATTGTAGCTCGACGCCTTCTTAAGGGAGAAAGAATTCTGATTACGTTTAACACGATTTAAATTATATTTAACTGAAGTGCATAGCGCTGAGGTAGAGATGCACACATTCGTAATTTATGTTTTCATGAGCAGAGCCATGTAAAGGCCCCTAAACAACGCAAATCTAGAGGCCCTTCTCCCATGTTCAATTCATTACATTTTATTGCATAAACTAAAATGGAGGCAAAATGAAGTACAGTATAGAGTTAATGTCTAATTTGTGATATATTCCACTCTATACGCCTCAATAGGTACAGGTTTTATTATAATAATAAATTAAATTTAATAGGTAGGTGACATTTGATTAAATTTTATTCAAACACCAAATTTTAATACGTATATCGGTACTAAGGTATGTCACTTATTAAAACAAAATCATTCATAGGTAATGATAGTGATTTTTATGCAATACTCGCAAATAAAGAAAATAAAATGAAGTTATAACAAGGATTTATTACATCATCAGTCAGAAAACCGCATTAAAAATATTCAAATATTAAATCATCTTTTCAAAACATTAACTTTCCTTTAATAAAGATATCACTTTAGTTTTTTTATACTGTATGAAGAATGTCTTTACATCGTAG
Source organism: Rhaphigaster nebulosa (assembly GCA_948150685.1). Classification (NCBI taxonomy): domain Eukaryota; kingdom Metazoa; phylum Arthropoda; class Insecta; order Hemiptera; family Pentatomidae; genus Rhaphigaster; species Rhaphigaster nebulosa. Next base: position 29,390,847 of record OX411307.1, on the reverse strand, counting down.
ATAATAGATTTTCTCAAATCACTTTTCTTCACAACCTATCTATAAATATGTGACATTCTTTTCTGAATCCGAAACACTAAATAAAAGTGTAATAGAATAATATATTGTTTATGATTCAGCGTATCGCGCGAGGAGGGTAATTTCTCAGTATTATTATAATTTCGAAAATAACAGCAAGTAATCAGTGCTGCTAATATAAATAACAAAAGTATACGGAGTTAATTAGCAATGGATTCTGAAGTCATATTGAAGCATTGCCGAGTGATGCTGAGCGGCTAGGTAGCGCCGAAACAGTTGTCAGTGTTATTGAGTTTTTTTTTAGAGAGAAAATAAGTTTTTACCTGCCTTATAAGCTTATTTTGTAAAATTGTTCGTCATATCACCGGGCACTAGCCGTACTTTGGACGGCATACAACTTTTGTTCTGTTTCACATTTCTATCGATGTCAAGCGATGATTTTATTTGTCAGAATTATAGGATTGCTCATTCTTAAGCTTAAAAAAAATATAAAAAAAATACTCTTATGTAGGGATTTATTTAAAACAAGATAAAAAATTAATTCACAAATAAAATATATATTATTTCGACTACTAATTAAATTAATTTTGTAGAACCAAATGATTTATACAACATTATTACTAATTCCAGCAAAGTATATAGATATATTAATATGTATTATATAATATATAAAATATATTAAAATATCTTAAAGATATGTGTTATATTAATGTATATTGTGTAAATATGTTCAATATATCATCATTATATTTAAGTAGTTGCCACATAATTTATTCAATATGGTAATACCTGCAAGGTACCCATGGGGCTCAACCTGAGGAGGCCAGTGGCAGGCTAGATGCCGACAAGCCATCATAAAAAATGTAGGCAGATAACCCTGCCTAAAAGTATAATACAAATTTGGGAGAAAGCCCTGCCGGGAAGATATCATAAATCGCATGCCACCAAGAACGGGGACAATAGAGCAAATCTTCAAAGATACTTAGAAGCCGACTCAAGGGAACGCCCCTATCGAAAATTCCTATTAGATCAACCAATAGGAAGGCCCAAAAGGAGAGTGGGGGCAAAATGTGTGATACAAGGAAGGAGGGGTAAAAGAAGGGAACTGGAATAAGAAAAAGGAAGAGAGGAGTCAAACTTGGATTGTGGAAGCAGTAAGACCAGTTCATTCAAGAGGGCTCCTAGCGAGTCCAGAGAGGCCAGAGAGTTCGCAGCCGAGGCGACGCGAATCAGACCATCGATAGTGGCAAGCGATCTCAAGCAGCGAGGCGGATAGCACCCGAGACTACGAAGGATCAACCGATAAGTCATGGTCTCTAACACTCATGTGTACAGTTTATGTAATATTATGTGGCAACCTAGTATAACCTTAATAGACCATACAAACTCAGTATTCTCAATTATATATGCTCCTTTAAGGTAATTTATAATCGCTTTTAAATAAAAATAGATCTATGTTAAAATCTGTTTAAAATTATTAATTATTAAAATTATATTTACCCTGCATGTCATCATATAGTTCAATTGAGTGATTTTTTAAACACGATACCCTTGGAAAAGATCTCCTATGGTATTTACAATCTCCCAATCTTGTGACCATGGGGGAGGGGGGGGGGAGGGTCTGCGGTCTCTAGGCTTTTAAGTTAAGCTAAATAAATAATACAGTTTCATTGATCGCCCCCCTGGAACTGATACAAATACAGAGTATATTATCCAAATACATTAAATATAGCAAGTAAATGAATAAATTAAATAAATGCGGTTTCTGGAACTCCCGCCTGCCTTAGAAAAGCAGAGAGAAACATGGGAATAGAATATATATATAATAGAATATATATATATATATATATATATATATATATATATATATATATATATATATATATATATATATATATATATATATGCATCTATATGGACTTCATCCAAAATTCCAAAACTGATGAAGGTATTTTTTATACAACCTACCATTATAAATACACATGAAAATTTATATTTTATCAAGAGGTACATGGGTAACAAAATAAATTAAATATAATTACAAAGTTTAGAGAAATATACAACAATATTTCTACTTACATTTTGTTGAAAAGTTCGCTACACCAGCAGTCGCTATGCGAACTACGGTCTACAGGTCAAAAGTTTTCTCTTCTATTGAGAGTTAAACATAGAACGACCCAAGTAAGTATTTACTCCTCTCTTCTACTGTAAAGGATGTAGTTATGAGTTGCAGATAGAACAATTTTACCCCAAAAAGTCAACGGAATTTTCCTTCTCTTGATAATAACAAATGAAAATCTTTGTAATGGAAATTAAAACTACTTTAACTTATTTTTTTCACAGAAGTCAAAATATGGTTGGGAGCCATCTAGCGTTCTAAGTAAACAGATTAAGTAGCGCGTTGTCTTCTTAAGCTCGACGGCCCAGTTAAAATCCTAGCTGGGCCACAAGAATAATCCTGTAGGATACAGTTGAAGAATGGAACCGACTCACTTTGGACAAAAATTGAGTTATGTTTCTGCCGGTTTTCAACTGTAAAATCTATTTCACTGACGCATCTAATTGAATTAATAAGTGTTTGATAACAAATAGGAAACTTCATTTTATCATAAGGTGGCTCGAAAGGTCAGCATAGAATAACTGAAATATCAATTTCTAGTCAGTTGGGTTTTCTTATTTCCCACGAAATTATTGATGATTGTGTGAGTGGATTTTTCTCTTTTAAAATGGATGACGAAAGTAATCAATGCTATTAATGTTCAAATCGTATTATCTCAACTTCGGCACAAATCGGTAATTTCCATCGATTTACGTTCGTCCCTTATTCTAGAAATAAATGAGAGTAAGTATTTATTTTTGTGATAATTAGGATGATGATTATAAAACAATTATTGCGACCTCCTATTGTGATGTTCGAAGTGTTTTTATTTATAAATAAAAATTCTCTATTTATAGATGAATTCTGATTTTTTTGTCCAAGATCACATTGATTGGCCGCACTGTAGGACAGTGGGCGACCACTTCTAGAGGGGGTGCTCTAATGTTTTTTGCCAGAGTTGAGCCATGGCTTGATAGCCTCATGGTTATCCTCAAGATCTTATGTTCGGTGTTGCGGATGCTGGAGAGTATATAGTACATATAGTGAGGACCAGCATCGCGTTGGATACACTGTGGGCCAGGATGATGAGAACCTTGGCAATCTACTTCCTCGCCCAGGAGGAGTTTCCTCGGGTATTGAATGAATAAAACTTCTCAAGGTTGAAGGAGTTGATATATGGCTGGAAGGCGGCGGGGTCCCAAAACGGTCGTAAAGTAGAAAATCATGCACCTCTACCAGGACCTCACCCCTGCGCTGGTTATCATTTTGTTCAACTGCTATATTTATTATTTATAGAATTAATATTTTGTAATATATTTCATCACATAAAAGTTATTAATTTTATATCAAAATTTAGTTTCAGAATGAAAACCTCTTTTTATAGGATAAATAAATTTATACAGATGTTAACGAGGCATGATATTAAGACATTTACATAAGACTCTTACATATCTTGTAAGAGGAATACATTTCATAAAGCTGTTCGTTAGTTGGCTACATTATAGAGAAAGGTGTTTCGGAGGCAATGGCTATTGTATTAAGAGTCATTGAAGGATATCATTACCGATTACAAGCTTTGCAAATTTTGGTTTTTTAACAAAACACTATTTAGCAAGTTATTTTTCCAAAAATTAAATAATTATATACTTCTGTATTTCAATAACTGTTTTTATCAGATGAATTTGACTTCGAATGCCTCTCTTATCCTCTCCTTCCAGTACTTGCCCACAACTCAGAGATGCACGATATTTGTCTTTTTGCCGCTATTTCTCGGAGAAAGAGAATTGAATCTGCATATTCCTGTTATCCCCCGTACTTTCCTTGACTCACACGCTCTCGCACTCGCCATATCTTTTTTCAGGCGTTAATTGGCTACGGACCCGGAAGCATCACACAGGTGCCTCGTGGCTGTTATAATTAAATTTCATAGCTTTCATATTTGAAGTAAATTTTATTATTCATGTGTCATGTTTTAATGTATACTTACGTAATTAAATGTGCGATGTAGTGTGTTCATCTGAGCCTATCAAAATTTACATCTACGAGGCGCAGCGCGAATACTTGTGTTTTTTACCCGATTCAGAACCAGTTCAATGGGATATAACTTATCTTTGACATTCATTATTTTATAACCTTTATATAATTTCAAAGTGAAATAAGTTCATTTGGAAAACTCAGAGGCCACGAAAACATATTTTCACCTTAGAGGTGCAGCGCGAGTACTGGAGGTTTAATAAAATGTACGAATTCTTGGCAAATACATCTTCAGTTTAACTAAAATTATAAAAAAGAATACTCCCTTGCTTTCTGTTTTCCCTCTTCCTAATCCTTTCTTACTCGGTATCTTTTTAATCTCATGAATAAATATAATCTGATTTTAATCGGCTGGGCCAAACATTTATTCCTTTGTTTTATACCTGGAAATAAGTAGGTTCCTGTGATTTGTATAATAGTTTTATCTCGAGGAGCTATCATAATTACCATTTACTCTATGTAACATTAATAAAATGTGTCTACGAGTATTTCAGGTGAGTATTATTAACCTCCAACTCGACAGGTGCCAGTCACTGCTTTCAGGCGACAGGTCGGTCTCTCAGACTCAGTAACATTATTTGTCACCTTTTCGTAGAAAAAAAGAAAAATATACTTATCATCCGTTTAATATATTATGCAATTATTTTTATACTAATAATTTATTTTTCTGGAAAAGATATTATACAGCAAAAAAAAAAAGTTGTCCTGGAAACAAAAATTTTATTTTACTAAACATTTATTTAATACTTTATTTTTTTCTAATGTAAAACAGAGAATACAAAATTAAATTAAATAGCTATAAACTCTAAGAGAAAAACAGAGAATGATTCAAAACGACCCACAAAAGACACAACGAAATTCTTATAATCGTAATGTAAACTTTAGATAAATATGGCACTAAACTGTATATAGTGTTTAGTTTAAAAAATTTATTCAATTTGTAAAACTTTTGCTCTGTAAGTTTTGCCAACTCTAAAAACAATAATAAATTTGAAAAAAAATCAAATGTTGTATCCAAATCCTTTTAAACAAAACAATATCCTTGTGGTACATTACACGGATATTAGTTTCTTAGACTTACACTTTTTTTTCACACTTTTTGGAGCATTCTAGGCACACATTTTTTTGCAATGTACACACATGGGTTTCTGCCTTTTTTTTATACCAACGTCCATATCAACGCTGTTTCTTATTCATTTCGTCACTAAAGGTGTCAATGGTTGATGGAGCCTTTTAAATTCATTATTTAATTTAGTAATTTCAATAATTTATTCGCGAAATCTTGGTCATTTGTGTACAGTATTATATTACTTTTATCGGTCATTTAGAAGGAAATTGAATAATTTTCAAAAATGTTAATTAGTCGAAATAAAAACATATTAAATAAAATAGGTTTTATTTTACAATTTAAACTGAAATAATTTAACAAAATTTAATAAATTATTTACACAGTCATCCAAAGAATACGTGGCTTTCAGCGGGGATTAGACGGGTAAAAACACTCCGCCGTGAGAGGTATGTTCCAAAATGCTGCGTACTTCCCGTAGAAAAAAATAGGTCAGCGTCCTATCTCTTCGTGAACTATTGCTTAAAAATTGTGAGGAACAACTAATAAAAATTTCCAAAACCAGCGATGGAACCTTAAAGACCCAGAGCTGCCAATATATAAAAGATAGGTATGCCGAAAGGTCCCACGGACCCACCTGTCGCGTTATGGGTTTATTGAAAGAGGTGAGAAAAAAAATACTCTTATACGTAATATTCGGATCGCAACCAGACTATCTCATATAAATCACAAAAATAAGGAAAACATTTAATGTGTTTTATATTGCACCTAAGCTAACTTCCGAGAAACTGAACGGCGAGAAACAGCCAGGAACTACCAAAGCAAGAGGAATCCCAAAGAAGCCGTCTTTCAATATGTAAAGGAGCCCAAAGAAAGAATGTCCAATAATTCAGCCCATATTGGTATTCTTTTCAGCTGGATCGGTTGTCAGTTATTGAGACCTAACGCCGGATCAAAGGGGCACTTTACCATCTCAACCGGAACCGGTACTGGAGTTCCGTTCCGACCAATCAGATCAACATTCGGATGAGAAAATTATTCTAAACACACACACGCACACGAGAGGACTCACACACATATACGCAAACCGAAACACACTCACTCATACATTAACAATTTCCTTCCATGACTGGTTTCAGCAGATCGATCAAGTGTCTAAAAAATAGCTAATTGATGAAACCGACTCTGTCTAAAATTGGGTTCAGCCTAAAAATAATTTTCGAGTCTCAATCATAAGTTTTCTCGACAATCTGACATTTTCGAAAATCCAGTCTGGTAGAAAACAAGTTAGAGACAAATTTTGGAAATCATAAAGATGGATCATATGCGGCGCACTGTGGGTCTAAGGCCCGATTAAGGTGGGCATAACCTTTACGAAAAAAATAAAAATATATGAAAAAATAAATAAATATGGGGCCTGTTTCTAAGTTGACTAGCACACTAATGAAACCATTAGATATAAAATAATAGACATAAAATAATATTCAGATTAACAGTAGGATCAATCGCTGGAGGGACAAAGCATTTTTCGTTGCAATGCACTTCACTTACACTATGCTAGTTTCTCACCCTTCAACAATGTAGTGAGCAGAGTAACATATAATAGATTGTGAACTCAAATTAAATACAGATATTAATGATTTATTTATGTTAGAAAACAAAACAAAAAACATTTTATACATTAAAGATCAAAAAGTATTATTGGTTATGGTTTTACTCATAAACGTGAGAAAATAGTAGAATTGATTTTTATTTATTTATTTTTTTTAATTGTTTTATTGATAAATAATAAAAGCTGCCACTCTCAAGAGAAATAGATATTATGGCTGTATGTATCCATTTAAACCATATATACCATATATTTATGTACATCTCAAATAAAAAATATATACATAGATAAATTAATTAAATAGTAGCAAAATAAGTAAATTTCCAAGATAAAGACAATTAAAGTAAAAAAAATTAATAAAATGTATCATCTTGAAAACATTCATACCTATTTACAATGTTTGCATCCAACCCTAAAGAACTCCGAACTCAGCTTTTGGCCCGCCACATGTGGATGGCAAAGCAGAACTTCAGGAGATCCTAGCTCTTCTCTCCAGCCGCGTCACTGATGTTTAAAGCAAGTGGAGTCTAAGTGAGGGCACTGGTAGAATTTAATTATTATCAATATTTTTTTTTAAAGGGGAAAAAAATCCTCTTTGTTTGACCAGGAAGAAAACTTCTTACAAAAAAATCACTTTTCCTGTGAGATTTTTCTCATCTCTCGCCAATTTTAACAGAATATCCTTCTTTCAACTGGCTAACAGCGTGTTCAGAGAGATCATTTGCATCAATTTTTTGTGAAATGAATTCCAAACTTGGGTCATGATGTGTATCGTTGTCTGTTTTAGCCACATACCAATATACTCCTTTCGCGCTATTTTAAAGTGTTTTAAAAAGATCAAAAATTACTCAAACGCAAAATTTCGCATTGAATTTCTTAAATGACATGTAATCGTATGTCATTGGAAACAAAAAGGACCAAGAATCATCTTGGTTGCTTTAGGATGTATGTATGTTTTGTCAAATTTTTAATACTTATTTGGGGTAAAAATAAAAAATTTCATTATGAAATTAATTTTATAACTATGATCTTACGAGAAGGACACAATGTGCTGAAGGTTTTTAAAATAGCTGTAGAAATGAAATCCATAATAAACGGGAGATGTTGACACTAACACATAAAAACAGAGGCTTATTGAAAATGAGTGATTTCTCCACTAACGCTCTGGAATTATTAAAGGCCTTAAGTACATTAGTCTTTTCGAGGTTTTTGACTCCTAAAATGATTATCCCGTGCGCAAAATTTATCAATTTTGATATGAGTTTTGTCCATCTAAATCGGGACTTTGATCCACTGATTGTCAGATGAAATTTAAAACTAATAGACTTTCATCAAACTCAATGTTATGCGATTTTAGACCCGATTTTGGCTAAGCTCGAATCTTAGGTCTGAAATCCTAATTAAGGATTTCGGATCACACAACAACCTTTATAATGAAATATGAAAAAAAATTTATGACTAATATTTTTTAAATTTGAAGGATGTTAGAGCTTCAAATGTTAAGCTAACAATTACTCAGAAATAAAAATAAAGCAAAATATTTCATCTAAACTGATAAATATTTCAAGATGGTTATAATTGCTGATTATAATTGTCGGTTATAATTTATTTCGAATTAAATTATTTTTATGGATTTATAATTCGAATGTTTCAACATCGAGAAGATTATGGATCCTATTTTTTTCTTAAAAGAATATTTTTCAGTTTTCCAAAAATGTTATCTTCATTCTACTGAAATACATGGGTTATCTGTACGAAAAAGCCTTACGGATTTTCAAATTATTTGTTATTTTAATATCCTTAACAACTCTCGGATTATTCGTAATTTTGCATGTTGCTGATTTTCACAACTGATTCTCAGTTCATTAATGAAAGTGGTGGTTGTGGATCAAGACGGCCGGATCTAAAATTTTTTCCAGGAGGGTCTAATTTTAATTTTGCCATCCCTTCTTTCATTCAACTTCCCAATATAAAATTCAACTGTTATAATTGTATTTTAGGTAATATATTTCGAAACAATACCATATCATAGCATTAACACATTTTATTGACTGAATTAAGGTCAAAACAAACAAAAAACAAATCAAACAAAGAAAAATACAATATATATATATATATATATATATATATATATATATATATATATATATATATATATATATATATATATATATATATATATTAAAATGATGAACATGTACAAATAATTACATTGACAAAATTCAATTTTATCAAAAAAGTCAAATCGGTGCTTCTGACTTGATGTATGGGTAATATGGAACCCGATATGGAAAATTTATTTTTAAATATTTTAAAACTTTTTTCTAGTATAATCAAGACGGAACAATGGTTTTATGTAAAAAATTTATTTTGCTATATGAAACCCCGTTTCATTTCCTATTCTACCCCCTTTCTTTTCCTCAACCAGTGGTACCCCTAGATTTCGATGGAGCAGCTTTCTCCTCATCATCATTTGTTTTAGTTTTTCTTCCAGATTTTTTCTAGTTACATCCCTAAAGTGATTCTTGAAGCTGTTTTGGAGAGGGAATCAGTTGAACCCGGTGCCATGTCACCAGCAACAATGGTGTTCCATATATATAACATTGCCACCCTGGATTTGATGCACACTAAAAACATTGGGAGACATACGAACAGATTCAGGAATGAAAATTACTACAATACATCCCTTGAATTGCTGTAGAGTGCGGACACATACCAGTTTTTTCGTAACAGAACAAAAATAACAGTCTGAGCGTATCTTCCAAAAGTTTTAAGGAATCGATAAAAAACTTCAACATGAACAACCAGTTAGAACTGATCAACCTGCCCTGCACATTAGCGCTCCTTAGTTCCAGACTGAGGCAGATACTGTTAACTCATTACTACTTACCGCCAAGATTTTAAGGGTTAAACATTACTCACAGGGTTACATATTACCACTACTTTAATGAACTCTTTTTTTTCAACGTTTTTCGTCCTAGATTTTTCAGATGAAGTTTAGAATTTTTCCAAGAGGTCTTCTATTACCCGCAATTAAATCGTCGAACTGATTTACCTAATGCAGTTCACCTGAAAAAAATACTTTGTCATAAACAGAAAACAAAATTAAAATCGTTCCAGTATTATTTATACTGGAACGATTTTAATTTTTTTTTATTATTGATTATTCATCAATATTTATTTTAAGGATTAAAATTGGTTTTATAATGGTTTTAGTGCGAGGGAGTTGAATCTGATGTCGGTTTTGCAAAAAAAAATTACAAATTTGTTATAACTATAAATTGCTTTATATGGCTGACCTTGTTGTGATCGCTGCTTGCGCAGTACGGGGTCAACAGAAACGAATAATTCGTGACATTTTTGCGAAGGGTCCTGCTTACGATTGCATTTATAATTACGAACACTATACATTTTTGGCCCGGCTCTTCGATAAATATTTTTTTCTTGATACAATTTTGTTCGGGATTAGTCACTTTCCACAAAAAAAAGTGGCGTATGAAAATCTTTAATAAATAAGAACACTTTCTCTGTAGGTCGCGTCATGATAATATAACAAAAATAAAAAATAATGGGATGGAGGTAGCTCAAAGAGAATAACTGGATACCTCGCCTTCTGAGACTACCACACTGTGTTACAATGCCAAGCATTTTCTAACAATTGTCTCATTGTCCCGTGTCTTCCATTTCAAACAGGGAATATTGAATTGTACATTTCCCTTTTTGCACTTGTTCTATATGTATTCAGATCTCTAGGAAAATTATTATTATTAAAATTGAGAGGATCTGGAAGATTACAAACACAAAACCGTGAATCATTAATCAGTTGACCTCCGCATGATGGTATAGAAGGATCAATCTAATTAGGGATTGATAAATTATTTGCCACTTCTATAAATTTGTTTTATTGAAAACTAGTTTCGAATGTTATACATTCATCCTCAGTTCTAAAAACACACAAAAAAATTCAAGAATAAGCAATTCAAAATATAGTTTGGTATTATTATACATATTAAATTAGATGTAATATAAATCAGTATTATAAACATTTATGAATTATGAATTTAATTAAGACAATAAATCAAATACATGTTGGTACTCACCAAGGTTTAAATGGATCATATCAAACAGAAAAGTTTGTACTGGTTTCTTCTCGCATTGAACTAACAATGAACGAAAGGTAGGTAGGATGTTTATAGGATGTTTATGCACGCTTTAAGGTTCAGGGTGTTTCCAGTAATGCCGGTGAGTAATTGGTTTTTCTGTTCTAGATGGGAATAAATTTAAGATTGGGCTATTGGAGATATTTATTTGGTCATTTAAGCAAAAATCTGGATTGGATTTGAAGGATTTTATTATTTATAGTGCTTCATATATATTTAATTTGTGGCTGTTTTCTACGTGATGTATAAATTTAACTCCTGAATCTTTGATGAGTTTATGATTTTTTTCATTTAAATGAATTGCAAAGTTGGAACTCTTTGTCTTATTATTATATGCACGTATATGTTCCTTTAATCTCTGATTTAGCGATCTTCCAGTTTTTCCCGTGTATTTGACTGCACAATCATTTCAATTTAGTTCGTATACTCCGCTTTTTTGGAAAGGGTCTATTTTGTCTTTAGGAGAAGAGAAATATGAGGAAAGGGTTTTTTATATTTTAAATGCTGGGTTTAATCCTAGTTTTTTCAATTCATTTCCGACTTTGGTGGATATAGGGCCGTAATATGAAATAAAAACATAATGTTTCGGAATGGGCCTATCTTCGGTGGTTGTTGAATAGATATCATTAATTGTATTTTTTTTTAAATATGGTTGATAGTGGTTTTATTGTATCCGTTATTTTTTGCTATGGAATATATTATTTCAATTTCTTTATTATAGTTCTTTTTATTTAATGGCACGTATGGAGGATGAATGTATAACATTTGAAACTAGTTTTCAATAAAACAAATTTATAGAAGTGGCAAATAATTTATCAATCACTAAGTGAATCATTAAGTTTGAGCTTTGTTCTTATGTATTAAATCGACCCTATGCCCAAATTCCTGTTAGAATGAAATACTCCCATAATTTCTTCGTGAAAGCAGACGTTTTCAGGAACATTTGTTTGCACCTTTTAAATTTGTTTATTTCGATAAATAGTTCTTTAACTTATTTGCATATATTGGCGAAGGTATTGGTTGCGTATATTACATGAATTGGAGAAGGTTGAAAATACATTAATGAAGATTTCTTTTGTCATTCATAAGAAAAGACAAATGAAAAATAATATTATTTTGTTTTCGGATGAATAAATTCATATAGTCGGAATTTAGTATTAAGTGATAAAATCGGATAGCTTTTAAAGAGTTGCAAACTGAGCTTTTCTCAAATGGGTATTTTTTTTTAGAGAAATAAATTGTTTTTTACAGTATAATAATATTTTCTATCACATATAAGGAAAATAGGTACTAGTTCTGTGCGTTACCATGCATAAAAAAAAAAAATAATAAAAATAAAAAGTGAACTCAAAAAACGGGTTCACAGATATTTTCATTATTTCAATATGCATTAATGTTGAAACAATCTGGAATCAATCGATTATTACACCAAGAGAGCAATTAATATAACGCTAGCAAGAATTTTGGTTATGGTGTCATTTGACTGAAACAAAAAAATGACATAAAAAACGTAAATTAAGGAGGATTTATGCACATAGGAAGTTTCTAAAGACTTTATCATTTTAATGTTATGGACACTTTGTAAATTTCTTGGTTATACAATAGATGAAAGAGGCAATTTTTGTTGTGGTTGGGGGAAAATTTGAAAATGTTCTCAATTTCGTTCTAAGGGCCACGATAGATAGAAAAATGTTGGAAGAAATTTAACAATTATATAATAATATATATCTAATATCTATACATATATACATCTTCGACGTTACGGGCTCATGTGCCCCACCTTTACGGCGAGATGTGGTGGCTCTTTCCCTCCAAACGTTGACAATATTTCCTCAGATCTTTCCTATACCAAACTATCACCACCCAGCACCCTTTCTAACTCTACAGCCTCCTAAAATTCAAATCCTCGGCCAAGAACAGGAAACAAGATCGTGGCTTTCTCGCCCGCTCCTCTACCCTCTGGAATTCCTTTCCTTCTAACATCCGCCATGCTCCTTCTCTATCCTCATTCAAATCCCTCCTTTTCCAACACCTTCTTTCTTGCCAAATAGATGCTCTCTAATTAAAAAAATTCAATTTAAAATATAGATCAGAAATAAAAAATATTTTTTAATGCACAAGCTTCAACTTAGCTAATCAACTAATTATTTTTTAATTTTTCATTTCATCTCGTTTTCTTTCCTTTTTCGTTTTAATTTTTTTTTTTTTTGTTCACAATAATTATATTTTTTGAAATAAAAATTTGTATTGTTTACTTATTTAGTTTTATTGAAAATATTGCAAACATCAAGTGGCTTTTATTTTGTTCAGTTGTGTTATGCTTAAGGAGCCAGGATAAGGTTCTTATTCTATTCTATTATATATATATATATATATATATATATATATATATATATATATATATATATAATAGAATAGAATAAGAACTTTATCTATATATATCTTTATATATATAGTATATATATATATATATATATATATATATATATATATATATATATATATATATATATATATATATATATCTATATATATCTTTATATAACTTTATCTATATATATATATATATATATATATATATATATATATATATATATATATATATATAATATCTAGATTATAAATCAGTTGAATATTGTATGATATAGCAAAAATGAAAAATGCACATATATGGAAGCATTATTCTTGCGGTTTTATTGCCTAAAAACTATACTAACTGGAAAAGGATTACTGAAACCTAATTTATCTGAACACAGTCATCTTATAAAAATATATGGTTTAGCTATAGTGTTATCACGTAAATTCTCCATCAGGTAACAAGATGTTAAGCCTTTGTGCAAATGCCATCAACCGTATTACTTCTCAAATTGTTCACCTTTGTTATTCCTTCAAGAGGCCAACAAATGCAACATTCCATGAACAATTGTCCATTCCATTACTTTACCTAATCTCCTTTAAGCCTACTTAACCTAATTGGCCTTTACTTCATCTTATTCGCTTCTTGTTTTAGGTTGAGTGGCATGAGCAGATTTATGGTGATAGAGTAATAATAATAAGATAATTATATATTACCTTATGGACCATAACGTAATTATTCCATTTCGAGGCAATTACGCAGGTCAGTAAATTTAAACTTAATTGAAGTAAGATTGATGAAAACAGTAGTATATGAAGTATTTTGTATTCATAAATCCGAAAATGCTAAGCTAATTATTTTAACACGTACGGTTTTTTTTTTGTTACAGGTGGGTGGTGGGAAAAAATTAGACCACATATTTTTACAGTCTAATATTCATTTATATAAACATTTAGCTTGGAAGTGTTTTTGTAAGTGTAGTGAGAGGATTTCTTGGCAACAAGGAAGATGGAAAATATAAAAACCTCATAGATGAAATCTTGAAAGCCTATGAAATACTAGGGTTTTGTATGTCGATTTGTAAAATTGATCTATGTTAATAAAATATTATAACCAGATATTAGATCATATGCCAGTATAATATCCAGGAGAATGTAGCAGGCCTAGGTAAAAAAATAATGTATGAGGAGTATAGTTACATCAACTATAATCCTTCATTGGAACGACCAAAAATCGGGAAAGCAAAGATGAAAATTGAAACTATTACACATGAAACTTCTAAGCTGGTATGTCAATAGAGCTCAAAAATAAACTAATGTAGCTCAAAGCCTCTTAGGGGTTTGATAGAGAAGAACTAAATCAAAGATATTTCGATCTGAATAGGATTGGTTCTGAAAAAGGTATGCAGATCGGTTCCATGCATTAAGCAAAATACATCCATGAGCCACAGTTTCACCTACGTACCAACGAGACGATTTCTATGGAAATGGCAATAAATGAAACTTTCTAACAACACCCACCAGAGCTTCGACCCAGAGTGCTATTGTAGATCTCTGACCTTATGGAATCAAACCAAACTAATACGTTTTTGTCAGGGAAACTGAGAAGACAAACGTCGTATCAATAGACCTTTACAGGCAGAAGAAGTTTTTTTTTAAACAGGTTAAAAAACATATATACTTGATTTATACTTTGCCTATAATCCAACAGTCATTATTGGAATATAGCTTTTCTTTTCTGTAAACGTTACTGCTATAAGTTTATTATTTTATTCTGTTGTTTTTTTCTCATTCGCTGCTAACATGAGCGTAAAAACTATTACCTATTTTAATAAATTTCATATATTATATGTAAACAAATATATGGGAGAAAAATAAAATCTACTTGGGCAGTACATCTTGATTAATGTTTAAAAACTTTTAAGCTAGATGAGTTCTGAACTTTCCACGCTTTTACGTAATATTGCTGGAGTTGGCAAAGAGCAGTTTGCACTTTGAATATGTTCTCGTAACTACATTTTTTGTAATTTCGTAGGCAATTTTGAAACTTTACTTCGTGGTAATTAACGTTACTGCATTTAAACGAGTTGATGTAATATTTTGGGAAAGCAGATTTTCAAATTCCAAGCAATAATATATTTTTTTTTCCGTTGATTCAGCGGTTAGAAGTTGACATTTCGAGAGGGGTTCACTGGTACAGTGACCATCGAACAAGGACTAGGCAAGCGCACCTCACTCTTTGGGTAATTTACGACTGGTTTAACTGTTTTAAAGAAAGGCGGGAGAGGGAATTAATGGCGATGGACTGACTGGAGGAAGAAGCTAATGGGATCTGGAGCACCTCCACCTTCCCTGTTTCCTCTAATTTAAAAGATTAAACACTTGCCAAACTCGCAACTCTGATTTACGCTGTAGTCCTTTAGAAAACGGGCCTACATCTACCCAACCTCTGGCATGGCTCTTCTCGGAATTAAGTGCAATGCTTCCACCTTTTCGGTTCAGAATTTCATGTAATCATCGCTGAGTCTAAACGATGCATTTATCGGCTCAGTGACTGATCATGATGAAAATTTTCAATCAAAAGCTCTTTCCTTATAGTTCACAGTTTTGTCTACATTTAAAAGTTTAATAACACACGCTAGAAAATAGAGATGGGCAAAAAGTACTGTTGAGTAACGAGTACCGAGTATTTTACTCAAATACTCTCACCAGCAGATAGATATGATTGGGGTAGGTCAGTCTTTGCTACCTTTTCCATCCCTAGTCGTATCTAATTCCGACTGGTAAAAGTATTAATACGGATAAGAATGAAGTTGATCAGGTACTAAATACAATACTATATTCAGATACGGTAAAATCCTATGCTCCAGCAATGTATACCCGGCAGAAAGACAACCCCCCACCGCGTTCGAGGTGCTGAGGGCCAAATTGAAAAGAAGTACCAGACTACATCCAAACTGAGGGCGATTTCCCACTTCTAATAAATAGAGGAAACTATGAGTTCATACAAGAGTTCGTATATGAATAAAAGGCAATAGTGGTCCAAGACGACTACAGTCACAGAACATAGACTCTATTCTTTATTCTAAGACTAAAACACAAAGGTCCCGAGAAAGAAGTGGGAAATCGCCGGAGAAGACGTTCCTAGAAGACTAGCAGACACAGGAGGTGTGATGACTGTGATTCCGAAATAGTACAATTGAGGCTACAGAGAAACTCTTTTGATTCTTCTCGTAATGAATTTGTAATTATGTATAAGAAAGGAAAACAAAAATTTATGGATATTCTAAAATAACTAATATAAGTCTAAGTGATACATTTCCAAAAAAATATTCACAACAGCTTAGAAAACATTTGAACCAAATGCAGATTGGCAATTACGAAGAGGTCATCTTCGAAAGTATACCTAATACTAAAACTGTTTGGTAAAGGGGATTGATTGTAAACAAAGCTCAAACTAGGTACTACGTCTGGTAGGTTTGCGAATAAATGACGCTTCCAACAGATCTAATAGGATTTTCATTAGTCGGTGACTTTCGTTAATCGATACACACACACACAAACAAAAACACACACACACTTGTTTTTACTAGCTATCTCAAAGATTTTCCTTGTGAGCCTTTCCATTTTCATCCTGCTAGTATGCCCATAAAAATTCATCCTTCTCCTTCTAAAGTATTTGTTATGGTATCTATCATCTTGTATATCTCTCATGATGGTCTCTTCATCAAAATTCTCTCACGAAATACTGAGGGATATATATATATATATATATATATATATATATATATATATATATATATATATATATATATATATTTTATTTATTTTTATTTTTTTCTGTTGGCACTATAGACCATGGAATTCTTTGGACGCGTGATGTGGTATTCTTACAGACATTTATTGCTTGCGGGAGCATAGACAGTCTGGAGGAGGTCACCCAACCTCAAGTTGCCTTTGGTACCAATTCGGCAGTGTCCTTCCTACCGACTCACTCGGGTTAAGGACAGTGACAAATCGGTCTATATCTAAGGATTATGGCTGTTCGGGGTCAGCAGGCACACGAGGACCACCTATATTTCATTCCTCGAAGTTGACCGTCCATGGACCAAACCTCCGAGCGGCTAGTTTACGTTGAAAACGACACTGTGATTCACAATTTAGGTACACGGGGTTTGGTCATCACTCCTCCGCCCGGTCTGTGTAAGTTGACCCCAGTAGGGCTGACGGGCCTAGCATACTCGTGGGGAAGGGTGATTAAATGCTTGAGGAATTAAATTAATTACTAATTAAATTAAAAGCCGGGATCGGGATCCGAACTCACAACCTTTGGGTTTGTAAGTAGGTGCACTTTTGCAAGCGCGTTAACCCGCTCGGCCACCCCGATTTTATATTATATATATATATATATATATATATATATATATATATATATATATATATATATATATATACACATATATTATTTAATTAGTAATTAATTTAATTTATATACATATACAGATAATATAATACTCATGTATAAAATAGATAATTAAAACTATGAAGAAGCGTGTTTATCATTTTTGAATAAATAAATATATATAAATAAATACAAGTGACACTGTCTCTTATATAGAATACAAACTATCTCATATTGGGAAACCTTTTCCCAAACCAAAACGAAAACGATTTTTTTAGAGAATTATCAAAAATGTTGTTTTAAGCAAATATGCTATCGACAATAATGGTTCACAACAGTTATAGGGTTTAAAAAAAAACAAAAATAATTTAGGAAATGTTGCGTTGGGGAATACTCTGCGCAATTTAACAAAAGGTATTTCATAGCGAGGCACTTTTCCCTATATATATATTCGTAAATTACCACGCATAGATCTAATAATTTAAAAAAGTTAGCGCTTAACGTATTAGCTCTGGACATCATACAATGCAGCATCATATAAAGTGTTTATGTGTGATGTAAAGCTATTAACCCAGTCAAATTGTAGATTTACCTTGCAAAGGGTAGGGTAGAAGATTTTAATGTTTTAACTTGTTTATATGGGTGGTAAGATAGGGGAAAGAAGTTTTCCCACTAAATTTACCATGGGTAAATTTTTTGTTGCCTAAAAATCACGAAATTTTCGTACTTTTTCAGTTTTTGAAGCAACGCCTTCTAGCCGAAAATACTTTATTACAAAAGTTAACAAGCATTAAATTCTCTACGATTTGCACTGGTTCAATGTTGTTTTTTTAACGGAATACGTACAGAGGTATAGCCTTTCAAAGTTTGGCCTTTTTTTTTCAAAATATTGAAAACAGCAGGTTTATCCCTAGTAACTTTCATCTTTCAGCATTTCTATAGGAATAACGTCCAATAACCTAAACAATAGAAAGCCTATCCTTAGTGAGATGTTCATTAAAATAATAAAGAACACAATTATCGATGAATATAAAATAAATTTTATAAACATTTATGCTGCACGCAGTCCAGTCAAATTGTAGAATTATCTTGTGAAAGGTGGGGTATAAGGATTTATCGTTTTAGTTTGTTGATATGGATGGTAAGATGGTGAAAACCAGCTTTTTCCTCAAACTTTATCAATCCCTTTAAATTTTAATAAGAATTCCTACAATTTAAGCCCCGAAACATGTCCCTTTGACGATTATAAGCCCTGTAATAAAATACCCAAAAGTAGCCATATTTCATGGAGGAGGGGGGGAAGAGGGGGGGTTGCGTAAAGTTGATAACCAATTTTAATTCTTCAAAGTTCATTTTTTTTAAGCGGTATCACGTACTATTTTTTTCCCCCGAGAATAATTAAAATCGTGAAGTACACCCGTTTCTGGCCTTAAATTAAATTAAACACGTTTCCTTTGTTGGCACGCCCGAGCGGCCGAACTACGAAACCCGATTTTCAAATGCGAGCATATTTCATGAAAATTGGATTGTGGAGCAACTCCTGAGGAACAAATAGCGCTCTGAAAAATCGCTCTAGGGTCATTTTGGATCTTGTCAAAGCCGTTTTTCAAGGACACCTGTTTTTTACATTTTCGCAGTTTCATTTTTACATGCAATTGTTATTGCACGTAAGTATTACTGAAGCCTACAATTTAATTCCCGAAATATATTGCTAAGACAATTACAAGGCCTGTAATTAAATGCCCAAAAATGTGTATATTTTTTGGTTTTTAATTTATTTATTTTTTTTTTTTTGCGTAACGTTGACCGACTTCGATTGTTGCCTGCGTACTATTTTTTATTTTTCTCAAATAAATGATTGATACATCTTAAACGTGGAAAAACAACTTTTCGGCACGATTATGATTTTTTTTTCTCCAGGTTGCTGCATAACGATTTTATTTAAACCAAATAGAATTTGTTTCCAGAATTTTTTTCATAATTATCACGTTGAAAAAGACCATTGAATATTTATTTCAAAATATAAACTATCACGTGAGGACTATATGAGTGAGTGCTGCCACTGAAGCATTTGAAAAGGTATTTTAAAATTTTAATTTTCCTTTTGACTAATTTTTGCTAATCACACTCATTAAGCCAAAATATTATGAATATTAAATTATTTATATTATCTTTCCAAAGATAAAACAACATAAACATTTAAGGACATTATTAAAACGAAAGAACCAGAAACCTATTATTGTTAAATAATTAAAACCTAGGAGAATTGAAGTCTTAAGCATTTCATTTAAAAAAACTTACACAGAAGGTGTAACGAACACTTACTGATTTTTTATTTTTTTTTAACCCTACAATCTGATCAAATAATAGGCTTTTGAAAACAATGAAAAAAAGGGGAAGATAAGCACTCCAAAAAAGAATGTTTTTTTCATTTTAATGCGAACAGCCCAATAAAAACACATAAATTTAAAAACAAAGTATGAGAAGTTAAACTGAAAACAATAAAATGTAATTACAAAAACCTTGAGGAAGGTCGGGGTAAGGGTTCATTTGATACTATATATATATATATATATATATATATATATATATATATATATATATATATATATATATATATATATTTAGGAATAAATAGAGTAAATTGTGAAAAAAATTCGTATATACTTGAGCGAAATACTTTCATTATTTTCAGATTCACATCATATTTCTGCGCGGGCATTCAATTCTCCTATTGGTTGATGACTTTTAATATTGCTGACTAATATTACACTTCCGACGCTCCAAATAATGAATGCTCGATGTTTCTTCATCATATTGTCATTTTAAAGGACGTAAATTCGCCCTTTCCTCAGAGATAATCAGGCCAAACAATGAAATGGTGACCCAAAGGAGTATTACAACATGGCATAACCTTATAGATATATAAATAGATACATGAAAACAATTACTTGAGCTATAACGTATAAAGAATTCGTGTTGCTGTGAAACATATTGCTGACACACTCCTTGAGAACTGAATATTTTCTAGATAAATGTATAAATAAATATAAATAAACTCAATCGAAGAATGACTAGGCCTAAAACGAGCTGTTCAACGATTATGTTTTTATTTACAAAGTTTTCAAGATCTTTTAAAAATTAACGATCATTTAGGAGCTCAAAAAAGTAATTATTGTTCAGAAAAAAAATAAATACTAACAAAAAAGAAAAGAAAAAGAATTATGTATGGAATGGGCTCTGAGAACGTTAAATATTGGATGATCGGCCAAGAGCTAATCAGTCCTCTGCATGTTAATAACACAGGGAAATGCTGTCTTAGATTTATGCTGATAAAATAAAGACTTTGGGTAAGGGCTGGTTGGTATTGGTGATAAAATTCGCCATAATACTGACTTCGATCAAGAAGCTATCCTATTATGCGGAGGCAGAAATGGATTAGGGAGGAGGGGGATTGCAAGACCACTTTCCTTGTCTCATCTCTCCTCTTCGGTTTTCGACTACTTGCCTGTCATCTTCGGGACCACAACTTGAACGTTTAACCGCAAACCACGGATTCTAGAGTATTACAATCAATTACTATTCTCTGTTCATATTTATGTTTCAATCTGAAATAATCGGTTGTTTTTTTTTAAGATAAACTGTTTTTTATTGTCGAATAATAAAATCTGCTAGCTTTCAGGGCAAGAGGTTACTAGTGATCTATGCAACCGTTCATACCATATTTACAGATTTAAAAACACATAAAATAAACTAGATAAATTTTGAAATAATGATTAGTGCAATTTTGTTTTCAAAACGTTAACCTTATACTTATAAATGAGGCTGAACTGGGTATACCATCGGCTTCCCTATGATACCTACTGCCAATACCACCGCCCCATTGTCGGACCCCTAAGGGTTGATGGAGTGAGGGAAGAAAAAACAAATAAGATATAGGTATGACGCCTGTGAAGACATGTTCAATGCTTAATTTATCTGAATTGGGAACCCACAATGTTGCATAGAATATCTGAAACAGTGATGTCCGGGTCATCGATATCACAAAATATCCACCACGCAATATGATTTTGACGACCAAAAACAAGAGTGGCAGAATATGAACGTTATCCGGTTTTGCAGGGCTCTTGCACAGGGCTCTTCACAACGAGAAGCCCAAATCCAAACACATATAATAAGAATTTTTGACAAATCTAATGGAAAATAACATTGTATAACGGAGGTTAATAACGTTTGTTGAGAAAAGTGGAATACCAATGATCTAAATGCTAGATTATTTGGCAAGGAATGAATTTTGAGATCAAGAAAAGAAATCAAGTTACAGGAACTGATACTCATTATAGTGGATTAGTAGAAACACTTTAATGAACTAGAACTTACATCGATTGCAGTATTTTCGGGCTTCTCATCGTTGTGAGCTAGAATGTTGATTATTGGGACGACCCGTTGCATTGCAACTTCCCTCCATGTAGAAGAGATCGATTGATGTAGAACATCGGGACTATGATGATATCGTGTATTTAAAGTGACGGCTGAGCCTCTCAACACGCAACACTACCGCATTTTCACCCAACTATTTCCAGTTCAGGATTAAAGCAGTAGGATAGGAAAGTATGGCTTATAGGATAATATTCAGATAAATAAAAACTAAATAATAATTGTCTTGAGTTATTTAAATTTAAGTTATTATATTTTCAAAATTACGTAAATTTAACAATGAGATATACATATTTCCCGAAGCAAGGTTTTCATTGCTATAAACATGTAAAAAACATATTAATATTGGTAATAATATTTTAGGAACAGACCATCAATGTTAGCACATAACAGGAGGAGTGGGCAAAGAATAATTTCATGAACTGATTTCTTTTTTTCTGTTATAAATAATTTAAAACATTTGCGTTAGCTATTCGCCATTTTGATCTAATTTTAGCAAGGATATAATTTATTAACTATTTTCTGATCAGCTATAAATGAGCATTTGTGTCGGCTGTAATCAGGGGCGGATCTAGAAATTACGTTTAGGGGGAGGGGAGGGTAGGTAAAAAAAACTTTTACTAATGCTCTTTATTTGATTAAACTTCCTAATGTTTTGCAGCTAAGGCCAATGAAGACAAGAATCCAACTATTTTACATGGAATCCAAACCACAGTCAACGATGTCTGTCAAGATAAAACTTCCAAGAAAATAGTCCGGGGTCAAGTAGGATTGGAACTCGAAAATTTTAGGTTTTAATTTTGCAATAGGGTAAATAAGAAAATTTTAAAATGCACAATATAATTCAAACTACGGTATATCGCTGCAAAAAAAATTACAAAATTTATTTAAAAAATATAAAAAATCAAACAGAACGGAAACAATTATATTAAAACACGAGGGAACATTCAATCGGCTATCATTCGTTCTGTCAATGAGCTCATATTATTGTCATTAACTAAATTAAAATCAAGTTCTTAACAAAATATAATAAAAAACAAAAAATATATATATTTTTATTTAGTTGATTAATTTACTAGAAAGGATTCAACTAAAGAACAATGGTATATCTAATAAGTTCATACTTAGAAGTATTTCTCCGGGTCACGCGGTAACCTTTCGTGTTTCCATTTAGAGGGAATGGGTTCCAAAATATAAAATCTACTACTTTCATTATGAAATAAATCTTGTTTTGTTTGGGATAAAAATACAGAGAATATATTATACAATTATTCCAACAAAAAAAATTATTTAGGGGTAGCGCACGCCCTCCCTCCCCCTCTCCCACTCCCTCTGAATTCACCTATGGCTATAATTCGGAAGAATTTTCTTTCATTAGACAGGTCTTAATATAAAAAGAATAATTTACAATGCAGTTTTATGATACGGTACCATCATGAAACCATTGAATGTTGTATCAGACAACAATCTGATGGAACATTCAAAACGTTTTGAATTGGTACCGGAATCTATAAGTTTAATAAATATGGCTGTAAAATATATTCGATTGGATTAAAATTTGTCTCTTATTTCTTTTTAATTAGAGATTTTCTTGGCATATAGAAGTCCCCCTCATCCAAACTCCTAGCTGAGTCGTTTCCTCCACTCCTCTCTGTTCATCAGTTCCTCTTTCGTAAGTCCTGGGCCCGGCATACTCTCAGCCACAGCCTTTTTGGGGATTCGTTCACTGTCCGTACCATCTCAGTCTCCTATCCTCCATCACCTCCAAGACATTCTTTCTTACTTCAAACCTATTTGTCTCTTATTAAATCGATTAAACATGATTGATGATTTCGGACAGATATTTTTAAAATACGCGGCTTAATGACGTGGTGGTTGAAATGTTTTTTGATTACCGGCAAATTATTGGGATTCATTGGATGAGATAGCTAAGAACATAAGGAGGGTATTGGATTCCTTCATTAGCTGAGTATAAAAAAGTTGGCAACCATGTCGGCAATTTCTTACACTTCTTTATCGACCTATTTCTCTTGCCTGCTTTTATTGGGTCATAAAAAGGAGAGTGTAAATAGTAAAATGAATTATTGACTATTTATGCGGATCTTGCATGTCCCTTAGGCTTTTCTCTTCACAAGCGAAATTTAATAGGCTCCTTCCCAACAATAAATACTAAAAAATGTAAATTGTCATCCAATTTATTTAAAAACACGCTTTACGAAAACATTAAAAAAGCAGCTGAAACTGAAATAATTTACACTTTAATATTCATTCAGTTTCTGAGTATATAAACACGCGTATCAAAATCGTTAAAAATCAACAAATCAACTCTAAAATTTAGATTTTTCAGTTATTCGTTAATTCATTTGGATTCTGCAAACAGAGCTGTATGAATAAATGTTTATTTATTTATTCCCAATGTGACGGTCATAGGACCCTAGCAATTGAGGGTTTACATTTAGAATCATCTATATATGAAGGCTCTTTGTCATAACATTGATAAAATTAAAGGTTAAATGAGTGAACAACGTAGTAATGAATAAATTATATTTGTTTTGCCAATCCATAATTATTGCAAAGAAAACAGATTAGAAGTAACATTCCTTAAATGAAATTTTCATCTTCTTAATTGAAATGTTTAATTTTAATCAAAAATTTATAAATAAAGTATACCTCGTTGCACTAAATATATATTTAAAATTCACGGACTATCTAAATACATATAATCAGTGTCCTTTGAAATTTCTGTTTTAATCTGGAGAATATATTTTTTATTATTCCTTTTTGACAGATGTTGGAATGCACTAAGCATCACTGCACTTTTAAGTGATTAGTATCGTACAATTGCAAGATATAGTTTCGTGGATGCCTCTATCCGTCTATAGCTGAAAAAAAGGGCCCATATCTGCAACCCCCCAACCTCGATTCCTCGGCAATAACTGTACCAATACCAGAACAATATTATAATAATTTTAAATTTAATACCAAATAAATTTTTATTCTCTCATTATTTACCATATTTTTCAGGTAAGGCCGCCACTACCATTATATTTAATCTTCAGAAAAGAGAGGAGATTCGACTGGAGCTAATTGCAGTGAGTAAAATCTGTTTATGTAAATAATAGCAAATAATTATCACAGACTAAACGAAAATTTGATCATACATTTTCTTCAATTCATTCCACACTCGATGTTGTATAGGGCTTCCAAAATAAACCGAACCAATGTAAAATTGAATATAAACAATTATAAAAGGACGAAATATTTTGCTTTTACCTTCTGTTTCATTTTTCTATGTCAAAGTGCTTATCAAACGTTGAAGGTTTCTTAAAGCCCCATTTATACCGGATTTGACAAAAAATGCTGGCATTTTAGACAAATTTAAGATTAAGATTTCCCTTAGGTTGTCGGTAAATATCAGAGTGTTCGCAACAAAATATGTTGACAACGTTTGGTGTAAACCGCCTTAATGATCCGATTTGTGAGCTATAAAAACGGAAAAACAATTCATTTTTCTATTTGTTACTATGTCCTTAAGAAGTGGAGATGCATAAAAGACAAATTCGTTAAAATTGTAATGAAGGGTTTCATAAGATTTTTAAGATCAATCATTTATAAAATCAATAAAATGTTACTGTTAATCATTAAAAATCTGATATTTATTCCACATAAACATGTATCAGATGATGAGATATAAATAAGAAGTAGTCGTAATACGGTATATTTAACTAAACATTGAATTACCTTTTTTTGGCTAAAAAAAAAAATTACAAATTAGTATCTATTTAAAATTCGTTCTTGATAATATAACCAAAAAATAGTTCATGTTTATATATATATATATATATATATATATATATATACATATATATATATATATATATATATATATATATATATATATATATATATATATATATATAATATTCAAAACTCAATAAATAGTGAGTGCACATTGAAGTATGGAGTAAATAATACGAATGTTCCATAAATAATTTCTTTTAGATGAAGGAAATACTTTTATAATCTGCTTTCTATTCAATAGTTCAGATTCATACTTCCTTTCAAATGAAAGAAGGCATAGGGAAAAATATTCTCCATCTAGAAAAACTTTACATAGCTTTCCATATTAAACATCTCCTATTTGCAAAAGTATTGAGTTCAAAGCTGGGTGGGGTAAAAGCCACTTGCGTTATTAACAAAAAAAAAAAAAAAGGACAAGGATGTTTTTGCAGTAACTCAAGACCCTAGAGAAACAAAGTTCTTGTCTTGAAATAAACAAAAGGATTGGTGAACCCTAGGGTACAATGCCGCTTACCTCGCCCCAACGACCCCTGTGAAAACACAAGTTCACCAAACTAGTCTTAACACAATCCTCCCACCTACGCCATGGTTTACCCCTCGGACGTTTACGTTTTGGTTCAGTAATAATTAACTTTTTTGAAATGTAACAATAAAAATTTTCTTAAAATAAAAATAAATAATTATGGATGGGAACTTTGGAAAAAGTACGTAGATAATAGAATCTGATTAAAAATTAAATCAAATTACGCGTGATAAAAACTGTGAAAACTAGATTCAAAATAATAGTAAAAATCTGGTATTATGTGCGCATCACAAATTTCACTTTCACACTGGTTTGAAGTAAAAATTAATTTCTGCTCAGTAGGGCTAGTGAAATTTTAATATTAACATTTGATACTGATTATTTCTAAAATGTTTAGCTTTCCAACGGTATATTATACAACTATATTGCTACTCTGTTGCACGGATGAGTCCCGATGAAATGCCTAAAAAAATCATAGAAGAGGAAATTCATCCAATAAAAAAATCCAAGAAGAGTCGGACGGTCCAAGCTCCGGTGGATGGATGGAGTGGTACAAGACGCACGAGACCTGGTTGGAGTCCAAAATTGGAAGGCAGCAGCCCAAAACCGAGCCGAATGGCGGAGGGTCATTGAGGAGGCCAAGGCCCATCGCAGGGTTGTAGCGCCATCTGATAGATAGATAGATAGATATTGCTACTCTTATTTTCGGAAATTTGTTTTTAATCTGAGAAAATATTTCTCCTTTAATTAATAATCAAATTCGCTTATAGTTAATATTTATCCATTTTTTATTACTCTCGACAATGAGAGGTGGTTAATTATTTCAAATTAACTAAATTAAAGGTACTTTGCTAACTAAATAGAAAGCCATTTTGAAAGTTCGGCATTTAAGCCCTGTCAGACTATATAAGACCTATCTGATATTGAAGACTGTTTAATTGTACACTTATGTAACGAGTTTAATCCAAATCTTTAGAGCCGTTTTCAAGAAAAACGTTAAAAAGTGAAAAATCAATTGTTTAAGTGGCACTTTTGGTTATTCAAATTTAGAGAAAAAGTTGGTGAAAAATCCCAGGCATATACTAAAATATGCAATTTCACTTTCGTTCAACTTTTCATTTTGAGCTAGGCTGCTCACATACAAACACACTGACCATTTCGCGAAACTTGGTTATTTGGACTCTGGGGGCCTTAAAACGTATATTTCCGTTGAAAACTCGCAAAAATTCTCCACGATTGCAATGCTTCCCCACAACCTATATATTTTATACCGAAAAAGTTAAGTTGATGTAAAAATAGTCCAAATATCCAAACAAATATTATAGTAAACGACTCGCTGTAATTGGGCAAGATAAAGCAAATATGAAAATACGGCATTATTTCTTCACGTTTGGTTTCGATCAATGCTCATTAATATTTAATTGGTTCCATGCTGGTATTCCTGTTTCGAAAATTCCATTTTGATAGAAACTAATGGTTTCTCCCATTATGGTTAATCCATAATTTAACCCATAACCCCGTATTTTTTTTTTTTTTTCATTTTATTAGATCGTTTTTCATAACATTCAATCATTTTTTTTTAATTAGTATAAATTCGGATTAAATTCCATAATACAAATGGAATTTAGCCTCTATGTCATGGCAAAAAGGACCATCAGGCCCACTTGCCGGACTTTGTCCCCCCACCGTTGCCTCTATGTCAAATAAGAGAATTTCAAATATTATTCATGAGATTAAATTACACCTCACAAAATTATTTAATATAATAAACACAAATGAAAACATTATCAACAACTAAAATGCTATAAGTTGCAGAATAATATATTTTATATAAGCAATAATATTTTTGTAATTAAATCATTTATTACCTTCGATGGTATCAATTCATCATTCGTTATAATCAACTATTTATGAAACCTTTTATCCTTCACAATAAATCACTACTAGTAAATACAAATTTTAATATATTTTATTTATAATTGTTATTTCACCACTATTTTATCAATTTTTCATTCTCTCATTGTCGTTTCCTGCAGCTGAACCATTGCCTGCAAAGCACTTGTTGCATACTATTTTTGAATTATTTCCAAATACAAATATATCGCACTTACTACAGATTTTTGCAGGTATTGAATTTTTTTGAATGGTGGCAAAACCTACAGGATCCTTTGAGTTTTTTTACTTGCAGGTCCAGTTGGAGTTTGAGTAGTTTCTTCAGATGGCTTGTCATATTTTTGCAAAATAGCACGTCGTTCCTACGGAAGAGACAAATTTTAGAGCGGGATTTTTCAATAAAAATTTTCTTCTCTCAGAGGCGTAATGGAGAGACAATTATCCGAAAATTTATCCCTGCAATGTTCAATTATTGATAAAAGAACACCATCGGCCATATTTTAGTTATCATTGACTTTTATATAATTATATTTTAATTCTATCCATCCATCGATGGACAATCAAAATTCAATTGGGCTACACATTCAAGAAAGTCCCTACTACGCACGATAATCCGAGGGACAGTTTATGGCCAAACTATCGTCTCGAAATATCACTGATTTTAACTTAGTTTTGTCACTGATAAAGTTTCATCCCATGGGATGTAGGGATTACTGTCTCGGTTGTGAAGCTTAGAGATTTTCCTAGCAGAACAGAAACTTTGAAGTTTGACGTTGACTAATTTGTACTGGAGTGGGTGGGTGAGGGGGGGGGGCCCTTGCTGGCATTAGCTGTTATATTGCCGACCCCTCCTCTGGCTTCCCACTAATTTTTGTCCAATCATCGTCCGCGTCAATCCAAAATTTGTAATAATCTTGTTCATAAATGTGACGTAAAAAACAAGCAAATTTATGTGTAATGATCTAAATTATATCATTCAACCTCATATTTCGCAGAAAATAAATGTTTAATTTTGATATATGATTTAATTTATTAACAAATAAATATATTTTTTTAATAATTAAAAATACGGTAGAATCCTTAGTAAGGACTTTAATTTTAATTTTATTTTAATTCGACACATAGAAAAAAATCAGTTCTTAATCACTGAAAAACATATATAAATCTTTCATACATACTGAAAACAATTACGGTTAAGTTTTTATAGTTAAAAGATTTACTTTCAGTTTAAGATAAACAATTAAGTGATCAATGAAATATCTACCTTTATAATTTATTTTTAAAAAGAGTGCAAAGTATGTCTTTGAATGAAAATGTTTACTTAGGGATTGATAAATTATTTACCACTTCTATAAATTTGTTTTATTGAAAACTAGTTTCGAATGAAATACTAAAATCCTTCAAATCCAATGTTTTTCTTAAATGACCAAATAAATATCTCCAATAGTCCAATCTTAAATTTATTCCCATCTATAACAGAAAAAACAATTACTCACCGGCATTACTGGAAAAACCCTGACCCTTAAACCGTTTACCTATAAACATGCTACCTACCTTTCGTTCATTGTTAGTTCAATGAGAGAAGAAACCAGTACAAACTTTTCTGTTTGATATAACCCATTTAAACCTTGGTGAGTACCAACTTGCATTTGATTTCTTGTCTTAATTAAATTCGTAATTCATAAATGTTTTATAATACTGATTTATATTAATCTAATTTAATATGTATAATAATACCAAACTATATTTTGAATTGCTTATTTTTGAATTGTTTGTGTGTTTTTAGAACTGAGGATGAATGTATAATATTCGAAACTAGTTTTCAATAAAACAAATTTATAGAAGTGGCAAAAAAATTATCAATCCCTAATTAGATTGATCCTTCTATACCATCATGCGGATGTCAACTGAAAATGTTTACTAAAATGTACATACATATAAAATAATGCTATTCACTGAATCAAGATATCCCGAATTTGTAACTCGAGGGGGTTCGGTCAAAGGACGGCAAGCCTCGGGAAAGTAAATGTAGGTTCTCGACGGCCATTATATTATCTAAGGATCTAGGCCAAAAAGTCATTGAATCGAAGGGTTTGAACGTACGTCGGTAGGAAGGGTATAGCCAAAGGAACCAAAGTAACTGGATATTCAGCTGTGGACAGAATGCCGCTGGAGTATGGAAACCAAGGATCGCAAGGGTGTCCAGAATGCAGTAATTAAAAAAGGTTTGAAAAAAAACACACACACATAACCCTGCCAAATATCTTCACTGTCTATGGTAACTATTGAAAAAAGCAAAATTTTAAACATACATATGCATTACGTACATAAATAAATATATACTGGTTGTTTGTTTTTCGATTTGTGGGCAAAATATCCTCTAGTATTTGTTAGGTATATTCTGTCGAAGCCATTTTAAAATATTGTTCAATTTTTTTCAGAAGGGTAAAAACTTCATTACAAGTATATCTCAAACTTGTTCGTATATCAGCTACTTCTCGTCAGCGTTCAAATATTAAAAAAAAAATCTTGAAAAAATAATTCAACTTGCTTACTTAGTTGTATTAGTGAGTCAAGTTTCATGGTAAAATAGTCCAAATATCCTTTTCGGTATATGTTAACTCTACAACTTCTATTTTCACTTAATTTTCATGTATCGTTTTCCTTACAATTTGGCTTGTGTGCTTACACAAAACATAAGACATGCGGACGTCAACTCAAAATATAATACGTTTGAGTTTTTCAAAAGGTGCATTTTATCAAATTCTGAGATGCTTTAGGATTTGTATGTGGTAATAAACTTCCGAATGTCTTTGATTGCGCTAAAACAAACATTTTTTGGTAGGATCAAAACGAGTTTGAAGTTGATAAATCAAAAGTTTTGTTCAATATATAATATTGAAGTTTTAAATTTCTCTAAAAATATCGGTATAAGCGATTTTCAATACATGAAAGCTCAAAATACAGAGGCATATTAGATATGTATCGTTGATTTGAGAAACCCCATAAGTCGTTGTGACCAAATTTTCGGAAAAAACAAAAAAACTGCCAGGCCAAGGAGTAATGGTTCAAGGCAACCCAAAACGAATAATTATTAAAATATAATTGCTCAAATCAATCAATAATTACCAATAAATATATAAATAAGAGCTTATTTGTGATAAAGTTGTTAATATAAGTGCATTGAGGCTAGATTAGCCAGCTTCTGATTCTTCATCTCTTTCACATACCAGACGTAACTTCACCGAATTAAGGGGTTTCTCAACTAAAAAATAACTAGCTAAAGAAACAGCGAAAATGCGATGGGACCTAAGCTCCCAAAGCACTCATCTCTCAACGGAATGGAAATCATCAAATTTTAAACATTCCCAAAATGTGACTGATGGGGTTTCTCAACTTAGCAATTCATATTTTTAACTTTACATTATATATTGTTTAAATTTTTATCGTTATGGAGGCATAAGCTCCCAGAACAATTACACTCATCCTAATATCGGTTAAACACTATTTTCTGTTTGAAACGCAGATTAAACAACTCATTTGAGTTATTTGATGATCGAAAGCTCCGAGATCGGTCACTCTAATTAGTTGTTTTAATTACTTCACCATTACTCCAATTACCGGGAACGAGTTGCCACACAGATATGTTGCCACACGAGCTTGACCAAAATTGCCCGCCGATATTTTAATTTCCTGTCACCACACAATACCTCTCTGCAGTACCGGACTACCCTTAATTGTTTTTCTAGCAGCTATACCTGCAATAGGCCAGTCAGCAAAGGATCCAAATAGGGAGGGGAGGTATGCTGCAAAAGGTAGGGTAGAAGTGTTTATTATTTCAACTTGAATATATGGGTACGAAAATTGAATAAAACAAAAATGCTACTCCGGAGAACATTTAACAAAAAAAAAAAACTCGAAATATTACGATTTTTTTTTGCCTATAACTCCTAAACGGTACATACTAGTGAAAAAAAATACAGTTAATGTTTTTTTCGGGTACTTGGGATGGCTTTTTTTGACGAACGGTTTCGGGCTTAGCAATGCTTACCCTTCATCAGGCCTATTAACACGTAATATCTATTTTTAAATTTTGTTATCATCATCTTTATTATTTTCTATATTATTTATTTAGTTCTTTTAGATTTTCATCGTGTAAATCAATAAAATATGGTATATAATTCAGACATATTTTTTCAATTACACTCAAGTTTTTTCATATTTATTGCCAATTTGGATAAATGCACATGACCTAATTTAAAAAATTTAGTGCTCAGTGGATGTAGAATTTTATGGTTTAAAACATTTATTTTATGAGTTTTTCTCTTAGAGTACTTATTTCCAAGCTGCAGGCTCACATATAGTACTATATCTCAGTTTTTGATTAAGTTGGAAAAAATCGTCATTTTTTTTACCGTGGTTTTTGACCATACCACTTGACCGAATTATTGGGTTGTGATACTTATTCCTTGCATAATTTAAGGTTCTTTAATTAGTTATACTGTAACTAGAAGTTGTAAGCGAAAAATAAAGAAGACTTCAAATTCTGAAGTTTTTTAGGTGCTAAAAGTTTTCCAAAGGTCACCCGTGTTACGATTCTTCTTTTTCTTTTTATGTTTGTGCCCATTTATAACAATTAACAAATAAATGCTTCTTTCCGACCTTTAGCAACAAACAATACCTCTAATGACTGGACTATTACTACATTCTGCTCTTCTGTAGCTCCGAACATCTTCAATGTTGCTCCGATGTCTATTATTTATTATTATGTGAACAATGTGGCCCTTGTTTTTTTTTCCATCAGGAGAAACTCAGGATACATTTGGAAAGTACCGTTTTATGCTTGAAGATTGTACTTGAAATTATAAAAATATGCTAGTTTTTGCTAGTGGTAATCTTTACTGCCATTTGGCCATTCTCATTTGTATGTTAGTGAATTCTATGTCTGCCAACTGATTGTCCTAGGCTCATTCACAATCTAGCTATTGAAATCTCCCAGCACTATTTTAACATGGTAATTCGGGAGTTGATCAAAAGTTCTTCCTATTAGAAAATTTCTTGTCCGTTTCTTGCCAAGTCGTTGACCATATATCAGTCCAGTTCCAAGGCTCGTTTGAGGTTCCGTAATTTAGTTTGTTTAAGTTTGTTTGAGTAGTTTATCATTTGCTAGCAGGCCCCGATTTCCGGTAGCTGGCGCCCTGGGCTGATAATCTTTAGCCGCCTTTCCATCTTTTTCAGTCCCCCCAAACATTATAATTCCAACAAATTCAAGCTTATTTATTATTACTTTTTAATCCACACGTGCAACTAGATACTATGTTTTTAAAGAAACAGTCTGCTTTAAAAAAAAATAGTATAAATGGCTGTTGCTGTTTGATGCGGCCATTATAATTACCGTTGACAAAACATGAGCTATGTTATACTGTATATTTTTAAACCACTACTTCTAAAGTATGTATTTGGTTATAGAAATAATATTTTTAAGCGAGCTGTAATGGTTCGTACAAGCTAACATTTCCCTTTGGCTCAGTCAATGACAGAACTTTAGGGTCAGCACTAGGATATTACAAGTCTTTCTGTTGTTCTTTAACTGTAGGATTTTACATGCATTTACAAAAATCTAACCATTAACGTACGTTAGAAAACCTTATTTTTTCCGTCCCTCAAATTTGTTTGTCCTATTTTTTTCGCATCTCAAATTCTAATGCCCGTCAAAGACTGACGCTTTGGGCACAAGCCCAACTGACCCGTCAGTAAATCGTAAATACCTAGTAAAAGTTAATTAGCGAAATGTCAACTGGTACGTTGTTTAACGAAATTTTAGGAAATCAAGGTGTGGAATCTTCCTTTTATTTCCAAACAAAAATTTTCGGCTTCTTTTTGAATTTTCGCTCTGCTTTATTAATGCTTGGTAAATAATAATAATTTTTATTATCTCTCAATGATTATAATTAGTCCAATTCGACTGACGCACAGTGGTCAAAATTGCATAATTAGTGCGACAAAATAGGATTTTTTGAAGTTCCAATTTCAAGGAGATTAGTAACTATACTTGTAGAGGAACTGCTATATTTCTTTACCCTGAATGGATGAGCGTAAATGTTTACATTTTCTTGGCCGGCGAGCTGTGTTTATTTCAGATAAATCAGTTGATTTCACTCGTCATGAAAAATGTGTCAGTGCTTTAGTTTTCAGTTATTTATTTCCTATCATGTCAGTTCCCCAAAAAGGCAAGTTAAATCTATATTGTAACCAATACAAATTAATATTAATTGTTATTATTGCCTCAGTTCAGTATCACCAAATGGACAATTGAATAATCAAAGTCGATCAATTAGAAAAGACAACATCCTGAAAGCCATGGAAAAAATCGCAGGCAATTGCAGGCTTTTTATGATTCTACATACCATTGTGATGTTGCTGGGGAAATAAATTAAATCTTAAAACATCTTGATATAACACTTTTTTTTGTTTTTTTATTCTATACCACGAAGTAGCCATGTGGTAGGCAAGGACCTCATTTCACAGTGGCTGAAATTCAGGGCTCTGAAGAGAGATGCAGTGGTTTGGAAAATGTTGACGGCTCTCCAAGAATGATTCCGGACGCTGTTCTACCAATATGACAACTAGAAGAAGAAGCGCAAGAATCCGCAAATCGTATGTTCTTTTCTTCGAGAACACCGTAGCAGCAAGGACACTCGAGT
Organism: Rhaphigaster nebulosa; assembly: GCA_948150685.1. Taxonomy (NCBI): domain Eukaryota; kingdom Metazoa; phylum Arthropoda; class Insecta; order Hemiptera; family Pentatomidae; genus Rhaphigaster; species Rhaphigaster nebulosa. The sequence goes on along the minus strand of OX411307.1, from coordinate 29,355,747 downwards.
TTACACAAATTATGATCTGCTGAAAAAATATTTATTTCATTGTATCTCCTTTCATTTATTTATTACAACCATTTTCTAATGTTTAAATGCTGTAGAAGAATGAAGGTAATTTTTTATTTTTGTAGTCTGGAAATAAGTTTCAATTTTTTATTTTGGATATCAGCCTAAACATTTTTCTATTTTTTTTTTCTCTAACTGAACATTTCGCGGACATATGTTTACTGGAACTTTCAGCGTGAAATTTTCTATACCATAGGTTTACAAAATAGTTTTGCCTCCCTAAATCGGTAATTTTGGTCACTATGTGACGGTCATATCAACCAATGTCGAAAACGTTTTCTTAGACTTTTTGTTTATGTAAAATTTACATAAGCAATAAACATCATACATATTTATCTACCTAGAAAAGCTCTTTCGCAGTTACCTGGCAAGTACATGTTAAAAGATGAGACTCTACAATAACTGCATGCGAGTAGTATTCATATTACAGTTTTTTTTTTTCTTTTTTTTGGGAAAAAATCGATTTAGTTGGAAGAAGATTAATTGTTGGGAGGGTTAAGGACGATGGTGGCCTTAGATTGGAAGATGATATGTCTCATCCCGAATCTGCTCACTTGATCAATAAGTTTTACTTAACCTGAGCACCGCCTGTAATAACCAGTCTACAATATCAATTATACGACAACCTGATATTTTGGAAAATTGATCGTATCTTCATAGAATATCCTTATTAATACATTTTCGATGAAGTTTAGTAAAGTTGGTTTTCTTTGAAAGAAAGTGGAATCCTCGAATTTTACAACCAAACATTTTTCCTTGAAAACTCAAAAAAAAAAACCTAAATTAAACATTAATAGAGGTTTGTGTAATCAGCATGGAGTTTTTTTTTTCTGAAATTCTCTAACAATCCTGTATTTTAAACACCCAGTTCTAATTGTATAAAACGAAAACATACTTAAATTAAAATAAATTTTTTGGTTACTACTACTATATTCACACAAAAGTACATGCCTATTACAATTAGAATAACTTGCTAACAAAAAAAGAACAAATAGCACAATAAACAGCAATAGAGTACAAAAATTAATTTGCGTACATGTATCCTTATATCCCCGATATTTCAATCAAAGAAAAAAATTGTAGTGAGATTAAAAATTAAAATTATGAACTAAATACCACCTTTTTGAAGATAACGGAAGTGTTCGGACGTATTTTAGCACGAATAATCCCCAAAATAAGGCGATTTTATTGGAAGAATTAGGAGCGGTTTGAAAAGTAGCAATCGTGCGCTGGATAGAAACATTGCTTGACATAGGTCGGATGGCGGAGACCTTGAATATCCGAAGTACAAAAATGACTTTGGTTGGAAGATAATTGTGTTGATAAAGATTGGTAATATGAAGAATCCAGGAAATTATTTCTGTAAAAGAAAAGGCAGAAGCACATCGATTCATCACTGTGCATTGGCTGGTTCATCATGGCTACAGGAGTCCCTGGGAATCCGATAGACATGGCTACAGGAGTCCCTGGGAATCCGATAGACATGGCTACAGGAGTCCCTGGGAATCCGATAGACATGGCTACAGGAGTCCCTGGGAATCCGATAGACATGGCTACAGGAGTCCCTGGGAATCCGATAGACATGGCTACAGGAGTCCCTGGGAATCCGATAGACAAACTTGACGAAGCGATTCACCAAGCCTATAGTCTATAAATACGTGGTTAGAGTGTTGTAGCTCAGCATTCACAGCTACCATGGCACCAGTCACTGCCAATACAATATTGTTTCATACCGATTGTATATGAAACATTAAATATTAAGAACAACATTAAACAGAAGATCGTTAAAATTAAATTTTCATGGGATTTTAAACGAGTAGGCCAGTTTCGACTTGCCCCTTGTTACCTAAGGCAAATGGGACTTGAAATTCGAGTTTGAATAGCCAGTGAAATTCCTAAAAACCCAATGTTGTTGGCGTGTGGTCGTAGTTATCAGAAATAGACTTAAAAGGGGAGTGCACGGTGTTTCCGTCGCCGATTTTGACCAAACTTTTTGGGTGACTTTACATTGAAAACAAATTGACTCATAACCTTCCGTTTCATCCAATGGGCCTTAGGAGTTGAGAAAAAAAATAAAGATGCTGAGAATGCTTTATTTTATATCTTGTGTATGGAGAATGATATCGACATGATTTTTTCAGCTAAATATTTGTTTTTTTTAGAGTAATAAATAATTATTTTTTAATGTTTATATTTTTCCTTTAATATCCTCTAAGAAACAAATGTTTAATTGAAAAAATCATGTCAATATCATTCTTCGAGATATAAAATAAAGCATTTTCAGCATGTTTTATTTTTTTTTTTCTAAAATTGTCTGTTTTTGTTTAGTATCGATTTTGATTATTTTTTTTCACCGTTATAAATAACACTATTTTACAAAATTTGATTTTTTTTTTTTTTTTATACTATGAGATGCATATGATTTTTATTTTAAGAAACAACGGGAAAAACGAAAAACAGTGTTTTTAAATGAAACTTTGATAAAAATGAAGTTCCTGTTGTCTTTACTAAAAAAAAAAGTAAAAATCCCAAATTTAAGGCAATTAAGTTCACTTTAAAAAAAGACCTCCCGCGTTAATATTCATTGAGCAAGTATACAGATATAAGCTTTAAAAGAAATAATGTGTAAAGGAAACGTAACTAACTTCAATGTTAATGTTACCTGATGGACTCAGTTCAACAGTCCCAGAAATCATTTCAGGCTTTTTTTGATGGATGTTTAATCCAGAATAAGAATCTGCCTTCTGATTTCCTCAATCACATTTGCTTTTCAAGTGAAATCGGAATATTCAAAGTAAAACATGTTTAAGAACTGAGATGTGAATGATTAGGAGTAAGGAGCCCTGCTTGTCTGGATCTCGAACACTTTGCAACACGCTCACGTCTTGTCAATCAAAGAAATCAATCATTTCTATTTTTTTCTATAATTTGTTTTAAAGTATTCAATAAATATTTTTTGAACTAGACGTGGCAGATTTTTTTTCAATATTTTTCCCGTACTCAGCACACTAGAATACATATAAAAACCACACATTTCGGCGAAGGTATATAAACCGTGCGAACTAGTGTAATTTTAATTTAATGACTATGTAACATTAGATGGGCTAACCTGTTGAGGCTAGACCAAACTAAAAGGATACTATCAATCCTACAGCTGAGGTAATGTAGCCTGCCATGGGCTAATCGCTTGGAACATGTGAGTAAACAAGATTGACAATAAAAAGAGTAAATTGTGTGGGGTTTACATCGGGACGTAGGCAAAGAGTGACCGGCAAAAAAGGCAGCTGTATTTACAAGCCGTTCATTTTCTCCATTTCCACTCTGTCAGCTCAGCTACCAAAGGCTAAATTTCAAAAGAAAATTATACTATTCCTTTCAAAGGGCCTTCTTACGCGTTTGATGTCTTCCATTTCTTTGTCAGCTTAACGATCTTCTTTATCCTTCTTGGCTCACTGAGGGAATATCTGCTAACCGATTATAAATTATAACGGACACGGAAAATTCCATCAAAAATCATTTGTTTATAAAACGTAATTATCCAACGAGCCTTGTTGTTAACCGAGTTCAAACGATGAATTAATAGCTTCATTTTTTGTGTTCGAATATCAAAAGTAATCAACATTTTCCCCATATGAAAGGCATTTCCGAAAAGCGTGGTAAATGAAGGCATCATTTTCCAACGCATATATAGACCAGTTTGAAACAACTTAGACAACACTGACCACGAAAAATTCGAAATCTTTGAAATTGTTAACTATCTGGGATTGAATATGGGTCACTTAACCCACTGCCTCATTTTATACTCTTTATTATCAATGCCAATCTGATATTTTTTTAATTATAATTTCTACACATTCTAAAATATAATAAATAATGAGTTTTGACATTTAAGGTTGAAATAATTTTTAAAAAATCCGTAGAATAAAATTTATTTTTATCAGATAATAAAACATCAAATCGAATGATTATAAATATAGTAATACTGATAATAAAATGGTCATGATATTAATATAAAACTATAATTGTACAATTATAATTATACTAACAATAGTTAAACCATTATTTATAGAGATACTACACAATCAAGATTTTCCACAATCAATTTGTTTTGGCATATTTTTCTTTTCTCCGCCCTCAGTGGAATAGCTTCAGACATTTCTTGAGATGTTCCAGAAGAAGAAAGTTAATTTATTCAATGAATTTTGTTGATGATGGTCAATCTACTCATATTTTCATTAATTGTTTCTAATGCAAGAATTGAACGTTGATATTTTAAAAATATTGTAAAATACATTGAATTTGCTCATCTCCTTGTTACAGCTGTAGTTGAATATTTTTGACACATCGAGTCCATGGTATCTCACTTAGTTAACCCGTATGAGATATCTTAAAGTTTAGGCCTAGTGAATAGTGAAAAATAAACTGTATGAAAAGCTGATTATAAACAGTAAAATAATGTTTAAAAACAACTTACCTTATGTGCTAAATCAGCCGTCAAACCTAAGTCACAAAAATTTTCTTGTAGCACGTGTTGAATAAACTGGAATGGTGTGAGTAGGAAAGGCTTCGAATAGGGAAAGTTTTACTTGCCGTGTGCCTCAATGATTACTAGCAAGTTGTTCATAGCGTAATTGGTAAGTAACTCGTGAATATAGAGGAGATACAGAGGTATCTCATATTAGACAAGTATTTCCCCTACTATTTCCTTCACATAAAGCGAGAGAGCTATAAGAAGAAAATTGAAACTGCACCTTACAACTTTGCCAATTATTAGGTAAAACATGTGCAAAGTCAGACATTGTGACTTCAAGGAACTATTGAGGATTATTCAGTTACCATCAGTCTTTCATGTGCAGAATCTATATTATATAACATTGCTCTAATTAAGGAATGTTAAAGTAAATTAAAAAGAAAAAAAAAGAATGATATTTGTAACAATGTATCTGTAAAATAAAATAAAAAATAGCAGCTAACTAAAAATTATTTCTGTAAAAATAATAAAAGGGTTTATATTTTTTAGCAAAAATAATTGAGAAAATTACAGGAAGAGTCTTAGCTAACAGAATGTATCATTTTTGTTTTCAAATTTTACTATTTAATTATCTGGTCAATAATAACTGAGGAAATCCGTTTGGGTTGCAGGCAGTTCAGGATGAATGCAAACTCTTTAGGACGAATGCTTTGCTCCGATTTAGGTCTAAGTAAGCTAAATTTATTTAATAGCGATTTCACATAATCAATTTCGAAAATCTTGATCGGAAATGGTGCAACGAAATCAAATTTGAAGATGCATGGGATGGCTAGAACTATAATGTGTTAGACAAGGAGGGCGTGCCTAAGTGTTACAATGAGGTAAATTTCGATATAATATTTAATCTAATTCAATTTTATTTCGAATGCAATAGTATTGATAATTATAATTCCTAATTATTCAAAGATAAGTGGTAACAATACAATAGATAACATAGCTATATTATTGTAACAAAAAATAAAAACATGTGGTTATGTTAAACCCAGGGTAATGTCAGTCGGTGCCTCTGTTCAAGGATCACTGCTACCATGACCGTTGCAGTGGAAGAGGTCGAGAAGAGGTTAAATAAAAGGCTCCCAGGGATATGAAGAAACATAGGAAACTGCTTTTAAAAGACGAGGGTGGGGGGCTGCTTAGGGGTTCTCCTTCTTATCTTTATCGAGCGGGATCTCGGATATTAGGTTCCTTGGACCTCCGAGCCTGGGGATTATTCTCTCGGGGGAACCACGAGTTGGGAACTTCATTCCTTGAATTCTTAATACCCGTTCGTCTGTCTGTAGAGTGGTCGTAGTCCAAGTGGGTTTACGACCCTCTCCATGGAAAAATATGGCATTGCCCGAAATATCCACTTGTTATTGGTACCATTCCTCCTGGTAGCGGAAAATGCCAAGAATTTCGTCAACGATTTTGTCTTTTTAAAATACAATTAATAGGTGCATGGAACTAGAAAGTTCTTCAACACCACCTGGTGTATTATATCTTTTTTTTTCGTTTTATGGCAAAAAGATGCATGTATAACACAATCAAAATATATAGGTAGATGGATATTTACTATATTAAATAATTTCTAATTTCTAGGGAAGTTAATATATTATAATAAATTAATTTGTGAAGGACAACTTCCCATTGATCTACAACTTTTCTATAACATATCAAATTAAAAAAAAAAATAAACATTTTTATAATATTGGTTACGACGTTTCGAAGTACGTGTTCGTCATCAGGATATTTGCTTTCTACAATACAACATCAACTTTAAAATACATAATTCTCTCCCCATGTCACGACATCTGTAAAATTTTACTTCGTCAATCCTTGCTGGTTTCATTATAAAAAAATATTTGGGGAGTGACTTTTCTTTTCCATCTTTGTCACATAGTACAGTGTATGTTATTTAATGGAAAATTTCAATTGTATTAATTATTCTTTATCCGAGACAATATCAATGGCCAACTTCACAGATGTTGTAAGTATAATTTCGTCATTACCGTACTAATGTTGGAAAATGTTTTACATATCACATATCTGTTTGAAACTTGTATTATAATAACATCAAAGTATCCAAATATACAAAAAAACAAAGAGAATTAAATAATAATGGAATTTCAGGATGCGGTGAAATCTTAAATATTATTTTATTCAAAACTATAAAATTTGCACTTACATATGTGGGGTTGACCATCGATGTATATTTTAAGTCCATGCAAAATATAATTATATAATTTCATCGCGTAGACCAAAAAATATTAGCCGAAAAACAATTGATTTTAAAATCGGTAAAAAATTATCGAATTGACAATTTTCTTTGATAATTAATTTTATTTCGACTACTCCATGATTAAAAAAAAAAGAAACAGAGTTGATGTTCACAAAATAAAATAGACGACAGAGACTGGATAATCACAAGACTAAAGAAAATCAGCAAACACACTCAATCCGTCTCAATGGGAATAGTGAATTATTGCACGCTCATTTTAAAAACCGACAGAAGGTAGATCGCAAACCGTTTCTGGAAAAGTCTTTCGTAGTAATGAGACCAAGCAGCTCGCTATTGGTTCGGCCAGGAGCTGTGTACGCACGCACCTTCATTTGTAATATATGACCATCACCTATTCCTGAGAAAATTAAAATGTGAAAAATACATGTTCCCGGAAGCTATATACCTGAAATTGATTACATCTGTAGCTTAACATTTTACAAATGTTTACTTTGTTCCGCAATGGATATGTTAAACATCTTTAGGGTAGGGATAGGCTATATTGAATTTCTTAATAATAAAACGGCGCCTTTAATGAATAAACTAATGGAATGCGTTCCATTGTGGATATCTCTGAAGCATGGCAGTGAAATAAGTTCATTGTGGACCATTGTTCCTTGACAGAAAAGTATGTATAAGGAAATATTTATTAAGTGGTCATTAAAAGTTAAATATATGCAGAACAAGGTGTTTAATTAAGTTTTCCCCCTGAGCCGGTGAGACTACAAAACAGATGGTGGGCTGTTACGGGGGGAGGGGCGGGGGTAGGGGGCTCCATCGGGCTTAATGATGTAAATATGGCTGGATGTTGCAAGAAACACAACCCCTTCCACAAGTCGGTTTAGAAAAATAAATATTCATGAAAAGAAACATACACCACACAGCGGCAATGCTTTTAAAAATAATTACTCAATTTCCGAGGGGTCTGGAGTCATTCCTTTACCCATTCACCTTCAGTTTTGCTGTGAACGATTCGTTGTCAAAATTATCTATTATAACTAACTTTACGTTAATAATTTTTATAGTAAATATTTAGAGCAATTTAAATATACCGTTGTTGCAGAAAGAGGCTAAGATACTTATATTACTATTACTAAGAATTTAGTTAATGATTTATTCTTATATGACTTAGGTCTTTAATTAGCAGTTGTTTATTTTTTTTACAAAAAAAAATTCAAATTGTATGTACCTAATGTTCAATTAGATATGTCGACTTTCGTTTCGACTTTGGTTAGACACATTGGCCCTAACGAGTGTTGGTCCAATTTTAATCAGAAAAAAGTAATAAATAATGAAAAACCCAGTTTTTCGTTTTTCTATTACCCAGTGAACAAATTTATTAATAATTTTTCAATCAGTAATTAAATAAAAATAATTATTTGACATTGCATGCCTTACGTTACCTTCCACGTTTGTCATGTCGAATCGAAAGTCAACGAAAAGTCGAACAATGTGAACATTGCTTATTGAAAATACAGAACAATTTTTGCAACATGTATTGTTCTACTTACAAATAAACGAACTCTGGGAATGGATTGTACTGTTCATAATAAGTAAAAGTAATATGTAAGAAAATGTATTGTTTTCTAGCCTATTCAGATTACACAAAACGTAGGAAAACATTTTCTATCAGTAGAACTCATTCCTGCGTAAAGCAAGCAGTAGGAAAAAGAAATGGTGCACAGAAAAGTTAAATTCACCGGACAAAAGGAAAAAGCTCAAAGAGGACATAGCAGAAAGGAAATCGGAGGTACCGGCTATCGAAGGAGTGCATTCAATCGAAGGTCATTGGAAAATACTGCAGCAAATAATAGAAAAAAACAGCTGATCAATACTGCAGCAGTACCAGAACTCGCAATGAATGGTACGACTTGTAATGTGAGGAGGCCCTGAAAATGCGTAACAACAAAAGTATGGTCGTGCATACGCGAAGAGGATTTGTAAGAAAAAGAAAAGGAGGGTCATGGATCAAAACATTAGGAATATAGAGTCATTCCTAGTGAATAGAGAGACAAGGAAATTGTTCCATGAAGTCAAGGGCATAAAAACAACATATAAGTCAAATGAAACTATGATAAGGGATGAGAATGGTGCACTCCTTACAGTGGCTGATGAAGTAATGAAAAGATGGAAGAGATACTACCATAAGCAGTTGAATCCTACACATAATGAATGCGACATATTTGGTCGGGATGAATGTGATCAGGATGACGAGACTGGTGAAGAAATACCCAGAAAGAAGCAAAGGATATTGCGGACATCATCGCTAAACTGAAAAATCATAAAGTCCCAGGAGCAGATGACATCACGGAAGAGCTATTAATAGCGGCGGGACCGGAAATGAATACTGAATTATGCAAGCTGGTAGCCCAGATATGGCAAGAAAAATGAATACCCGAAAAGTGGAAGGAATCCATAGTTGTTCCAGTAATTAAGAAGAAAGGTGATCTCACAGAGTGCAACAATTACAGAGGGATCAGTCTTCTAAATATCGCATATAAAATTGCAATATATAACAGACTGATACCCTACATGGAAAGCACAGATGGTGACTACCAAGCCAGTTTCCGTAAGAATATGTCTACAATAGGCCAAACTCTTACCCTTAAACAACAGGGTGAAAAGATGTATGAATTCGGCCACCCTCTGAGGATACTTGTTGTGGACTTTAAGACAGCTTACGATTCGGTAATTAGAGAAAAAAATCTGCAGTGCAATGAAAGAAATGGGTATCCCTAGAAAACTTATTGGACTAACTAGGTGTACCATGGGAAATAATATTTGCCTAATCCGGATGAGCGGAAGGAGTAGTGCCCTGTTTGGTGTGGGCACAGGGCTAGGACAGGGTGACGCACTATCACCACTACTATTTAATGTAGTACTTCACAGAATTGTTAGTAGAACAGGACTGAACCATGGCTAAACAATATTTACCAGAATGGTACGAATCCTAGCGTATGCGTATGGCATCGCAATTATTGGGAGATCACAATCTGTTGTGGAGGAAGCCTTCTGCAAGATAGAGCAGGAAGCGAAAAATGTGGGACTTAAGGTGAATAAAAATAAAACAAAAATGATGTGCATTAGGAAACACAATGTGGCCCCACAACAAGTTGGAATGGGAGTATATGTTTTTAAGATTGTTCTATGCTTCCAATAGCTGGGATCGACAATAACAGACAAGATGAAAGAGGGCGCTGAAATAGGATGCAGATTAGCAGCAGCCAACAGAGCATATTTTTCCCTGTCCAAAATTATTAGAAGCAGATTACTAAGTCGCGCTACAAAAATAAGGCTATACAAATGTCTTATAAGGCCAATACCTACTTACGCATGTGAAACATGGACGCTCAACAAGTCAGCTACATATACGGTTGATCGCTTCGAGAGGGTGATCCTGAGACGCATTCTTGGACCGGTCAAAGACAATGAAACTTGGAGACAGCGTCGAAAAATATAGTGTCCTCAAAGACATGAGACAGGCAGGGCACAGTACTTGCTGCTGATAGGGACGTAAGGGGCAAAATGATTGAGCAGGCCAAGGACTGCTTGATGCTTCTGTCGCGCCATTACAGAAAGAAAAGATCATTCCTGATCCGGAAGTAGATTTCCGCCCCACTACCGTTAGTCGCCTACAACTAGAATTTTTTTTAACCAACTGTCAAGTTGGGGCACAGTTGTACCCCACGCGCCTAACTGCGTCCCACTTTTTTCTTATGCTGAATCTGTGATTCGTCTTATTTTTCACAGATTTGAACATTCATTATTTTTATGAATATTTTATAAATACTTCTTTTTATTTTCTTCAAAAAGCAATTTTTGTTTTACAATTTGAATAATTCATATTATTGAATTATATTCATATGAAAGCATAAATAACTTTATCATTGAAATCACTATGGTTTTTCACATCTGTTTTAAAATATTCATTATTATATAATCAATTATTTAATAATTAATGCTTTTATTTGTTTTAATTCAAACTATATTTTAATGTTATACATATCATTTATTTCATTATTCCTTTTTATTAATGCCAATGACTAACATTAGATTTAAGAGGAAGGTCCTGTTTAGTGCTCCGTAGGATTAAGCAGCTATCTTACTTCATCGGATGAGAACTCTTATAGTTACTTGTTTTCTTACTTTTTTTTTATCTTTATCATTTTTTATTTTTTAAATCTCTTCACTTTTTATTATCGTAAAATATTCAAGAAATAAATTATTCAGTATGGACGAGCTATTCATTATTTCAAATAAAAGACTTAAAAGAGATAGAATGAAAACTCCATCTGACCCTATAAGTTTAATCGAAACTATAGAAAATGTACACTCTTTTATTTTAATTCATAGAGAGGGTGACGAAGGGTTTCAACCTTTTTTAATCAATACATTTTTATCAAATCTAATTGGCGATGTAAAAATCATAAAAAAAAATTAAGGGATGAGAATTTACTCATTCAAACAGTCAGAAGTAAACAAACCAAAAAGCTCCTTGAATGCAAACAATTTGCCGATCAATTTAACATTTAAACAACTCCTCTTTCAACCTTAAACTACTGTAAGGGGGTCATCAGAGGTTATGACCTACACCTTTTAGATAAAGACGAAATTATATCTGAACTAAACGGAAAAACTGAAGATATATAGAGAATTAAAATAAAATCTGGTATTGAAAAAATGACAAACTCTTATATAGTAACCTTCCCCAAACCGTTTTCACCTGAAATACTTCAGGTAGGTTATTAAAATATTAAAGATGAAAAATATATTCCAAATCCCTTAAGTTGTTATAAATGTCTCAGCATTATCTACCCGACTCTTAAATCCAGAAGTCCTAAAATCATCTGCTCACAATGTGGCGATGAAAAACACACTGAGGGAAAATGCACTAAGGCCCCATAACGCATAAATTGTAGCGTTGAACATAATAGTTTAGACCGCTCATGATTGATAGTTTAGACCCTATCTGTAAAATGCATAAAGACATGAAAAGCATTCAATTTAGTAAAAAAATGCCCTATAATGAAGCAAAAAAACTTTATAAACAAGATAACCCTCAAAATTCCAATACACTATATTCTGAAATAACCAGACAAAAAACAATAAAAACTCAGGAAACAGGAACTCAAACTGATACATTTTTTAAATTCGATGCACCAACGAATGAGCTAACATACGCAACACCAACTTTTAAACAATTGTCCATTCCATCGAGGGCGCAGCGTATGATAGTGACAAGGTCTGCCACTACGAGCGCCATGGTGAACGCCGCTCTACCTCCCACCTCCTGCTAGGCCCCCTCCTCTACACCTGCCCCTTCCCCTCTTATCTCTTCCGCGGCTCCTTCGGCACCTTCAATATCTTCATACTCTTTTTCCGCGTCTTCTTCTTCTGTAGTGCCCCTATTAAAGATCTACCAGAGGATATACCCGGACCTATTGACGTAGTTCCGCCAGATATAAATGACGGATACCTCGAAGTTTCTTATAAGAAAGGAAAATAAAAAAAAGGAACCCCAGTAATTAAAAGTAAAAATAATACAGCGAAATAAATCATATGACTAGGTATTTACTGTATCTTTTCTTAACCTAGTGCATGCATATGAGTATATTTATATTATCAACAATACTCCGTTTTCTTTTGGATATATGTATGTGGATGTATGCATGTATGTGTATATGTATATTTGTATATGTTTGCATGTATGTGCATCTATGTGTGAGTGTGTATGCATATAATACAACATTATATAAATTCGATTTTATATGTCGTTTTTATTATCTTTATCTCTTTCTATGTGCAATTCTGGCAATGGAATATAAATAGTTTACTTCAGCATAGATCTGAACTACAAATAATTTTAGCCGATCACGGCACCTGAGTTATATGTCTTCAATAAACCAAACTATCTTCTAAACGCATGCTCTCTAACCCGGGGTATCTCGCGTTTCGTCAAGATTGTGAATCGTGGAAAATATCTTACAGCGGCTTAACCATTTATGTTAAAAACACAATATATTGCGAAGAAATTTATTGCTCTACTGCCCTTGAGGCTGTAGCCGTTGCTATTCCTAGCCCTTTGTTTCTTATACCTTCCACCGGGCGAAACCATCGATCAGAATAAATTGAACAGCTTAGTTAATCAACTGCCGAACCCTTAAATAGTTTTTGCTGATGTAATTGCTAGAAATACCTCCTAGGGTTCTGAGGCAACAAATCATAGAGGCTACTTAATATTTCAAGCCCTCGATCAACAAGATCTTATTGTCCTCAAAGACGGTTCCCCTCCTCACTTGAGTCCCAGACATGACTCACTCAGTCATATCGATATTACGGCTTCTCCATCTTCCATCGTGACCAAACTTGATTGGGAAACTCTTGGTGACTACCGTTCAAGTGATCATATCTCTATATTAACCTCCATGATTCCCACCAATAGTACTACTAAATCACACAGAATACGGCAAAGATTTGGCAAACAAAGAAAGAAAACTGGGATAAATTCAAAACCGCTATTATCGAAACAGCCCAAAATATTACACCAAACTACCTAAATATTGATACTTTTAATAACCTCCTCATTGAAGCAGCCGACAAATCCATCTCTAAAGTAAAAATTGGTACAAATAAAAAGATCCCTATTCCTTGGGGGATAATGATTGCACAGCCATTAGAAATCGAAAACGTGCATTAAGAAAGTTTATTAAATGTCCTAATGACATAAATTTGTTAGCTTACAAACAGCCAAAAACACGCACTAAACGATTAATTATCGAAAAAAAGAAAATATCATGGTGACATTTTCTAGAATCTTAAATCATAATACCCCAGCTGGTGAGATATGGACAAAAGTTAATATGTTACGTCACAAACGATGATCAACCGTAACAGGATTAAATACAGAATTGGGTGTTCTTACCGGTTATCCTAAAATTCAGATATACTAGAAATTGAATCCATCCCGGTAGCGATTAACGAAGAATCGCATCCCTTAAATACGCCAATAACTTATAGTGAATTAAATATCGGCTCAAATAAATCTAAATCCCGATCCCCTGGTCCCGATAATATTTCGTACGATTTCCTAAAGAGTCTCCCATCATCAGGCAAATCTATGTTGCTTACCATTATGAATGATATTCATACAAGCGGAACATTTACGGATATTTAGTGATCAGCTATACATAAATACAAAACCCTTCCTTTTAGTCATTGACCAATTGCCCTAGCATCCTGCATATGTAAACTAATGGAAAGATTCCTTAATAAGAGATTAAACTGGTTTATAGAACATAGCAAACTTATTTTGGATAGGCAATGCGGATTTAGAGAGCATCGTAGTTCTGTTAACCATAAATTAAAACTTCAAAAAGATGCCTCTGATTCATTCATATACAATTCAATAAGAGTAGCAGTATCCACCGACATCGAAAAAGCTATTGACACGATGTAGAAGAGGCTAATAATTGATAAATTGGTGGCTTGGGTATTCAGGGATATTTCACTTAGTTTATTCTGAATTTCCTATCCTACCTCCAATTTCAAGTACGAATTGGAACATCTCTTTTTCGAAAACAGACTCAAATAAATGGAGGACCGCAGGGATGCGTTCTTAGTCCAACACTTTTCAAAATAGCCATTGACGGGATCACTAATTACATATCTGAATCTGCTAAAACTCTTTTATTCGTGGACGATATTTTAATTTACATAATTACTAAATCAATACAAGATTCAACTGATTGATTGCCATCCATCATGGATGATTTAGTTATTTGGCAAAATAAAACATGTTTCAAAATATCTGCTGATAAAACAAAAGTTCATAGGATCAAAAAAATATCGACACCAAAATTAAAATTAAATTGCAGGCCAATATCAGTCGTCACATCTATTCAATTTTTAGGAATGATATTAGACCAAAAACTTACCTTGACCCCTCACATCAAGTATCTTTTTGACAAATGGTTAAAATCACTGAATCTACTGAAAGTTCTTAATAGTAATAAATGAGAAGCTTATAGGAAAGCCTTACTTTTGCTTTATAGAGCATACGTGCTACGTCTCTATTCGACTAGGGATGCATAGCATACTCCTCCGCCTCACCCACAAAACTAAAACTATTTGATAGAGTACACTAGGCCGGAACTGACGGAGCAACTGGCGCGTTTAAGACAAGTCCGATAGACAGTTTGTAAGTCGAAGCTGGAGAATAACAGTTAGAATATAGGCGACATATCTTAATGTTAAAACAAACTGTGAAATTTAAAGCTCTTCTCGCATCAGAATGATCTAATATATCAGTCGAAAACCCGTTATTTCACAAATATTTAACCAGGAAATGATGTACAAACTAAACTCATACCTCATTGACCTATACTCCACAATTCCGCCAATTTTCAAACATTCATACCTAAAAATCCCATCTTGGCACATTCCCACTATCAATATAAGTTACAAATTCTATCACCACTCAAGGCATATTAGAGTCACTAAACAAATGTTTGATGATTTTTGGATAGGTATAGAGGGCACACTGTGATATTCACAGACGGGTCCAAAAGTTACAATGGTGTAGGAGCCGCAGCAATAGTTGATGACTCCATGGCTCAAACTATTCTTCCCCCCTATGTGTAATTCACTCACTCCGGAATTTACAGCAATATACCTGGTGCTAAAGAAGGTATATCGTAGAGAGAGTAAAAACATCGTCGTCTTTACTGATTCTTTCAGTTCACTGTTAATGATAAAAAATGTGTACACAACTCATGGTGATATAATCCTCATACTTCACCAGCTTTACAAGCTAAATTGGAAAAATCGTAAAGTCTTATTTGTCTGGATCCCAGGACACAACGATATAGATGACAATTACAAAGCCAAAGTAGCGGCAAAAGCTGCAACATTGATTCCTCCATCTGATTGTTCAGATATCCTTCAAAATGACGTGCATTTAGTAGTGATATCGCAAGTAATTAACAAATGACAGGTAAAATGGATCAACCTGGCAAAAAACAAAGTAAGAGAGCTTAAAAACACAGTACTCTCATGGAGAAAATCAATTCAAAATATCAATCGACAAGAAATCGTACTGACAAGCTACTAAGCGGACGCACACGCTTCACCCATCAATATTTGCTGACTGAAACACCTAGACCAACATGTGCCCAATGCAACGTAACTATGACTATCACTTACTTACTGACTGCAGACACTCGACTGATACCAGTCTCCTATATCACTTGGCGACTTTAATAAATGACAAGAGTTTACACATTACCGAAATATTCGTTTATTAAAAACAAATTGACATATATGAATCGATTTAAAATTAAAGATATATACGAGTATGGTAATTCTAAGTTTCTTATATTTTTCGTTTGTTTCCACTATATTTATTCATGCGTATATAAATATATATATATATATATATATATATATATATATATATATATATATATATATATATATATATATATATATATATATATATTATTTTAAAATCTCTTATTTTATTTTAACTTATATATCATTATTATTTATTTATTTTTTAATTTTATTTATTTATTATTTTATTTTTTTTATTCATTATTACTATTATTTTATTTTTTTACCTTATCTGCCAACTGTATTAGCAGCGCAGTATGAACTGATATCGGTGAATCATTGAAAGTCGACATAGTTGAGCGTAGGCAGACATCACCTTGTCGTGGATTGGCTTTATTAATAATAATAACATTATATCTAGTACTGAAGCTAATGTCTGGCTAAAATGACTGAAAGAGCTTGAAGACGAGAAGGAATTAAAATCTAAGTCGAATATCCATTGTCAACTTCTTTAATGTAAATTTGAAATTGGTAAAAATATTTTCAATAAATTTTAATGGATTGGTTCACTTTTTATGTATTATTTTATACCCGACAAATAAATTATTTTACATAATTAGGAGAAAAGAAAGTTAAAAATGATTTTTATTTTGTGGGGTACAACCGATGTACCCCACGCACCTAAACGTGATATGCGCAATATATTAAAGGATATTGAAGGACAGAATAGCGTTCATTTATGACGTAGGATAAAGTTAATTTGATGGGATTTGTTGGAATTTTTTCGAATCCTTCAGTTTCAACACTTCGAGGACACCTACAAAACTGCAGTGGACCGATGGAATGGCAGAGGATGCGTTGTCCCTCATGGGAGTAAGGAACTGAAACGCAGCAGTATTACACCGAAGTGACTGGCAGTTGGTGCTAGAGAAAGGTAAGGAAGGAAGGAAGTTTCGACACCATTCTTCAACGTTGGTGATATGCTATTGAAGATTTTGGGATGAAATAAATGGGCCATTATTCACTGGTGGTACAAAGATATGTGTTGTCGGTATATAATCATCGATTTAAGAATGAGAAACCGAATGGTTTTAGTTGACGAACTTGGTCCTACAAGTGGTTTATTTTCACTTGAGGCGAGAGTAGCCAAAGAGAAGGTAGACAAGAAGGGGACAATAGGAAGTGATTAAAAGCTAAGAGAAGAGCATTGTGCCCTGGGAGCCCTGCGCCTGCTCCTCCGGTCAGTCATTAATAACCATTACCTTTATGGCTATCTCCTCTCACGCTAATAAATAGCTACCCGTCCAGCCCTTTGTCCCTAAATTTTATGCCCTTTTAATTTCCCTTGTCCTTCATTCGACAGTCTTGCTCGCGTTCCCTTCCACTACCAGACCATATTAAATATTTTGCGAGTAAATAAACCATTTTATGCTGTCAACAGATTTTTAAAAATTCAAAAAGCTACTTCCGCATGTTGCATGTTTTTTTCTTGACAATTCAAGCTCGTTCAGAGCATATTAATGTGGATATTGTTCCTTTTTCTTACGCATAGCGTATAAGGAATTGGAATATTCTTGACAGTAGCATTGGGAAACTTTAATACATAAAAATTTTTTGGGATATAAACAGATAGAAGAGAATATATAATATTAATAATAATTATTATTATTTCAAAATCGACGAAAAATATCGGTTGCATGTTCCACTCAAACTAAAATAGAGTTCTGACCTACGAATATTTAATTGGTTAATGGGGACTAATTTTTTATATTTATGATAACTCGTTCTCCGTTTCGAAAGAATATGGTATTATATAAATACAACAAAACCCTATCTTAGTGCGAGAAGTCTGACAGAACATAAATGCAAAAAACAATCTTTATCAGATGATGTGTGTTGTCAGCGGTCCGTGTGCTGTATTCGGAATGCCCCGTTTTCCTGATATACTGAGCGAGTTTTTGGAGTCGGATTTAGTCAAGTGTGCCACGGGTAGTTTTAAGATTTTTCTTTCCCCTTTTCCCCTCCCCAAGATACACCTACCTCCAAAGCCTCCCGTATTTATGGCCTAGCAGTTATCGTTCTAAAGTTATTGTGCTTCTGAAATATTTTTTGCTAACTTGCTGAGATATTTTTTATGGTGCAATAATAAATGAAATCAGAATAATATTGCGATAATCTAGAATATGTTTAAAATTTTCCATATGCAATTAATTTACTAAGAGTTCATTTCGTTTGTAAAGCTACTATCGGATATTTTTAATCTTTTCTTATCCGCTCCCATATTAGCGGAAAAGAGCAAGCACACTAGGAAAAATGAAACTTGTTACAAAGCCCAAACTATAGAAATAACTAAAAAGAAAACAAAACTGAATTTATATTTATGTATATATATATATGCGAGTAGAAAATTTCAACAAATTTAATGTTTGTCTACTGATTGTGAATATTTATTGTAAAGACAAAAGAAACCGAGATTAAAATGTACAATTTAATTATTCTTTCAGGTATGTTTTATGATATCAATTATTTATCTTTTGCTGTATTCGTACAGGATAATCAAATCAGTTTAGCAATTTGAAATATTCCATTTCAACCATTACACAAGTTCAAAAATCTATTAGGGCAGATATAGTGGCGGCTAACTACCAATGTATCACCATCGTATACAAAAATGTCTAAACATTATACCACCAAATTACTATAAACCAAAAATTACACATTAAAAAATATCAGAAATATTGACACAACACTGGCCTATATATCACATTGTATTGTAAAAAATCGCTAGAGACCAGATCATTGCGACAGAAATACAAAACGCAAGTGATGAAGTTCGTCACCAGCATCTATAATAAGATCGTGAACCGATAGCATCCGTACATTGATTAAACAAGATGGTAAGAGGTCAGCAATTTTAAATAAAGAGGAATCTTGAAGACCGACCTTAAGATATACTATGAATGGCCTTTGGATTGAACAGGTCAGACCTGATGTATTAAACGTTTTTAGCAAAGATGAAATACAGAAACTGAAAAATACATTCGGGAATCGAAGGTGATTTTGTATCCTCATCTATTTTTTCTTAGCTTTGATCCTATCCATTTCTATCTCGGCTCAGATCAACTGCATCACTTCGCGCCTGATGAGGCTGACCCCAAACAAATCATCTAGTTCACATAGATCCATGACTCATCGCTCATAACCCGTTACAGACAAGTTAACTATGACAATAACAGACTGATGGAACATGTAAACGGAATATCAATTACATGGTTTCAGCATTATAGATATTATAGGTTAATTGAAAAAATATTTATTAATTTCAATTGTAATTTTAAATATGGAAGGAATATATTTAGAAACAGACATACATCTGATATAAATTTGGACAAACTCTTAATTCAATTCATACTAGCATTGTAGGTTTTCTAGTTGAAAGGGACTAGATCTGATAAAACTAGATTGATAAAAGGATATGAAGATCCTGACAAGGTGCTTTTCCACAGTGTCCTGTCAGCCTTTATACCCAATTTTAAATACCCACGGTTCTCGCGCTAGATCATTACAATTCCGACCAACCAGTCTGATAATAAATCTTTCTTTAAATCCTCAATCTTTTATTTTCACCGGTAATCAATCAAGTATAGAACGTTGTTAAATCTGGATTTAAAGTCAGTGTCTCCGATAGTTTTTTTCAATTCCACAATAATAAAAATAAGTTGTTTTTTATCGTGATTTTCCGAATCGCTATTGATTTTCCTAGACACCGGACAGCTTCCGGAAACAGTCGTATAGTGTTTCGTCCAAGCAAGCTAGCTGGACAAAATTATTTGTCGGCATTACTGCATTATATCGATCGGTTTGGTAATACAAAGCACTTTTATCTACAACAAACTCTATTAGTGAGGATTGGTATAAAACATCATTTTATTGTATACAAGAAACCATTTAGGTGGTAGAAAAAATCAAATAAATATTATAAACGAATCATACAATAAAATAAAAACAGACTTTACAATTAGGGATTGATCCTTCTATACCATCATGCGGATGTCAACTGATTATGAAGCGAGCCAAGCTATAGCGCATGTTACACCACCCAAAGACTGAAAACTGTGCAATCCAAAATTTAAATCTAAATTATAGAAGTTGCAAATAATTTATCAATCCCTAATTAGATTGATCCTTCTATACCATCCTGCGGATGTCAACTCAGAATTTACAAATGTAGGCCACCTAAAATAATAATAAAAAAATTTTTATGACTAATCCTCGTTATTGAAATCATCAAAGGTATAAGTTTTGTGATGGTCTGTCACACTTAGATGTGCTAGATTTAAAGACGGCGGAGGTCGAGGCTCTATTATGGCACCTATAATTAAGACTCCTAAATGCAATCTTCCAGTCTTCTTTTCAGGAACCTCTGGGATTCTATAGACCAGATCATCATATGTTATAATCAACAATGAAAGTAAGTCCTTGATTCCTGGGCTTCTTCCGAATGTTCTCCAATAGCAGTTTCGAAGGCCTCAATATAACGGACCGTTATTTTATGTTGAGTGATAGGCATATAATGCAATGAATAAATACTGAGATAATGGTGTCCGGCTAAAATTTGTTGAGCTCCTCTTAATTTATCTCGAAACCAGAAGGTAATATTCTCAATATTACATCAAATTGCTTGATGTGTGTAATATCCAATCCTCTGATCCGAACACTCAGATCAGCGCTGTTAAAGAAATGGCGAGCAGCGTTTCCAATTTGTTGAATCCAGGCTTCGGTTTGTTCACCATCAGTTCTGTTTCATTGTTGAATCGATGTTCCTCGGATCGTTGTTTTACACTAGCTTCATCTTTACCACTTCTTACCCGCCCACTGGCGACTTTGTCATAATGGACTGTACCTACTTCTTACTATAGACTCCACTTTGCCTCTCATGTATACAATTATTAAATATAGAATACAGTATGAATTTTATGGGCAACTGTGTATATTTTTACTTTAAGTACTAGAAACGTACCACAAATGAAACACTTCTGTGAGAACAGAGTTTGCGTCAAGACATTACACACTCTATTCTGTCACTTATTATCAGCAGAATTTTGAGAATAGGTTGCAAATTGTTGGAAGTAAATTTTTAACATTTTTCAAGACCGTGATAGTTTCTGATTTTGTGAATTCTGAGGATTCCTTAGGAAAGTTGAAGTTAATCTGACGAAAAAGTTGTAAAACAAAGAAAAAATAAGATGAATTTTTCATGTATTTTCTGTACATTCTTTCATTTTGTTTGGCTTGCAGACGGATTTATATTAATTACAAATATATAGTACTTACCCTCAGTAATGAGATCTATCATTCAAAATCTCCACACATTACGAACTGCCAGAGATGTTGAAAGTGTCTCAGAAATGTGACTGGCCTACTATTCTTCCCAAGACAGTGTCAAAATAGGCCAGTTTTTTTTTAGACCATTAGTTTATAATGCGATATAAGCCTTCTTATTGATCATTGTATAATATTAGACAAAAAGAATAATTGAATCGGATGTTCATCGATGTTTCTTACATTAGAAATAACGCATCACTGGTAATCTGGGCATGATTTTTGTCCACCTCGATCGGTCGGATAAAAAAGCTGTGATTCATAAACTGTAAAATCATCTCGTTGTGTTAAAACTGCATTCTACATTTTTTTATGATGATTAGCTAAATGATGATAGTTAAGTTCCTGTTCCATTTCACCCAATTATCTTCAAAATGCCCCCAAATGTAAAACCTTAGTGTGCTGGTCCAATGAACCATTTCGGAAACTATTGAAGGCAATAACAAATATAAATGTAGAACAATAATTGGCAATAAGGGAGGAAGGAGGTTAGGAGAGAGAACCGTCAGCCAGATCGGCTAATACCGACCTCGGACGTGAAATATTAATGTTGTTGCCAACTCGTGAAGAGATTTACACTAGCTCTCTCCAGAGCCCTACACACCTATCTATCTAGTTTTATGGATCTGGAAAACTTTTATTCTCCTCTCTTCAACTTCTGGCATCTCTTCTGCTCTCTTCGCTTTGGTTTCTCTGTCAGTTATGGAAAGTATTCCTTTACTTCTATATACAAATCTCCATCGGTGAAACTTTTCATGAAACTATGGAACTGAAACTGTACAGATATACTGATTTCTAAGGCAACGACAGTGTTACTGAGGTATCAAAATAATGTCAGTACAAGATTATTAAGTTATTTTGTTGATCGATAAAATTGTTACAAAATGAGACATGGTCTCTACGTTAATTAGATCTTGTAAATAGAACAGGATTAATTGAAAACATCAACTAAGATTTTATTAGTGATCAGAGAAGCGGCGGTTTGGAACAGAGCGAGGAGGAAACGCCAATTAATGATCTGTTAGATTTCAATTATCGATACCCCGGACCCCCCGACCTCCAAACCCCCCAACCATCCCCTCCCCCCCTATTCCCCCCACCGCACATCTGGACCAAGCCAGAAGACGGATCCGTTCGTGAAAGAACATCCACTCTAATGTCATGGCCTGAAGGACCTAGCTACTGAATCCGACTCGCGTTAATATTACGAGTTCATATATATATATATATATATATATATATATATATATATATATATATATATATATATATAGAGAGAGAGAGAGAGAGAGAGAGAGAGAGACAGAGAAAGCCATGGGGAGAGGCTTAAATATAGTCGCCCTTATTTGTTTTGTATTATTTACTTTATTTTGGAAAAATTGTAGATTTTTGTTATATATTGACGACTTTAAAAGTTTACTATAAGATAGGATGAAATAAAATTATTAATATCAGTGATTTAAATTAATTTACTTTAAGTAAACAACAAGGACATATAGGAAAAGATAACGATTTCATATATGTATCAAAGCTTTATGGTAGGAGTATTGCGCTACCTGGGTATTGAATTTCTTTTCCTGCATAAATTTAACCTATAGGCTAGTTTTATGCGGTATATCGATACAAAAAAAAAAAAAAAAAAAAAATTCGGCCCACCCGATTGATGCTCTGAGAAGACAGGCAAACTCAGAAGGAAAGAACTGTGGAGACTCCCGGATAAACGATATCCTCATTTCGAATTTTTTTTTATTTTTGTAACGCTATAGGCACTTGAAATAGGTAAGCAACGTCGATGTTGTAAGTCGATTGGTGACCGTTCGAATTAGGTGACCTCGAATAATGGTCACCCCCGTTCCCTTGGGTGTGTGAGGCTTATCAGCCTTCTGGAGACTCCAGACACCAACCGGACATAGGAGTGATTAACCCGTGCATCTTAATCGTATATCTAGTTGTGGTTTTCCAGGATATGAAATAGCCGTCCGGAGGTTTGCTTGGTGCGATCTTCCTTAATTTATCGATTATTTGATTACTTTTATTTAATCTCTATTATTTCCTTCAATCTCTGTATTCTCAATACATAGCATATTATATATATATATATATATATATATATATATATATATATATATATATATATATATATATATATATATATATATATATATATATATATATATATATAATATCCAAAACAATTGTGTTAGATTCATAGGTTATGAAAACTTTTTTCTTTTTATACGTTAGTAACTAAAAAAAAAAATGACAATTCAAAGCTATATTACTTTGGGAAGTGTACAGAACAGGACCGATTTAATTTGCGTAGAAAGTGTTTCCTCCAGTAGGACGTCGCCTCGATTTATCAGTCCATGTACAAAAAACCCTTAAAGCCCGCGCGAACATATAGCGATCAGTAACGGCAATCTGCGATCTCTGACCGGGCAATCTAGTTGTATAGTTGTATATTGCATTATCCATGTCACACAGAACGCGATACATCACAGCGAGTCAGTTGATGGCATTGGGGGAAGAAACGGAGGCACTTACAAAAAAAATGAGAAAATACTCGTATTTGTATGATAATTCCCACCAAATGTTCAAAAAGTGGTGTTAGTAGATGCATGGAATGAGCTTAGCAGGAGAACTAAACTTTAAAAGTATCATTTATTATTTTAATATAATCATGTGAATGTGATACCCCAATAAAATAAAGGGACATGGAAGAACTTCTCATCATCAGAACTACTCATTTTTTTTAAATAATTAAAAAAATAAACGAAAAGTAGTGAAAGTTCTTGCAGGAAGGTAATCATGATGAAGGATCATTCACAAAAATATCGATCTGTGAGTGACGGTGCCATATGGCCAACCGTCGCGACGATTGAACGATCACTGCTCGCCGCGACAGATCTCGTTGTGTGTGACTCAGCCTTGTATACTATCTGATGCAATGCATATTCATTATTATTACAATATGGTTTAAAAAGTTTAAATTGTGTTTTATTGAAATTTAGAAACATTTAAGTATTTGATGTTCCAATACAATGACATAATTGAACATATACAATCCACTGAATAATATTCTTATTACATTATAATAATATCTATCAGCTGATACAGTGGTTTAAAGATCTCGTTTTTCAAACTCCATTACTATTTTAATTTATTATTTTATCAAATTATTATCCCTATGCCTCTGTCAATCTAGAAGTCGGTAAATTTCCGAATAATCTTGAAGCGTTGCTTGGTGCGGTCCCTACCTGGATTTGAAAAAAAAGAAATTACTGTCCTAACAAAGTCGAAGAACTGGTAAAGAGTACCAAGTTCACTATACCTAAGAACAGATAGAAGAAAACATCGAGAGCAGATCATATAAAACCGAGCTCACTATATGCACTTAGAGCTGAATATACTGCTTAAAAAATAATTAAAAACATGTTCTATTGTATTTATATAATAATAGGAGTGGTAAATATCGAGTTCATATTTGAAACATCTTTTATCATTTCAAACAGAGTTTTTAAATAGAAAATGTCAAAATATGACTATATAGTTTAGCAGCAATAATACCAAATCGCTCCTGTACTTGTCTATAAAGCAAATCAAGACGAAATAATATCTTAATTAATATTCCGGAAAAAAAAATCAAGAGAATTCATGAAGAGAATATTTTCTTAGTAATTTAAATTTTTGTTTCAAAACTGAACAAACAAAAAATGAAACATATAGATATATCGAACATGGAAGAAGGTTGTACCGTGTCTATTGTTCATCGGAGTGGAGTAAAAAGACAAGACGGAAGGGAAGAAGCGATTGTCAGGACAGAACGCTAGCTACGGAAGTGATTCCCTATTCTCTCAGCCCAGCTCCTTCTGATTTATACCCGAATCCGGGAAACGACGGCAAAAAACCACCCTCCCCCTCTCCCCAACGACCTCTGTCCTCAGCCTTGTCGAAGAATGGCCTCCTTTACATCGCTACAGAATGGGCCTCCAGGAGAAAGCATGGGGGAAAAAAATCCGGTAATGGGTTAAATGTGTGTGACAGAATGGTTAGTTCCTAAGAATTTAATTCCTGCCCTTCTCCCTTTTGTTTTTGTTTCATAAATTCAATCCGGATAAATTCAATCTGTTGTTTTAATGTCTGTACAAATCTCCGTCGATTTAAATAATGTATTAATTTGCTATCGAGAGCATTTGAATACTCTAGTTAAATTACAAAAGATCAAATGATTTCTTAACACATTCTACAAAAATGCTTCAAAATTCCAATACATGTCAAAAACCTAAATAATTAGACAAAAATTATCCTGATTCGAGCAATATGCCTATCATACTGATTAATTTATAAGAATGTATCCATTGCACAGATACGAAACGTGTACACTGGCGACTTTGTCATAATGGACTGTACCTACTTCTTACTATAGACTCCACTTTGCCTCTCATGTATACAATTATTAAATATAGAATACAGTATGAATTTTATGGGCAACTGTGTATATTTTTACTTTAAGTACTAGAAACGTGTTTTATATGAAGTATAAAACTTTGTTTTCTAGTTTTATTATATATATTTCAAAATTATAGTTACAATCGACCTTCAATTAAAAATGAAGAAAATGTATCAAATAAAAAGAAATGTTTAGGATATTTGAAACGTTCGTATTACTACTATCCAGCGAACGTTGATTCGATTACCTAGATTTTGGAAACCGTGAAAGCAGAGGCTGGTGCCTGAGATCCAGAGTGCCCGGTCCTCAACGGTGTGGGCTCGATTCCTCTCCAACTACGTGGTGGAAACCTCTAGGATGCCTTCAGGGCCCACTTGCTGGACAAGCTACCCCCATCAGTACCAGTACCCCGATTTTGAGATTTTTTTATGAAATGCCTGTAGATAGGACAGTATAGAAAAATAAATACAGGTTAGGCAACGTGCAAATTGCTCTATGTACTTGTTATTGAAGTAATCATTTTTTTTTAATACATAAAGATCTATTAAACTCCGAAATCGCCGAAATGAGTTAAGCCCGCCAAAGGATTTGGGAATAGCCTCTTTTTTATCAAGTAAAAGTGACAAAACTCAGATTCAATTTGCCTTCTTTCTTATGGAGAGGGAAATGGTTCTACCAATGATAACAGCAGTGACACAAGATGTATAAAAAGTAAGGTAGGCTCACTTCGTTAAGTGCGAAGTCTCCTATCGGTCTCCTCTCCTCCGCAAGATCGACTATGGGTGTCGGTTTTTGTGAAAAAAACTGGTTATCGGTTATTCTGGTTATTTAATCTTCAGTTAAAACTGATCGGTTTATTTTAAAAACCGGTTATTTTGAATGAAATAACTTCTCATCAAAACATTTTTTCATGACAGTTACTGGAATCCCTACAAATAACTGGTCATAGGCAAGAACTTTAATTTAAGTTAATTGCACAATGATCTTCAAGAAATAACCTAAAATACCTTTACACAAGTAAACAAATAGCTAAAACCCTGCAAATAACTGATTATTAGAATGACCTTTTGTTAGTATTTGGTGTGTCTTACCAAAATTACTTATATGAGCCGGTGAGAATGATATTGGTGTCAATTTTCTTTTCTTTTTTTTCCTCAAGAAAAAGGAATCGTTTGTAAATTTGCTTACTAAATATTACATAAGCATAATAAAATGGAATATGTTACAATTCTGGTCAACGATACTTGAGTATTTGAAAAAATAATTTGTGCAACGTTCATTTAATAACTTGTTTAAACAGGCACATTTAAAAATTCATTATGACACTTTCATTCTTAACCACGATGAAAAACCGGCGAGAAAAGTCAAGTTTTGTCATTTTAAAAAAATTAGTATTTTGCAAATATATCTTCTTAAATATTACCCAAGTGAGATAAAATGGAATAATGGCTCTATTCGAGCCACTAAAGCATTAAAATTTAATAAAATAGGCATGCAAGTTTAGTTGTTAGCAATATTTTCACGTTTTGAGTTCGGCAATTTCATTTAAGTATTTTTTTTTAGGCTGCAGAGTTATAATTAAATTTTTAGCAATTAATTCATGTATCGAAATCGGTTTTTTGAGGGATTAAAAAAAATAATAATAAAAGCTACAGAACCAGGATTCTATTATCAATTATTTCATGTTCCTAGTTCAGTAATCCCAAGTGAATGTAAATAAGACTGCTGAGCTAGTATTCAATTTTCATCAAATTTTTTTGTTTCAAGTGCAGTCATTTTTTTAAGATCCTTAAAAGGATTTTTTTTAAGATCACAGAGCTAGGGTTTTTTTTCCTTCAAAGGATGAATATCGCGCCCTGTACTTTTAAGAAACTAACAAACTGACAGACTTTTGAAATAATGAGACACAGAAAGGAAATGAGTAATCATAAAATAAAAATGAATGTATAAACTTCAAACTTTACTGGTGAACTTGAAATAAACGGAGGAAATATAATTGTAATTGTAGTTCGTGTAACGATGTGATTTTACCAAGGAGGTATAAGCACTAGGAGGTAGGCAGGTGGGTTAAAGGTTAAATGATTATTTTATATTTTTCGCTCCATTGCTATTTTTCTCTTTTTTTACGATATTTATTTTCAATTGGTTTTTGGATTTATAAAAAAAAATAAAACGATTATAACTGCTGGTGTAAAAAAAAACGATTATTGGATCGGTCGTAACCGGCCTGTTATTGACATCCCCGCTATCGACAAAAGCATATTTATTTTTAATTAAGGGTGGAATCAAAATCCACTTCATCAGAAACCAACCTAGTTAATAGATCACTAGACAATACATTTAGCTTTGTTGAAGTCACCAGGCATTTTTATACAAAATTAAAAAATATTAATACCATTCACTTCTTTTAAGATTAAAAATGTTGGACTAGGGCCAGGACTATAATTTGAAGGATATGTAGATAACTTCTTCCGTGCTATATTTTTTATTTCATGAATTAATTAAATATTTTATTTTTTTAATTTTAATTCTTAACTTTATTTTATTTTTCTTAACCTTTATCAAAAGAATCATAATTATTATTTCTGCACTATGCTTTTAAGGAATGGGACATGCATGAAAAGAGTAAATTATCCTTATATAGTGTCATCATTTTGGGGAAATATATATATATATATATATATACGAATTTAACTATTAGGGACTTGAATAAGTTCTCGCTGTTTTTTCGTGAAAATAAATGCTTTATTTAAAAAAAATAGTAAAGAACATTTCATTGAAAGAATTGTCCATCGCTAGCCACTACTTTCTCCCATCTTTCTGGCAGCATGTCGAAAGAACGACTCATCTTTTGAAGTTATCAACGAATCGATCCATTTTTTTTGCATCTTCATAAGATTGGAAGTGCTGCTCAGCCAGGCCATGAGTCATCGATCGGAACAAGTGGTAATCGGAAGGAGCAATGTCCGGTGAATACGGCGGGTGGGGTAGGACTTCCCATTTGAGCGTTTCCAAGTAGGTTTTGACCGGTTTTGCAACATGTGGCCGAGCGTTGTCATGCTGCAAAATTACTTTGTCGTGTCTTTCCTCGTATTGAGGCCGTTTTCCCTTCAATGCTCGGCTCAAGCGCATTAATTGTAGTCGATAGCGATCTCGTTGGGTTTGAGGAGCTCATAATACACTACACCCAGCTGATCCCACCAAATACAGAGCATGAGCTTGGAACCATGGATATTCGGCTTTGCCGTCGATGTTGATGCATGGCCGGGCTTACCCCACGATTTTTTACGCTTCGGGTTATCGTAGTGTATCCACTTTTCATCGCCAGTCACGATACGATGCAAAAAAACTTTCCTTGTCTGCCGTTGGAGCAGCTGTTCACATGTGAAAACACGCCGTTCGACGTCTACCGGCTTTAATTCGTACGGTACCCAATTCCCTTGCTTTTAAACGTTTGGAAACTGTTGTGTGATCAACTCCTAATGATTCTGCAAGTTCATTTTGCGTCTGACTTGGGTCTTTGCGCCAGAGCGTTCTTTATCTTCAATATTAAAATCAAAACCAATCTCTGCATGTTGTTTCCGACAGAGCATGGTCGCCGTAAGTCTCCACAAGAATTTTATGCGCTTCAAATGGAAATTTTTTTAAAAAAGGAATGCAGTAAAATTACCCGCAAATACTCTTTTTTAGCACGAAATTTGACATGTTTAACGCTATGAAAAAGTATGTTGTTTACACTTCGGCGGAATAATATAGACTGCGATTTCGAGTATAATGGTGGAGCTTCACGATAAAGTTGGCTATAGTATTGCCTGTTGCAAAAAGACTAAGATAACACCATCTGTCGGGAAACAGCGAGAACTTATTCAAGTCCCTAATATAAAACATTAAATAAAAAGGAACAACGTTTCCTTCGAAATGTTCACTATCGAGTAATAATCTATTCGAGGAATTAAGACATTATATCTATAAATACATTATATGATTATATTATATTACAACATATGAACGAGTAGGTAAACGGGTGTTCGGAGACGAAGAACGGGGGTTATCTTAGGAAATTACAAAAGGTCACTGGTGCATTTGGTGTACCACAATTGTGTAGATGAGTTTTAAATTCATCATTTCTTGTTTTTGATAGTATTTATTTGTAACTATAAAAGTGTTTCGAACATCTTTGAGCTTAACAAGAAATAAAATATGTATTGAAATTTATTGAAAATAAAGTCTTTATAAAAATTAAAGTTATTTATAAAATTAAAATCACGACATAATTGAAAATCAACTGAAGTATAAATTAAATTAAAATTAAGTTGAAAACGATTCTGTTGGTAGAAAATCATCTACTTTTGGACCTCTTCCTTCGTTGGGTTTCCTTTGCCCTATGAATTTCTTCTATATCTTCCAGATTTGACGAATTATAAATTTTCTTTTCCATCTAAAACAAAAACTATACTTTGTCATAAGCTATATTTTTTTGAAGGCTTCCAATGTTTTTCTATCAGTTCTTTTAATTTTTTAAAGTTTAAATAAATACCTTCATGCTTCACCACTCTGCATTTATTGGCTTTCGGACTAAACTTTGTCCATTTTCAAAACATCTATAAATAGATATAAGCTAATTTACAATACTTCATCATGAACTGTATGTGTACCACATTACGCTAAATGTATGATTACATTTTTATCACATTAATATGTTACGAAAAAAAGTAGTGTATATAATTATACATTAAGTATAGTATGGTATACATACACCTTTGATGAAGGTATTATAAATTAAATCATATATATTATTAGATGTTTTGAAAATGGGCCAAGTGTAGTCCGAAACGTCAATAAATGCAGGGTAGTGAAGTATGAAAGTGTATTTAAACTTCCAAAACATAAAAAAAACAAAAAAAAAACAATACCATTAATTAAATTCATAACAAATACTATTACGTATCAACATAAAAATATTGCAAAATCGCTTAGTTCCAAATTTTCATAATATTTCTGGCAGAAATATTTTCTCAATTAAGGAGGAAGGATTCCTTTGGAGGAAAAGGAAAATTAGAATTAAAAAAAATATAAGCGCTCATTGAATAATATATTAGAGTACTTTGTAACTCCAATAAAAAAGAAAATTATTGGAAAAAAAATAATTATCAAGATCCACCCAAGTTACCTAGATTATATTGAAATATTATCCTGCCGACAAATTTGATAAGAAAAAATGGCTTAGAATAATTCTGCTACATGTTTTTTTTTTTTTTTTTAATGAAGTAAAAGATTTAAAATGATTTAATACTTATGAGTTTTAATTTTGTATATGCAAAAATATAGACAATCGTAGTTCAAGGAAAAAGGTTAGACAGTCACTGGTGCAGACGTACCAATCTTTCTCTAACGGCTATTTCGGTAGTGATAGAGCCATTAACGTATTTTTCTCGCATTGCTGCCATCTAGTAGATCCCAATGAAACTATTTGCAAAATTCTAATTGATGTGCTTGGCTCTGGTGCAATGTATACCGATGAACTATAAAGGGATACGAGGGTTGCTATTTATATTTCTGGCCCTTGGCAACATTGAGTGTTGTCAAGTGCCCTCTGTCGTTTTCATTGGAAACTAGACATTATTGAATATAACCTTCTTCAGAACATTTTGTAAACGGAGCGCGATTTGTGTTGTTTACAGTTACTTGAAAAAGTCATCTCAAGCAAGAAAATGGAATTTATCTCGTGAACATTTTCGTGCGACTATTTTTCATAACTTTCGAGGTGGATTACACTGGCCAACAGTAGTTTTGGTGCCTGGGTATTTGGAGCTGATTAATTGAGAGTGACAATTTATTTGAGAATAATCCACTAATTTTCGATCATATCTTGAATTGAATGTAAAATAGATTTATATATTGTATAAACAATGTCTCTAGAAAAAAAAAAAAACTGGTTCTATTTTCAATAAGTACATTGAAAATAGTTTAATTTTAGTGGGCTTTAAAAATTACATCTTCCAAATTTCGGCCTTTATGGCATTGACATGATGAAATAACTAAAATTTGGTGCCCTGAGCTCAAATGTTATTAGCTTTTTCCTAGTAGGTCAAATTTCTAAGATATGACGTTCCAGTGAAATGTACGTTTTACGTAATATTAGGTTAAATCCAAGAATCAAATCTAATAATTAAACATGAAATTTGTATTATTAAATTACACAACTATTATTATATTATATAAATATTATTAGTATGCACTTATTATATATACAAAGACAGTCATAGTTTGAGGACAAAGGATAGTATGGAATTGTTTTTCTCTTGTAGGCCTGTGTTTTCAAGACAAGAGTGGATCGCTGAACTTAATTCTTTATACAGTGATAAAGCACCATCCTACAGCACTGTAATGACACCAAAGTCATCCATGGAACCAAATAGTCACTCAACCCTTCGGAAGCTTCTTTTTCGTGACCTTCTTGAATATATCTTGGAACAGTTCCTTTCTAAACTCAAGCAATAATCTACCATCATGAGCGTTTCCCATCTTCCTTGATAGGAGTCCTCCATAATTTTATTATCTTGATGAAATCTTTCACCTTGCTCCTCACTGCTGTCTCCTAAATTTTGAGGTAAACGGTCCTGTCTGAGATGTCTGACTAAATAGTGCACCTTCATACTCATGTTGACCCTAGAATTTTTTAAGCATATCGCTTACCAGTTCAACGTGGTTCTCTGCTTTTCGTTGGCCCAGAAATTTTCCGACAACTGCAACAAATGAAGTCCAGGTTTTTGGCTCAGCCACATTAATGGAATTTACGAAGGCATGGTCTTTAATGGATTTTCTTATTTCTGGGCCGTTAAATCTTCCTGCTTTAATTTTTTCTTACTCAAGTGGGGTATTTTTTCCCCAATAAATGCAAAGCATGATCCGTCCTTAGCAAGAGCCTTTATAAACTGCTTCATAAGGCCCAGCTTGATATGCAGTGGAGGAAAGATGATTTTCTCTCGTTCTACTAAAGGTTCGTTAATAACGTAATTTTCTCCAACGACCTTGTCTTCTCTCTTAGGCCACTCTTGTTTAACCCAGTGGCGTGTTTTGTTTCTATTATCCCAGAGGCTCAAGAAATAAGGATATTTAGTGTGGTCACTTTGCTGTCCGAGGAGAAAGTTTACCATTTTTAAGTTCACACAAATCACCCATTGATGTTTACGATTTCTTATCGTCTCCAAGATCAGAGCTATCGTGCTATATGTTTCTTTCATTGTCGTTGAGTGAGCAATTGGTATTGAACCATATTTTTTCCCATTATACAGAAGAAATTTTCTTCTCTAGAAATCTTCGTCCGTTTTTATCAATTTTCTTGGAAAGAGCGAAATAATAATAAACCGAATCCTGCTTCAAAAAGATAAAATTTCGGTCCGATTTCAATAATTTTTCTTGAAACGGGTAATATTATAAAGAGTTTATTTCGGCTCCTAAAATCCTCAAAACACGATTAATCGTCTGATCTAAAAATAAACGTTTTCAAAAAGCCGGTGAAATTCTGCTCTAAACACCGCAGCAAACTTAAATTGGCGTCCGATACTTAATAATTGTCTTGCCTATTTTTTTTTTTTCAGTTTAACTTTTATATTTTACAAAATATACATAGTTTAGCAACTAAAAGTTACCGACACTAGTGTAAAGCTATAAAATAACCATCTGTTAGGAGCCTATTTTGTATTGCTGTTGAGGCTGAACTATCTCGCCGCCAATAATCTTATAAATATAATTAATCTTTTCTCTGACAATTGTCTCTAATTTAATGTAGCGACGGAACGAATGTTCAGCATTCATAATTTTTCAAGAAGGTTGTAACTGATCCTATTCATGTTTCTTTTAGTGATCAATATTATAGTGCAGGTGAGTAGAGTAAATATGTTAATTTTTTTTAAATGAATTGCAAATGTACTTTCTCAGCGTGATAATTAGGAGAAAAATAATAGAAACAAATTGTATATGTTTTACATAAAATCGGTATGTAGCAACATGGTTAACAAAATTTATAAAGATGCCGAAAAGCGTTTTTTTCACAAGATGTGAAAAAAAAAAGTTTAAGAAAATAAAAAATAGTACGAGTTTAAAATGCGGATTTTTACCAAATCTTTTTAGTTTTACCGAGTTAAAGGCTTTTGACTGAGTCTGGCACCCAGGACTGCTTTACAAACTCGGTCAATTCCTCTTCCCTACATATTGCCTTTTAATCTGTTCCTACTTTACTGAAAGAACCTTCAAAGTAAATCACAACTGTGCTTATTCTTCCCTCTTTTCTCAGTCCGCTGGTGTGCCTCAAGGTAAGTAGTATCCTAGGTCCTACTCTCTACAGGGTTTATACAGCTGATATCCCAACCCATCCTAGCACCACTATACGCTGATGACACATGTGTGTTATCTGTGAATAATGACCTAACTGTTGCATCCTAAACCCTGCAGTCACACATAACTTCCATTGAAGAATGATGTCAGAACTGGAGAATTAAAATAAATCACAACAGATCACTTTTACCCTTCCTTGAAAACCCACTACTTCCTGTCCTACTGAATCCTTTAATTATCTTCCACTTATCTCTGTTGGACAGATCCGCTACCTAGGACTCCATCTTGATAAACGCTTTACATGGATTCCTCATACAAGACTGAAACGAGAATACAATACAAGAAACTGTTCGTATTTACCGTTTACTACAATACTAACTTGACAAACGCTCTAAACTTCCGATTTCCTGTAAAAAGCTGTAAGATACATTACCATTATCAGGCCAATTTGGACATATGAGATTGAGCTTTGAGACTCTACGAAACCATCAAATCCTTCCCTTATCCAACCCTACAATCCAAAATCCTTCGAAGAATCCTTAATGCTCCTTATTATGTTACAAATAAAATTATTTATAAAGACCTCAATATTCTCTTTGTTGAGACGGCCCGAAATAAATATACCTCTTTTAATTACAAACTCCTTGTCACAAAGGAGATGGAAAAGCTACCAAGGGGTACCTCCTTCTGACGCCATTATAATGTTTTATGTACTTACCCTCACATTTACTTGTTGTATAATCATATACAGTTATAAATTTCTGAAAATAAATAAAAATACGGAAAAAATGCGTTTCAAACAATTTAAGCCGGTCAACAAGTTTAAAAAAAAAAAATTAAAAACCCATTTTATTACAGGGCTTGAAATTATCGCATGAACCTGTTTTGGGGCTTAAATTGTGGCTTTTGTTAGTGCCTATCTGTAATAAAAATTGTATGCAAAAAAAAAAAAAAATTCCCCGGGAGATTGAGAAAATGTATAAACACCCATCCATTGTAACAAAAAAACTGTTCCTTTTACAGTTATCAGGATATGATATTTGGGTTTAGGAATACAAAATACTTTATGGGTTATTTCACGAAAATAGGGCATTTTGTTCCACATGAATATACGATTTTAAATTGCTAGTTTTGTTAATTTTTTTTTACTTACCCATACCTTATGTGTACGGATATTGATCGTCCAGCATTTGCTCGAATAAAGTTATTTAGCTAATTCATTAATTACTGTTGCAAAGGACTAAGGTAAGGGTGCAAAGGACCGAGAATGTTAAAAATATGTTATCAAATTTCTAAAAAAATCTTTATTTAAACACCAGAACTAAAACATATTAATCTCCCATTAAACTCCCATTTGATCTATTATAAAATTAATAATTAATTATATTAGTAGCTAAGATATATTCTGCTGGGGCTTCAAAGTCATACTAAACAAATTTTGGTGTAGGTATCCCATACGACGGAATACATAATACATTTAGGAAAGTGGACACATAAAACAATTATTCAGAATGGCGATACTAGCGAAAACTGCCACTAAAATGTTCGAACAACTTCTCACAAATAGCCTCCCAATAAATATTTTAGTATTAATTATTTGCGAAAATTTCAGTTATTCACAGAAGCGTTTCTAAGTGATTCTGAACACATTGAAATAATTATTATCTGAGCAAAAATTGTTTGACCTTTTTGAAATTTCAAAATGTTGGCATTCTAGTAATGATTTTTTAACGAAAATTGTATGATAATAAAGCTATATAGAATATTATGTGAAAACTACAGTTTAAAACTCCCCCTTCCCCTCTAAAAAAACAAATAAATAAAATAAGATTTAAATAGGAGACTATCAATTTTACTGTTACCTAAGCTATTGAAGCAAAGGGCTCAGAACACAGCGTATTTTCATAAAATAGTACATCATCTTCAATGTATAAAAAAAAAAAAACTTTCTATGTGAAAACATGCAATCGTTCAGCAACGAACTACGTTAAAAAACTAAGTGTACTCAATTTCTTCTAGGACTCCAGTGCAGGAAAAGGACTGAGAAAATGAAGTGATGTATTCACGTAAACACAAATACGTTGTACCGTTCACAATACTGGGAAGCTTTTCTAGAAACATTGAAGGTTATGTCTCCTTAAGCGGGAACTAACAGTGATGCCAACGCATACAGAACCAAAGAATTAATACAAGCACCTTCTTACCGCCAAGTTCAAGTTTCGACAAAGGACTGAGGCCCACACTTGAAGACATACACAATATGCACTGTCTACACTGCATGTTTATATATTTAGGTTCAGACCTCCTACACAATATGTTAGAAGGGTTTGAACTAAAAATAAACCAGCAACCAGCGTTTTCAGGTCCGAGGTAGGGTTTGACATGTCAAAAGACGAAAAAAAATGCAAAGACAATTTTTTTAAATTTCACTTCTGATGACTTATTAATGACAAAAGATAATTGAATATGTAGCATAAAATAGGTAGTATTTATCATAATTTTAATATTTTTAGTAATCCGTCATCTAAGGGTGAAAATTTTGCAAAGACTTGAATTGACCCGAGTTAGTGAAAGGAATCACACATATAGTACACCTATTTTCATCAATGTTATTTCACATATAAGCAACTACTCCGGGGGTTAGGTAATTTTATATGTATAAGCATATAAAATTACCTAACCCTGGTTCAAACTATGCTAATGTTAATAAAATAACAATCAATGTATAACAAACTAATTTTAAATCACCATAATATAAAAACCATGGATTTAACTATAAATATCCGCTATAAAGGTAAAGAAAATTCGATATGATTCGGCTAACTTCTGTTCATGCTAGTCTTCAATCGGTGAATAACTGTGTATGAAAAAAAAAACATATTTTGGAGTTGTTAAGACGGGACCCTGTGTTTACTACGATCTACTGGCATGTAACCATCTAACATGTAAGCTGAGTCGTTCAACAATAAACTAAAAACTGGAAGGTTGCTGTAAATTATACCAGTCCCGTTACCTCCTTTCCTTTATCGATCCTCTAACGCGTTTTCCTCCATTTTTTTCAGGGAAGTAAAAGGAACGGCTCTCCTATCAAATCGGCTTAAAGGAGTCCTTTATCGTTTAGGCTCATTAAAGGCTTCGTTTATGAAGGAATGTTCCAGTTACAATTATTATGGAACAGTTATTATTTGAAAACAATCGAAATTCACAATAAAATCCCTTGAGCCAGGCGCTGAGCAAATAAGGAAGGTAGGGACTGAGGGAAGACGGACAGCGGGAGGAGGCTAAGGTGAGAGGTCGACAGCCCAATCGCCACAATGAAAATAAATGTGACAGAGCGGTTAGATCGAGTGGTGGCTTAGCTCAGCCCTTGGCCCAATAAATAGACCTATAAAGGTTCTCCCAGTCCTAAACCGATCCCATCCGAGCAATCTTTCAATTTTATGCCCTTCTTACGGATGGGAGACTTTGCAGTCACTTACACAACCCTCGCTAAGATTGGGAAGCCCTCTTCACTGACAAATTTCGGTTGTATATTTAGAAATTGTATGGTGGTCTGGAAAGGATTAAAAAACAATTTTAAAGCATCCGAGAGATGCTCCCAGCCAGTTCTAATTTACACAATTATAAAATTGAGTATTTCTCAACAAAACTTTAATACTTATCATTAATTCTATATGATTTAATACACATACAGAATTTTAATTTATGTATTTATTTATTTTTATTATTGTTAAAACAAAACGATGAAAAATAACGCTTTCTAAATCAATTTTCATCACTTATGTTCAATGCCATCGTTACTTCACTACGTCAATCAATTTTAGAAATCTAAAATAATCGGAAAAAATAACGGGACCTCTGTTTGTTCTCTACTAATTTTATTTTTTTCTACAACTTTCACAGCAACAGGGTTAAACATCGTAAATAAAATTGAATTTAAATACTCAAATCAATATTTTATAAAAATGGAAGATTATACAATATATATATATATATATATATATATATATATATATATATATATATATATATATATATATATTTCTTTATGACTGTTTACAACTTCTCTTATACGTTTAGGGGTGTTCCCCCTTCATAAGGAAACATATCAATCACAGAACATCAAAAATATTATATATTATCAAAGCAAGCAAACATTGATCTATATAAAATATAATTTTTCATGTTGTTATACTAATTCTATTAATTAAAATTAATATTAATTAAAAGAAGTGATACACGTATAAAACATTTAACTTTAAAACAGATACAAAAGATATGAAAATCATCTATGCAGATATC
Organism: Rhaphigaster nebulosa; assembly: GCA_948150685.1. NCBI lineage: Eukaryota > Metazoa > Arthropoda > Insecta > Hemiptera > Pentatomidae > Rhaphigaster > Rhaphigaster nebulosa. The sequence continues at coordinate 29,317,098 of OX411307.1, read as the reverse complement.
GTTAACAAGTTGAACATGTTTACTATATTTAATAGGATAAATACAGATTTAAATTTCAATTGAAAATTAATAATCAATTGTACAGTTTTAAAAAATCTGGTGCTTTCTTGGTAACTTTCAGTGACCATTTTTACTTACTACTAGAAATAAATTTTAAGATTTTCTGTTTAGTTTCCATGGAAACATTTATTTTTCATTTAATAATATATATGTAGAAATTACTAATTACAACAATCACTTAAATTTATGCGTTTTTCGTCACTCGCCATTTAATTCTACGTTTTATTTGTTAGATATTATTTTTCCTAAGATCTTTAGCTTTCAAACGGTTAATTATAAATATATATATATATATATATATATATATATATATATATATATATATATATATATATATATATATATATATATATATATATATATATTACTACTTTTGTTTCTGGGATTTTATTTTCAACGTGAGAAAATATTTCTCATTTTTTCTTCTTAAGTTAATTATAAATAAGTTAACATTAGCAAAACAAGTTCAACAGTAGAGGGGAGGAATAAAATGAGTTTAGGATTAAGTCAAAGTATTGTGAGAAAATGAAAGTACATAATTGTAAACAGCCATTCCTCGTTAACAGTTTAGTTTTTTTTAATATTGTAACAAATGAGAAAATATATGAGGTTATAAATTTTATGGAATCGAGGAATTATTAGAAGAACCTGAAAAGTAAGGTAAAATTATTATTTTACCTTATTTTTCAGGTCCCTGTTCATCAATGTTTGCTTTCTTTCTTTATTTATGATGGTATTATTGTTTTAATGTTCTGTAATTCAAATTTGTTTTCTGATGTTGGGGGAACACTCCCCCAGGGAAATGATGTGACACTCTCGGGAGTTTCTTATATGACTTATTAATCCTCCGGCTAAGACGTAGCTGGTTCATTCTCGCAATTGCCTTAAAAGAATGGTTGTTATTCAGTTCTTAATTGATTTAGTTCTTTATTGAGCAATTAATTCACTGGACAATGCACATATGTGCATACTTATCAGGGATAATCAAGAGAAAGTGAAAGTTGGACACCTTTAATTGCTAGAAATTTTTTGTGGTTTTCAGTAAAGATCAAGCGTTGATTTAAGTTCATGTATGAAATTCATATTATGTTTTGTTTGATTTTATGGTTTTCCTAGCAATTAAGTCACTAACCAATTTTGGGGTAAAAAGGATTTTAGTAGGTTCAAGTACTGAGATAATCTGTAACAATTACTCAATATGGTGTATGCCAAGTACTAGTTCATTCCCTAAGGCTACCCTTGTTTCTCATATCCTTATTAAAGTAAAACAAACTTTAGACTAATTAAATTAACGCCGTAACACAATTATCTTAGGAGATAAATATTTAGAATAATCTCACATCGCACATAGAATAGCTATAGAGTTAAGTATGATCGAATATATATTATATTATATGAATAGGTGTGTCACATATCCTATAAAAAATTCAGATATGTCATACGTACGGATTTTTATCTCTTATTATTTAGAAAATAAAAATATCGACCTTAACAATCCCTAATATGGAACGAATCAACTTTCCGACAATCTGACTAAAGTAAAATTCCATCATTACTAGAAAATGTAAGAACATGAACTTGCCTGCTTAACAGTAGCTTTCTATTCCTTCGAGTAGACTGATACGATTGAAACAGTTTTTTCTACTGAGGTAATGTAATTTGTTTACAACAGTCATGTAATCGCTAATATCTCATTTAATAATTTTAAGAATCATGAATTTTCACATAATTCATAATATACTCCAAAATATACCGATATCAACTTAGATGTGAGAAATACATTTGTCACACGGAAGCACGCCTAATGTTTAAAAAATAATGCAAAGACAGAAAATGGTCCCATTATCAGTTTTCTGCTGGAAAGGAATAGGAGAAAGGAAACGACTTTTTCATAAGTCGACTTTAATTTGTACCTTGCTGGAGATATTTCATCAAAATCTCTAGTTGGGGAGAAGGTGGCAAGGTAGGTGGAGGGGGGATAGCAAAGTAGTTGAGGGGGATGGCAAGGTAGTTGGGGGGGGGGGGGAACAGGTGGCTCCACATCTCAACCCCTTATTAAGCACCCTTTCGTCTCTTTACCCTCTGTCTTCGACGGCCATCGTCAGTATTCGGCACATGTTCTACCTCTATTCACATTAATTCTATTTCAAGAATATTCTTTGCTTTAATATATTTCATGCAAATTGTATATTACTCCTGGAACCGGCAGGAAAATTTTTGAAATAAGGTGGAGTGGTGAATTAAACTATATATATATATATATATATATATATATATATATATATATATATATATATATATATATATATATATATATTTCAATATATTTATTAAATTATATTTCACATCCTACTTTCATAACAAAATGAAGTTGTACAATGGGAATCTCACACAAGCTTTATCTTTTTTCGATGTTTACACCAGTATAATAATCTTCCGTAAAAACCGCTCCTGCTCGAATAATGAGGTTTCCAGATACCTTGTAAGCACTTAATCCTTAAGATAGGGGCAATTGCTTTCTAAATACTACAAAATTATATTGTCAATCTCATCAAAATGTATGTTGTTAAAATGTAAGATAGGCTTGAATGTAATATTTAAACATAATCTTCTAAGGAGCATTTTTTAAAAAAGAGGAAAAATCTAGCATCAAAAATAAAAATTTTACTGCTTTGTAAAGTCGAACTTTGTAAAATTTAGTGCTTACTTACCCCACAATAACCTACATCACTGAGGAAATTGAGGAAAAATGTGGCAAAAAGAAAATTGTATTTGCCGATAACTCAGAAAGCATGCATTTTATGGTAAATTATATATGAAATAATACAATTATAGAATCATAAAAAATTGAAAAAAAAAAATACGGAAATCGGAACAATATTAGCAAAGGTACAGCATATGTTATGCGGATTTCAAGACTAAATGGATATCCGAGTATGCCCGAAACATAGAACATGCAATAGAGTATGCAATTCTATTCAATGTTCTGTGGTCCGAAAGCAGACGGATGCGACGGAACCTTCTCCCACAACACTCCCATGCTGTAGTCAAAACAGTACGCTGTGTAATAATGTAATGTAATAGTATGGAAGTAGAAATTATTAAATTAATAATTGAGCCGATGAAAATGAAATTAGTGCATTTTGAAAAACAGATGATTTTACTAGAATTATTGTGATAAATTCCTAGGCCATAACTTCGTGAGGGGAACCAATTGAATATTGATATGAGTTTTATTAAAAGTAATTGTGGAATAAAATCGCCTAGACTTTATTTTTGCTGTATTTTAGGTATTTGAAAATGGCACACCAGTTTGCAAGTCGATAAATACAATTTTTGAGGTTGATAAAAAATTGAAAATTCGGCGAACTATTGAGGATATGAATTAGATCACTTATTTTTTCATAAGTTTAGCCTATGTAGTTTGCACTTACGTCAAAATTGTTGAAAATGTGACTTACACCATTTTCATTCTCACCTGCTCTATTTCGACTTATATATAATTTAATGGAGACAAAATGTTTGCATGGAAACTAAATGGAATTTTCATGGAACCTAAATAGAAAATTTTAACATTGATTTTCATCTTGACAAACCAAAAATACATAGTCCAAAGAATTGTCGTACTTAAATATGTTTATATGAACAATTTAAAACTATTTAAAAAATGGATTATTATTATAGGGTGGTAATAGAAATTTTTGTGTATCTTATATTGTCCATGAAAGGTGACAAAGAAGTTTAGGAAGAAACGGAAACGTAAGTGATAGATTTCAAAACGAACAAAAATGTTGAAGATGACTTCTGTTTTGCAATCTATATATATATATATATATATATATATATATATATATATATATATATATATATATATATATATATATAATTAAAAATAAATATAGGTCTGAATAATGATTTGACGGAGTCGCTTTCGTCACATTTAAAAAAAAGTTCCAGTATAGTGATCTTCCGAAAAAATACATTTACAAATGTATTTTTATGCGACCCATATGCTAAAATAACAAATAATAAATATACTAAACCAAAAGAGTTCTACTATTGAAGAAAAAATCTCGTAAGGCAAAATGCCAAACTGAAATAAATGTTCAGGAAATCGGAGAGTTTCCGTCACAATTTTAAATTACTATCAACATCGAGATATCTTTTTTTTAAATCCTTTATTTGCTACTTTGTGTCCCACTGTACAGCATCAGAATATACGTGGCAATACTGTTCGTTTTAAGATATAATTTAATATATTTTGGAAGCTATACTATAATAAACATTACGAAAAAATGGGTGTCATGTTTTATACCGTACGATTTATTTCTTCAATGGTTTTTTTTTTTAATTTAATTTAAAATGAATCTAGAATTACAATTAAAAAATAAAATAAGCGTCCGAAATTTGTAAAGTTTTGTAGCAGATATTGAAAAATTGAAATTTGGCGACTTTAAAAATCATAATTAAACAAACTATGGAGTAGTGTAGTGTTCAGACCAAGAATTATAATGAATACTAATTCAAAAATGAGAAAATTCGGTCCAACATATAGTCAGTCCCTATTTAAGTTTTCAAAAGTAATACTTCACAGCGGTGTATTCTAATACATTTTATTCTTAAATGATGTATAATACAATATTATAGACAAAATCTTATTTTATAGTTTTTTTGTGAGTTAGGATCTCAGAATGTCCACAAACGAAGCTATATATATATATATATATATATATATATATATATATATATATTAGTATGGATATTCTACAACCCATATAGGTCTAGATTTAAGAACAACAATGAAAAAATAAGCTATTTAAGAAGGAAGGAAAGTATTCGGGGCTAAAGCATTTAAACCGATAAAGCAAATATCAAATCACCGGACGTATCGATTTGAAAATTATCCACTTTTCATTATGTAGGTAGTTATCATGAATTTACAATGCTGTTTCGGCAGCATTGCGTGATCATATGACCAGATATATGCAAAACTGTCCACGGAGTATTTGTTTGATAAAGGCTGAGATAATTGTCTTAAATTCTTTATGTGTAATTAACTATCCCATGTGTCAATTGATATTTAATAGATTGTTCAATTCTAAGAGTGCTTTTAAAAATAATTTGCATTGTGCTAATTATTATATTTATTAGAATTTTATATATGAATTATTGTATTATCGATTGTATTATATTGTATTGTAAGTATTGATATACAATATTCTTTGTACCTGCATCTAATTTTCAATTAGAAAATATAAAAAAAAAAAAAGAAAAATGTTCAAATTTTACTTGCAGTTCCCTATTCCTATATATAGGTATATATATATATATATATATATATATATATATATATATATATATATATATATATATATATATATATATACCCTCATTTTTTCATCCTAATTAGTTTATTTTTTAATTCTATATTAACTAATTAATTTTATCATTCCTGTTTTATTATATAAATATTAATAATTTGACTGCTGATTTTTGTTTATCAAAGCATGTTTTTTGAAAAGTATAAATAAAGCTTTATTGAAAATTCATTATGAAGTTTACGATAGATAGAATTTCATAATCAGCCTGCTGTAAAATACAATCATGTTAAAAACAAATGTGTTCTGTTTTTATTTTTCAGTTATTCCAAATTGCAGTTTATTAAAAACGTCATTCCCAGTATTTTTTTATTTTAATTTTATTCATTATTTCTCTATAACAAACATACTGCATTAGTATTGGAACACAACGTTCTTGTGACCAAAATTGATGCTAATTTTAATTATGCAATACAAATTTCGGGATTGGAGACGCCAAAGGTTCACAATCATATTGTTAATATTTATAATAACAATTATCTACACCCAATCAAAAATAGTATTCACTAGTGATATCGCAAGTAATAAACAAATGGCAGGTAAAATGGATCAACCTGGCAAAAAACAAACTAAGAGAGCTTAAAAACAATTGTATTTATTAATATTATTTTAATTTATTTATTTTTTTATTTAATTTATTCATTATTATTTTATTTTATTATTTATTTTTTAATATTATTATTTTTATTTTATTTTTTATTTTATTTATTTTCTTTCTTTCTTTATTTTTATTTTTCACTTTATCTGCCAACTGTATTAGCAGTGCAGTATGAACTGATATAGGTGAATCATTGAAAGTTGACATAGATTAAGTTTGATAAAAGATTTATCCTAGCTGCAGTTCCTATCTTTGAAAAAAAAAATGTAAACCAATCTACATCCATCTTCAATTTAATCCCGTAAATCATAAAGTTGATAAATAATGTATTTTCTTCACCTATAGACACATTGTTGGCTTATTAACTAAACAGTAATTCTTACTACAGATCATTCCTACCTTACCCTATTTATTATTATTTATTTTATTCTATTTCATTTTTATTTTTATTTTATCTTTCTCTTCTGCCTTCTAGCAAGAACTCCAATTGATATGTTGATTTTATTTCCATTGATCCATTCTTTCTCTAACTCCTTCTCTCATTGAAGATAATTTATATGACCGTTTTTCACTTATTTAGTTTTTCCATTTATCTTATAAGCCTTTCTTTCAATTCGTTTTGTTTCCGGGCCTGAAGTTAAAAAAAAAACCGTTACCTCCCCACCCTTCATTGCTGTCCTTAGTAAACTTTTCCATTCAGTTTGTGACAAACTGTCAAACTCACAGGTCAGAATTTTATTATTTTTATCTATTATTCTATTCTTGCTGTATTTTATTCATTATATTCTTTTCTTTTAATTTTAGATTTTATTCTATTTTTTTAAACACCGTCGTCTGTTTTGTTTTACTTAATGCCTCGGTTTTATCGCTCATTTACTTCATAATTATTTCTTTCTCTATTATTACTCTTATCTTCATTACCAAATTTGTTTCTATTATTACTTTTATTATTGATCATTTTCCTTATTTCTTTCTTTTTGTTTTGTTCATATATATATTTTTATGAAATGATAATGTCATTATTTATGCTTCTACAATAATACTATTCAATTTGCTCTTTAATAATTTCATCTCTGTTATTATAGAGGTTACAAGTAACCAAATTGAGTTTCTCTCTCTTTAAAATAAGTGATGTTATTAGCAGCATAATTTTTTTCCTTAATTTACTTAACAATCTTTACTTTAAAAAGAGAAACGATATTTAGAGCTATTAATCACAATAAAATAATTTATAATTCTAACACACTGTAAAATTATCGCAGGTTGAACACAACCCCACCATTATCACTCCATATGCTCGTTATTCTCATAGGGTGATGTGGGGCAAGTACACACTAAATTTTATTAAACTCGACTTAACCGATCTAAAAATTTTTTTTTGAAGCTTCTCTCTCTCTCTCTCTCTCTCTCTCTCTCTCTCTTTAAAAAGAGTGATTTTTCCTCTTTAAAAAAAAAAAAAACATTCCTTGTACGATCATGTTTAAAGATCACATTCAAGCCTACGCTTAAATCACGGCATTTTTAATGAGATTGATAATTTAGTTGAATAATACTTAGTACGCAATTGCTCCTGCTTTAAGGATTAAGTGCGCACAAGATATCTGGAATATAGTTCGGTTTCCGGAGGATTGTTATACTGGTGTAATCTTAAAAAAAAAATTAAAGCTTGTCTGTGATTCGCATTTTATAACCTTTGCTTTGTTATGAAAGTGGGATGTGGAATATAATTGAATAAATGTATTGAAAAAAATAATTTTTGTTTTTGTTCGGATGTCCGTTGTTGCCTCGACCAAGCATTATAGTAAGGGTATGTATCACGCGCACTTGTCACACAACGGAGGTCTGCACTTGCCCCTAGTATCATGTTTTGATGGGTGACTGCGGAAGAGCGCTTAAAAAATAGAAAACTGTCAAGGATAAATGTAAATCACAGAGTATTTTGAGGATTAGCTTCTTTAGGTTCCGTTAAAGGCAAAAAAAAAAAAACCCTACTGGTATATACACCGATACAGGTTTACTGCAAAAGTTGGTAGAAACTTTATCAACAGGTTGGGACTCATATTTTTACAACTCGTTACACTTCACCTTGGCGAATTTTCGTGGCCGATTTCTGATACATCAGTGATCAGGCTCCATTCTCCATAAAGCGGCCTACACAAATGGGAAAGTTGGTTTGCGAACAACGAAGTTCGGTTCGTGGCTCTCTACACACTATACGAACAATGGAAAAACTTACGAAGCATTGCTCGTCAGCTATACCGATGTTCCCATGTCGGCCTTAAGGGGCAGCTCTTACCAGTTGAGGGTTTGAATTTAACTAGACAATTACGCACTTACCCCGAAAACGCTACCTTACCCCACCTCACCCTATGTCATTTTCAACTGACTACTGTAAATTATATAAATGTTCCGTAAAATTCAAATTAAGTATCAAAGAAATAGGAGGAACTGGATAGATGATATCGACTTTCTTTCTTTTATTAACAAAATAAAAATAAACAAACTAATTAATAATTAATATAGTAACAAATTAACTTCAAACATTGCAAAAAAACTTTAAAACAGAATGTAATAACTAAAATTAAAAAATATAAAGGTTTATACACAGATTATCTGGAAAAAATATAAAGCTTTGCATAAAGTAAGAAACATAATTGAAAATTAAACAAAGAAAGATGTACCAATTAAACTAAAAAAACCTCTTGGCATAAGGTGAAAATTTTAATTTTTAGAATAATAATAAAGATGTAATTTGTAAATCCATTTTAAAGATATTTATTAAATAAATTAATATAAATATCAAAAATGATAATAAATAGTTTTATTTAGGGCGTACAGAATAAGAACCAGGAAACTTCAAGGGCTGATTCTACACCACAAGAGCAACAATAAAGTTCATAAAAAGCATGGCCCGATTCCACACAGAAAAACAGGAAATTAAAGTGCCTCGTGTTTTGTTGAATGGGAAATGATCACTATAAAACTATTCAAGGTAATTAAGTTCCAATCGCACCATCGTAAAGTAGACAATACTCCCTCTGAGAAATATAGTTTGGCTTAACTAAATCCATTGCAATGGGGTTTTCGGGGAAGCTAATAGCGAAAAGTGTTATTCAATTTTTAATATCTCACTTTACTTGAGAATGTTTTCCTCAGCCCCCTGCTGGGCTACAGATACCCCATTTTCAGGAAAACTCCTCATTTTATGAAGCATTAATTTTGTATACATGAAGTTGAAGTTTCATAAGGGATTGTTCTAGAATTTTCACCTGATTTGCCGATTTTGTATAAATGAATTATTGTGTGTTTAGACTAGACACGGCTCCTAAAATAGGGACTGAGGCCATAATAACAACGGTTGGTACATAACACTCTTCGTTTAATTTCGGGTTATGAGAGATCCTAGATAGACAAACTCGGGGACTTCTTTAAAGGTATGTCCTCCGATCATGATTTCTTGGCCGAGCCTGGGGTTTTCTTCCGTGGCCATAGATTTGGTCTTTGCTGCATTTACTTTAAGCCCCATTTTTCTAGCTGCTTCGGCTAATTTTAGGAATAAATTAGAGACAGCCTGGAAGGAGCGTCCAGCAATGTTGAATGTATAATCAGCGAAAGCAAGAAGTTGTACTGTACGGCTGAATAATGTTCCAACCACCTCAATACCAGAATATCAAATGGTATTTTCGAGAGCTAAATCAAAGAGGAGATATACCAATGCAACCCCATCCCCTTTCACAGTCATTCATTCAGAGATGAATTCCTTAGATCTTGCACCATTGATTCACGTTGTTTCTCAAGTTTGATCCGTAAGCAGAATATTTGTTCAATCGTGGATCCTTTTTTTTTCTGAAAACTACACTGATGCGGACCTAATAAATAAGAATTATATTGAAAAAAAAAACTCTTGTATAAATCAACTTAAATCTAGTTTACTTAGTTACTAATTGCATTAAAAAAACAACTGATAATTACAATCTTAAAAGTATTATTAATAAAGTTATTTACAATGAAATTAGGAATTACAGTTCTTCACTTTCACTTTCATCAATGTCCTCTTCCTGGAGAGCGCAATTTCCAGGTCTGGAGTTGGTAGCCGGAATCCATTGGACCAAGCATCAGAGCATTTCGATTTGTTGCTTGGATTGTGATTAGCTATAGCCTGTGGATTACGATCCCTATCTCGCTTCCCTAATACTCCGATAATCGTAAAAAGGCAATTTTAGGAAGGGGTGATTAAATCAATATTGAGGAAGCAGCTAGGTGTAACATTCCTTCATAGTACTTTACCCTAAAATTGCCCTTCCGAAACGAGGCCCCTTCCGTTAACTTCACAGAAGTACCTTATAGCTGCATCACTTGCTTATAGCATAGGGTTTCTATAATACTTCATTTTGGAATCTGTTCTTGAACGGAATTATTTTAAATAAAAGGTCCGATCTTGTTTTTCCAAATTTTAAGAACTCTGAAATCATCACAAAAAAAAAAAACATTCTGCATTGTTATTTCCATGAGAATTGAAATCTGTAATTTTACTTTTAAAAAAATATACATGCATACAGGGTGTCCAAGTAGTTTCAGAAATGATTTATCCACAATAATGGAAGGGGTATTGAGGGTATGAATTCAAACAGTGAGAACCCATTCACCCTTACACGAAATATAAAAGGAAAAGCAAAAGAAAAGTCGACAAATTTATCACACTCGTTTTTCTTTTAGCCTACTTCTAAATTGTTTGAACCGTGAAACTCCATTCACCCGTTCCCGAGTTATACCAGGAAAATTGATTGGAAAATCAGAAATTTTCGCACTTGTTTTCCTTTTAGTCTATGTCTAAATGATAGGAACATCGTTAGAACTGTGAACATTTATTATTAGGAAAAGTGAAAGAAAGTTGGAAAATTTTGTAACTCGTTTCCTTAGAGCCTACCTCTAGATAGTCGGAAAAAGGTTTGAACGAGGAAATCCTTTCAACCGTTCACGAGATAAAAGAGGGAAGGTGAATGAAAAGTTGGAAAATTTCAAAATTGTAGTGCCAAAAAAAAAAAAAATAAAAAAAAAAAAAATAAATATACATATACATATATATATATATATATATATATATATATATATATATATATATATATATACATATATATATATATATATATATATATATATATATATATATATATATACATGTGTGTGTGTTTAAATAAATAAAAAGTGTTATTGTGGCCTCCTTTGTTACTGCCTGATGTAAACTGTTATTGCTACCTGTGACCTTCAGTATAATACATTAAAGAACATTTAATTCTGCGTCGAATGAGTACCCCACCCCAACATGATAATTTGATTAAGCAGTATGGCCGAAAACCACGGCCATAAAACTGCGATTTTTTCCAACTTTGTCAAAAACTGAGACAGAGTACTATATATGAGTCTGTAGCTTGCAAATAAGTTAAAGAGAAATAAGTCAATGAATAAAAGCTGTAGAGTATTAAATTCTGCGTCCACTGATTTAAACTTTTAAATTCGATCAAGTACACTTTTCGAAATTGGCAATCTCCTGATCTCCATGATTGACATATATGATCTCTAATATTTGACACGAGTCTTGTTGGAAATGTATTCCTCTACAAGATTGGCTATTATGCATTTTAATTTAAACTGGACTGAAAAATAGTTATAAAGGCGGAACCAAATCTAACTTTTTTCGTTTTTTGGATATTTTAACATATTTTCACGGCCCCAAAAAATAAATAAAAGTTGTAGGGTATTGAATTCTGCTTTCACTGAATACAAAAAATTTTAAACTCTGTCAAGAATACCTTTCAAAATTGACAATCTCCGGATCTCCGGAAATTTGTAGTTTAGCCCAGTTTGGTTTGCAAAAAATGAAGTTTTAATTTTCAGATGTGTTGTATCAATTGCCTCTCTTGTAAAAAATAAAAGTTTTCAATCACCTATTTTTTGTGCGTTTTTTGCCATCATGAAAAACCGCTAATAAGTTATTGTTTTTCCAAAATAATTCGCTTCCAGTGCATTAAGGTAAAAACTTGATATTACCAATTTTAAATAACGTCAAATTTCCTATGTTTATATATAATATTTTTGACTGAGGCACGAGGCCGTGAAAGTCTGAAAAAATGACCAAAAATTCAAAAAGTTGGGTATGCCAGTGATTTCGCATTAGATATAATTTATTTATTTTATTAATAACAGAGATAAAATAATGATAATTTGTGCTGCAACTTACTTATGAAGTGATACTTTCATCCTATTTCGTTTTCACAAATAAATAATTTAAGGCTTTTTAAATGCTTATATAGATATTTTTTTAATCAAGGATTGACACAGGGTTTCCATGTAATAGTAATATTTTTGAGGTTTTATTTTCCATACTTTCAGAAGATCTAAGTGACTGATGACTAAGTTTTCCAAATGGATGAAAACTTCTTTTTCTGAAGAAAAACTGAGACGGATACGATATAGATGTTGTTTGAATGATGTATGAGATTGATTGCAAATGTTGAAATCTGAAAGTAGAAAGTCTCAAGTCTGCTTGAGTCGAAAACTCCTTAAGATATGTTGATTCCCTCCTCTTTAATACCCCTGCTGCAGGAATAAAGTTTATAAAACACGTATCCATTCTACTTCATCTTTCCATCGTGCAATAATATTGTAACTAATTAAATATTTTTCACTTATCTATTGCAAAATAATAATCGATTAGATGCCATCCGTCTTCCTTAATATTTTTTAATTAACTAACTCTTTAAATATCTCACATCCTTATAACTTAATGTCCACATTACTTTATGGACCCATATTATCCTTCTATTTCCCTCTCTCACTCAGTCTCTCTCTTCAAGTTGTCAGGAATGGTCCCTGGGCAGAGAGAGTGCATTTTAAGAGATCAGTACTTACGTGAATTACATAGGTAACTCATAATTACACTTCCTATTAAACATGTACTTTCCTACTTGTGCGTACCTATATTTTCTCTTGAAGAAGTACCTACCTATTTAGAAACAATTTTTATTACCTACAAAAAAAAAAAATGTATTTTATTACATTTATTTTAGTACCTACATTTTTATGTACTGCATTAATTGTATATATACCTTATTTATATATGTGTGTGTGTGTATATATATATATATATATATATATATATATATATATATATATATATATACAATCATTGTTTACATATGATGTGAATAGCAAACCTATGCAAATATGCAATACTATAACTGTTTGAAAACTTTCCACTGTTCAAATCTGCTTCCTTTCCAACTTCCTCCCATTTTTCAGTCTTCAACTTGTTCCTCATATAGCCTGGATAGCTGGTATCATACAATACTCTTCTCCTTTGAACGGCTTCGATCACTGTTTCCTCCATAGTAGTGCAATCTATACAGTCGCCAACCAAAAACTGCGACAGTGGCCTCACGGTTCTATTTGCGCAGTCTCTATGTTGTCTTTGATTCACAAAAACACACCGTGAATCACCCTGCGTCACCTATTTGCGCTAGGCCGCAGTGCTGTAATGACTAAATTGCACTTACATCTGTGACGTTGACCATCGATATATAACGAAAAAAAAATAGTTTTAACTAAAATCGGTTTTAAATAAATAATAATAGAGTATTTCATTATGTAACTTCTATTTATTCACATAGAACCCGAGCACCAGCTTAGTTTTTTTGAGGAATGAGTCCGTGCTCAGTTTTATTCACTTCACCTAATATAATGCGCCTGAATTTGATTACAAAATTTAATGAGGCAAAGAAGGAGAGTGGCCATTGCTTTGCCTGTCAATTCAATTCCTTCTTTCAGTAATTTACTATTTTTATTGTTTTTTTCAAGAAACATTACATTACTAAAATACATTAAAATGATGTCCACGATGACCAGTGAAAGGTCGTTAGGAAGACCATTCCAGGGTTTCCTCTAATTAATAATGTTTCGAATTTCCTAACACGCAATCCACGAGGACTTTCTACTATTTGTTACACCATTGGCCTCTTAGTGTAAAAAAGAAGTGTATGATGATTTGGAAGTATCTGTGTTTGTTCTCCCAGCTTGATTACCTTATTTTAGATCTCGAATGAAAATCAAACAGTTACCAAGCACTACCCTCCTTGTTCCACTTTCATTTAAATTAATATGTTTCATTATTTGGCATGCAACTTTCAAATTCGTTTTTCTCAAAACATAGTTTTGTTTTGTAAAATGTTTTTTCCCCAGAACCCTTCCAATATGATTCATCCTGTCGTGACTGTCCCTCTTGTGCAGTAGGTTTTAGTCACTCTTTACTAGCCTCGATACACCGATTCGATTTCGAATTTTTCCGGAAAGATTTTTAAGGGGCTCAAGATTTGTAAAGGAGTCCTGTTAACTTTTTGAGGATATATGAGCATCTAGTTGAAAAAATTAACGTAGTGAATAACTAAGGCAGACATTAACAATTGTTGGGTTATTTGGTTTTTTAATAGGTCATTTTTAAAATGTATGCAATTTTTCACTTTATTTTTAACTTCTTCTACGTAATACTGGAGATGATTTTAAATTCTACAGATAAAGGAAAATTAATTATAACAAATTTTTGCCAGCTAATTAAATTCTAACTTTCAAGCTAATCATGCTCTCCGCATTTGATTACTTCTGTATAAACGCAAGATATTCCATAAAAATAATTGTTACAATGTCAGTTTATCAAGTTTTAGTACTGTCCTGAAAATCGGTTAGGAGTGTTATTTCAGGAGTGTAATCTGGGTTTGAAAGGGGTTTATGGGAATCTTTGTTCTCTTAGGTTGGCAACGAGTGGCCGTTTTGTTTACAGTTATCAGCAGACGTATGTTTTCCAGGCCAAGTTTAATCCAGGCAAAGAAAACTAAGTTTGAAAAACAGTATAACATGGCCAGTAATTTCATTCATTTTCATGAGTATTACCCTAATAATTTACTTTAACTCTTGAGTGCTTTGAGCATTCATTTAATTTAGTTCTTTTAGTGCATGGTGCTCTTACTCAGCTAGCATAATCTCAAAATGCCAAACCACATTTTTATCCATTTATAAAGTGTTTCATCCACATTTTTCAGGAGTGGTACTAGTCATGAGCGTTACCTTAAATGAGGAATATCCCAATTAACCTGCTCAAGAACCTAGTAGGGTGTTAAAATTAGGATATTTTAATTAAACCTGAAGCCTATAGGAATTCACAAATCTAATTTACGTAAATATACTGTTAGGAACTAAATAAATATGAGTTTATTTATTTTTTCCCTACAAATAAATTTCGCTCGCACAATGATTTCACAAGCGCGATTTTACTTTAGGTTATATATTTTTTGGGCTCTTCTCATTTCTGGAACCTCCATAAAATAGGTATATTTCTATATTTTCATAAAATACTGCAGATTTCTCTACTATTAAAAAAAAAGTTTTGATTTTTTTTTTTTTTTCAATTTTGAGCCTAGGTTTGAAAAATCACTTTTTCTCGGAGAATTAAACTAGAATTTAATAATTCAATGTCACCACATGCATTTTGTGGTATTTGGTAAAAATTAGTTATGAACAGTGTACAATTGCATTTATTTTGTAAATTACCCTAGTAGATTAGTTGAGAGGCCTACAAATATATCAGACAGCCATTTATTGCCGCCTGCAGTCACTTTTCTACTAAATTATCGCATTAGTGACTGATTCGGGATAATAAATAATATATAATAATAATAATTCGATAATCAATAATAATTCGGGATAATCAAGTTCCTCATTGTGATGGAGTATTCATTTTCAATACTTTCTTGTCCTTTTCAAAGAAGATAGTAGTACTCAGAACGGAACCGGATAGTGACATATCGTTTTATTTAATCATACTCACTGCATTTAAATGAGGAAGATGGATTTTACTGATTGCTTTTTTATCTGCAGCACAAGCCTTAAAATATGGAAATAAGTATGCATATATTAGCTGAAGTTGAAAACAAAGAAGACAAAGGCAATTGTAATAGGTTCCCATCACCTCCTTAAAACTGTTCCTCATATCCCAATCTTGTTCCTAAATAATAATCCCATTAAGTTCCATCCAACCATAGAAAATCTTGGAATCACTTTTGACCAAACTCTTTCCTGGAAAAACCATGTCTCTGATATTTCTCGTCGTACCTTTTCCACCTAAAAGCGACTAAATTACCTTCGTCACCTATTCCCATTCGAAACCCGAAAACTCCTAGTTACCTCCTTAATATTCCCCCACTTTGATTACTGTTGTACGCTGTACGGGGGCGTCTCTGGGGACCTCGAGGCAAAAATAAAACGATTGATAAACTGGTTTGTAAGTTTTATCTTCGGGATCCGGAGGGTCGCCTCTGTCTCCCGATTCTATGAAGAGTTGAAGTGACTGTACCCATCCTACCGTCGTAAGTACTTCCTGGCATCCTTCCTCGACCAAGTCATCCAGTCACGCCGTCCGTCATACATCTTCGACCTCCTTTAATTCAAATCCTCTGTTCATTCCCGCCATACCCGTTCTCGAATTATTATTATATTATACCCGTTAGATTTATATGTAACGGCCCACCGATCCGCAGGTTTTGACAGATCTTTTCTTATCCGATCCTCATCCTTATGTAATTCTATTCCTTCTTCCATCCGTTGCCCCAATTTCTTCCCACCTTTAAATCCCGCCTATTCAGTCATTTCATGTTCATGCAGTTCCAAAAGATTTGTAAATAGGTACTCCTTATTTTCAACTAAAATTTGCACCCAATTATTTTTACTTTTAGTATTAATATAAATTCATTCTCTTTCACTGTATTTATTTTTAATGTATTAATATTGGAATATATTATCATTATTATTATTCGTCAAATAACGTCTTGAGTAAGCAGAGACACTACAAATAGACCAGTTCCAAGTGATCATGGAGTCAAATTTCCTCGGTTTAAAATCTTTCCGCATCAATAAATATGTTTCTATTCCAAACTAATCTGTAGCAAATGTACTTGCCACTCATCGACCATGCTCTGTCGTCCAGTATACCACTCAGGTAAACGCATTACAACCCTTAGTCATCGATTTTAACCCTGTCATGCACCCGTCACGTCTCCCTGGCGCAGCAATGGTATTATTCAGTTGACAGCTGAAGCAGTAAAGGTGGGGAGGGAGGGGAGCTGAGACACCAGTTGTGTGTTTCACGAACATTCCACTACGATGTTCTGTCAAATTTCTGTCCTCTGCTCTTTCTCTCAGTAAGCAACATCGATTTTCCAATTAGACGTCCGGGAGACTTAAACGTAGATGTTCAGTTGCTTAGAGTAGTAAAATTGCAAAATTTCACATTGCTCAGAGCTCCATATTTAATTAGGGACGTTAACGGTTTACTAGGTGGAAATTCTTTTGCTCCTCATAGGTATTATAAGCATGATGGAGATTATATTTATTCTGATGGTGAAGGATGAGCAGACTTTGCTTTGAAATATTGGTGTGAAAACCCACGTGCTGCAATGGCAAAGGGGCCGTTAGAATGTTTTAGGACACTTTTGTCAGCAGATATATTTAAAATAATTTGAAAATATGCAAATAAAGAAATGGAACTTAATAGGCTTTCACTTTCAAATTCTAAAAGAATTGAGCCAGAATACAGGAATGTTCTGGTAAAAGAAGAATGATCAGCATTTTTAGGAATATTTATATTTTCTCCTGCGACGAAGCAAAACCACCTCTTTATCAAATATAAAATTACTATGTTCTATTGAAGAATCTTTGAATGCATGTTTCATTCATAGTCATTTTTTATAAAGAACCGTATTCCTCTTATTTTTATTTTTGCCTGGTATTTTTTTAAAAATTATTGTTTAAAAAATGAAGAAGATGTAGATAAATATAAAGCTATGATTTAGTAATATATTAATGCATAATTTGTATTAATATGTACTCACTCAAGACACTCTTTAATTCACTTATTTTGAAATGTACCTCAGAGGCGTACCCGTTACGTAATGTCTATGTCTCAACGTATATAAATCAACGGGTATCTCTCTTCCCCCACCACCTGTAGGCATGAAAGTAGGCAGTCCTTCTATTCATAATTGTTTTGGCTTATATCAGTAAGTGTATTTGTTCTAATTCCCATTTTTAGGTATTTTGTGATGAGTAACTCTTTTATTATTTATGTTTTATTAATGATTACGAGTTGATCTGCATACCACTGTACCCGTAGACATAAGAAGAACTGTTTATATCATTTTACAAATAATTTGTTAATTTTTTATTGTAGGTATTTATTTTTAAAACCACACCTCTTGAAGTTGGATACAACCAGCGAATGTGCTTATTGCCACTTTATGCAATTCTTTCCTCAGTTTTTATCTGATTAATTTGTATTTTAAAAGTTGCAAGTGCGATTCTGATACCACGGGCTAGTTACTGTCGACAACTTATATCTTCAAAATATTGACTCTCACTTTTTATATTTTTTCAAAACTCTATTAACAGTAATGATCTTGTAAACTAAACTAAATTTTCAGATTATTTAGAAAACCTGCAAAATGTATTTATTTTTTCTCCCACGGAGGTTACAATTTCTTTTTAAAATCGGTTTCAAATAGGTTTTTTCGAGTTATCAATCCTCTCTGAAAGGTGAAAATCCCACAGAAATCCCACCCTAGCAATTTTTATTAAAAAAAAAAAATATGAAAAAGAGCCAAAGACGAAACGGTAGAGAGGAAAACCATCAAACGACACTAATTAGATTAATATCTATTTATTTTATAAAATTGTTTGATTTCATTTTGTTCAACAAAGAACTTCACAGGCTGTTTTTACCAGTCTTGGCGCCTGCCAAAAACTGAATAAATTGAGTTTGTTTAGAAATATTAAAGCAAAATTATTATTATATGTTCTCTATTGATATATCTTTTGTGTATTGTTAGTTGTCACTAAATAATCATACCAAATCGTTTTAATTCATGAACTATCTTGTGCTCCCGTTGAGTCAATCAAAGTTACATTCTTGAAACCAAATTACATAGTTTCCATATTTTCCCTTATATGTTTATATAATCGAAATTCTTATTTATTTGTATTTATCAAATATCAGAGTAAAAAGTAAGATTTTAAAACTATATAGGTAGAGCAAAAAAAAAAAAAAAGTACATTAGACTTCGTATCAAAAGCGGGTCTTTCGCCTACGGGTGGTGGGAGAGCAACCGGACCATTTTTACGAACAGTAGTCAGCAAGCAACTTCTCATTTCCTTTAATCCTATACCTTTTCTCCATTTGGGCAATCTCTTGACGAAACCGTTCTCCGTGTCCGTCTGAAACTGCTCCCAAGTTGGGAGGGAAGAAATTCAAATGGGAGTGCAAAAAATGAATTTTTAATGACATGTTGCAACCCATGTCCTTATATGATAAAAGCAGTTCTTCTGCAATGTCTTTGTAGCTCTTTAGTTGCCCAAAAATTGTTGAGACACGTTTTCAAATGCAGACCAGGTTCTTTTTTCAATTTAATTTAATTTTCCTTTGAATTTCAGGTCCTTAAAAAGAGTGCGGATTCGTGGCCCCACGAAAATCCTCTCTTTAATCTTTGCTTCACTTAATTTATGGAACTTCTGTTTCAAGTACAAAAAACCTTCTCCTTCCATGTCCATTGCTTTCACGAAATTCGTTCCAAAAGATTCCATTGTTGTAGTCTGGAACCAAGTAATTGGACTTTACGTTTTGTGAGGTCTAAATCGCAGACGAGATCATTCAACCCGGCCTGGTTGATGAGTTTTAGCTGATTATCATTTTCACTGGAATCATTTGAAGACTGTATTTCTTCACTGATTCCTGTGAGATATTATCAAAATAAGCCTCTGAGAGAATAAGTTTGGGTTAAGGTGGGATGGTCATAGATTCATCGTGTGGAACTGGTTTCATGGCAGATGGAAGGTTAGGATATACTTACTATTTTCTTCTTACTGTTGGCTGAAGAAAAATCTTTAATGACGGTCATGCAGGAATAACAATTTACTTTCGCCAAATCATTGGAACAGCAAAAGGCATTGATTTCTGTGTTCCTTTCAACCAACCACTGAGAGCGCGGATATATGAAGAGCAACAAATTTTAGGAGCCCACGGTTTATCCTAATCACTTACTTGGCATAAAAATTACAACTCGTACGCCTTCATTATTAAGGGAGTCAAGGATTTTCGATTACACTTGAATGTGACTTCACCACAAATATAACAGAAACAGCCTGGATCGTTTTTACACGACATTAGATTTGAAACAGAACAATGGTTTGTAGCGAGGTCGAAATGAGATTGAAGAGGCAAGACTTGGTGGTGAGTAACCGTTCTGACAGGTGGCCGAACAATAGAAAGAGGCTGGGGGAAGAGCAAAGTTTAGGAGGCCCTCCTGAGGCTGGTACCTGGGGAAGCCCTCCAGGAGAGAAACAATATTCCCTTCTTTTCTCCTCTCTTCAACAAGTATGCCTGCTAACTCTACTCCTGGCTAATGGGACGACACCGTCATTGAGCGTAAGAAGCAGGCATAAACTGGGTCTCTTCATAATACAGAAGGTAAAACAAATTCTTGAAGCCTAACATTTGAGCTCTCGCAATTTTGTCATGTTGTAATACATTGTAATAGCATCAAAATCAAATAGATTTCTTTATTTTTCATTGATGTTTTCAACGATAAAAAAATGCTCAAAATGTGAAAAACACCTAATTTTTTTACCCAACACACAAATTTGGCATAAAATGGTTCCTGATAGTGATTTTATGCCTCTTGATTCGTGTTTAGCATACCTCAAAATATTTTTAAAAAATTTCAGTTGAAGGGAGAATTTTGATGCAGAACAGTGGTCAT
The DNA here is from genome assembly GCA_948150685.1 of Rhaphigaster nebulosa. NCBI lineage: Eukaryota > Metazoa > Arthropoda > Insecta > Hemiptera > Pentatomidae > Rhaphigaster > Rhaphigaster nebulosa. The sequence continues at coordinate 29,296,210 of OX411307.1, read as the reverse complement.
CAATGTAATCCAACCTAATTATACTACACCACTGCTCCAAAAATATGCGTGTAACTATTAAGATACGTCCGAAAATAATTGTTATAATTCGGCTGACTCTAATTTTTTTGAAACCATTACCATGTAAATTTTAGGGAAATATATCAGAGAGTTCTCGATATGCTATTTCATCTTAGTGATTTATAACTGATTAATTATAACTACAGTTTATTCCCAAACTATTAGCGACAATTCAAAAATGCTTTCTTATTATAATAACAGCATATTCATTTTCGTTAAGTAGGTAATATGACAATCAGACTGCCATTATTCAATACTACTTGAATAATGCAGACAGAACCTATTTTAGGAAACTCGAGAAAGCTACCCTGAGTTATAAGCACCTCATTATAAGGAATTATTAAGTAAAACGATAAATCAATAATTACTCAATTTAGAACAGCCACTTGACGGTAACGAATTTCACAGCTCCATTTTTCTTTTGGAACGGCTGATCATTTTGAGAAGGATTATTTTAGTTGCGACAACTCTTATTAAAATGTTCAGCTAGTCTGTGGCCGACTGTAGAGCACTCCTATTGTGATGTAAAAACACGGAGTGAATTGTGTGTTTAAATAAAATTCGGAAGCTGAGCTCGCTTTGTCGAGGGGAGGGGGGCGGAGCCGGACTTTGTTGTTTAATCAACTGGCCATGATTGGTTGGCAGCGGCCTATGTACGTTCTTCGACCTCCCAGTGTTGCCACTCAGCCGACAAGTCTGCCAATTCCCTGCTCTATCAACAATCGAAATAAATCCCCGTGTAGGAGCCATGTTCTATATACATGTTCAATCGAATTAAATATGTTCAATTGAAGTTGTACATGGATGGGATATCTTCTTCCATCCAGCATTAATCTCTTCGATGGTCAGAACCAAGTTAAACGACACTGACTTTTGCACTCGACCTAACATACCATTTTGGCTTCAAGCTTACAATCTGATGAATCCAACCATCTTCTAATTTGGCATAGTCACATTTAAATTGGACAAATATCATATGAATATGATGATTTAGCACTGTTATTAAACTAGTTAAAAATTGAAGCAGATGTCATTATTCACTGATTTTTTTTTAAATGAAGCTGGAAAAATATAATAAAAGAATGGGACCGTATATAAAGTCTATAAAAAGAGGGAATATTTTACGTGATTGATTTATGAATAATTTAAACAACAATAATAAAAAATATTTTATATATATATATATATATATATATATATATATATATATATATATATATATATATATATATATATATATAAAGAGTAAAAACTCAAAAAGAGCTAGAAAAACTGTAATTGGATGTATTGGAGTGATGTGCTGTCTCTAGTTGATGCGTTTGTCTGTACGGTTGATGTGAGATGTGCTGTTTTTGATCTTCATAGATGTGATTTTTTTGTGTAAGTCCTGATGATGATTTAATTGGCGAAACATTGACTGGTTAGTTGTTTGCCGGTATTTTAGAGACTTGTGGCTTTGTGTTTTGGAATCATCGAATTGTTTTTCTAGTGTGTATATATATATATATATATATATATATATATATACTAATAACAGTTACCATTATTTTCGATGACTAGGACCGATCCCTTCGATAACAAATGGATGATGGACGGGGGATCCTGTAAGAATCTCGTGCCATATTCTGTAAGTTTTTTTAACCGAACCAGTTACAACTTTTTTTTTATATGATGATGTACTGTGATCTGTGTTCGATTATCTCGATTAATAATACTTTTCAATTCCTTTCGAAGGGAAATGTGGTTTTACCTTCAGTATTCTTTTTTGTTTAACTACAGTAAAGCCCCGATTATCCACGAGTGCCGCGCGAAAGATTTTTAATTATGAACGTCAAAAAAAAAAAAAATTAATTTTGAATCCAAGTATACAACAAGACGATGATGCATCTCTCGCAGAAAAACTGATGTTAAGGAAAGTACAATTTAGAATAAAGAAAAGGTGTTTACAAATCAAGAAGCAAAAACGAATGACTGATTTTTTATAAAGCTATAACTTAACACATTTTGTGCATACAGTATGTACATATTTATTCTTTTTTGTTTACTGTTCTTTATTTTAGTTATTTAGACCTAGAGCAAAGGTGTTTGCTGTGTTGTCCTTATGTATGTATTTTAAAAGTTTTATCATGTTTTTGTGCAGTAAAACAGAGTTTTGTGTTGAAATTTTTTTTTCGTGTTTGATGCTCATTTTTAGTCTTTTTTCGGGTTATCCGCGATTTTGTTATCCACGGTGCCCTTGCCACCTTATTCCGCGGATAATCGAGGATTCACTGTATGTGCTAATCATAATAATATGTTAATATTACAAAAACAAAAATTGTTAAGGCGGAAATATTAAACAATTACTAACATTTTTTTTTTCTTCTGTATTGATAATTGACATATGGTAAATCAAGAAGGAGATGGTCCGGGTGGCGGTCAAGAGTAATATAAAATAGTTGCGACTATTTTATTCTATTATTATTGTAACTATTTAAAAATAAATAGTTACAAATATTCTATTTTATTCTTGGACGCCATGCAGAGCATCTCATTCTGGAGTAATGGATATCCGAAATGAGCATTTTCGATAAAAATTTTTGTTAAAAAAAGCGGAATCAGAACTATCGAAAACCTAATAAACGATCCCTATATCATTGAAAACTCTAACAGTAACGGAAATGTGAAATATGCAGGCGCTATCCAAAATCCAATTCAAAAAATGGAATCAGAACCCTTGAAAACCTAATAAAGGATTCCTTTATCATAGAATTATATCTCAATAGCAGCGGAAAATCGAAATGCACACGAGCGATCGGAAATCCGATAGCCCACTAGAAAACCTAGTAAACGATACCTATACCAAAGAATTTTGAGAAAAATTTCGGTACTAAATTTGACATTAGCAACTCGAAAACTCAATCAACGGTCTCCAAATCGATGAAATCCACCCTCTCCCACCACCAAATAAATAAAATAAAAAATTAACATTTAAAAATAAATAAACAAAAATTTTATTTAAAAAATTTAGCCTACTTGAAATTATCACTTAGTATCAATTTTCTAATAAACGAATAAAATGTCAGAAGAATATGCGAAATTATTTCAAAAGTCATTATTGTAATTAAAATAATTATTTTTCAATAATAGAATAAATATTATTGAATTAATTCATGTCCGGTTGGGTTACAATTGAAATGGAAAATGTTACAATTAAAATGGAAAAGGTTACAATTGAAATGAAAAAGGTGACAATTGAAATGGAAAAGGTGACAATTGATTTGGAAAACGTTACAATTGACGTGGAAATGCTATAAAAAGCGTTTAGGTTCTCTAAAGAGCAAGTTAGATGAGTATTGGGGAAAAATCTGATGTGATGTGCGCATCTTACAACTTTCACTTATCACGCTACTTGAAATAAATTTTAAAACTTTCTATTGAATTTTCATGGAATAGTATTCTTCATTTTTTTTTTTTTCACAATCATTTATTTTTCATTAAATAGTATAAAAGTATAAATTAATAACTACAACAATCACATAAGTTTATACGTTATTTGTCACTCTTCATTGCCTTCTATGCCATATTATCTATGCTAGATATTATTTTTTTCTAAAATCTTTAGCTTTCTAACGATATTATTATACTTCTATATTACAACTCTCATTTCCGGAAATTTGTTTTGAACGTGAGAGAACATTTCTTCCTTTTTCTCTCCCTTAGTCCATTATAAAATTCCTTCATAGTTTATATTTTTCTATTTTATACTACTAATAATAATGAGGGATGTTTAATTATTTCAAATAAACAAAATTAATGTTACTTTAGAGGAAGCCATTTTGAAAATTCGGCATTTAAGCCCTGTGAGACTATTTCAATGAGGATAAGACCAAGTTGATATTAAAGATCATTTTATTGTACATTGATATAACAAGTTTGATCAAAATCATCAAAGCCTTTTTTAAGAAAATTTTGAAAATATGTAAAATTGACGATATAATGTGGCACTTCTGGTAAATAGATTTTGGCGAAAAAGTTGCTGTAACATCACAGGCTTATACTTACAAATATCTAGTAACATCGTATTCATAAATATCTTGAAAATAAACAAACTTATTCTGGTATTCAGTCGACTCTCGATTACTCGAATTCTCACATTGGTTCCAGATAGCATTATCACAATCGTTAAGTGACTACAAAATTATCGCATTGGACAAATTAAATAAGTGAAGAAAAATCAAATGAACACATAAATAAAGTAAAACTACGAGCATATACTCATTTCAAAAAGGTTGTGCGAAAGCTGCAAATTTATCTAAAGACTTCCGTGTTTACCGGGTGTCCTTGTCGTCGAATCTCAAATTTGCTAAAAGGAAATCGAATCTCTTTTTGGTCATTGTTGCCCGAAAAATAGGTGGCCCAAAAACGGGAGAAAAAAAATCTTCGGGGTTTAGGTTGCAGTTTTTTAAACTCCCGCTATAAACAACAATCCTATAAGTGCTTTTAACTCCAATGCGTCAGTAGTTGATATAAACCATTGCTCTGATTCATAATTATTTTGGGTTTTTTGGATTTGTTGAATTGTAAACTGTACAATTTCGTCGATAATTTGATCTGCAAAAAAAAAGATAAAATAACTGTAATTCATCTGTGAGTTCTAAGGCTTTTGTTTTCGGCCCAGGTAGATGGGTGACAATGTTAGAAGCTGGTGTTTTGGCATATTTTGAATGAATCGGAGTCTTTGACCAAATGGTGTCCTCATCCCTTAGTTCAAACTCTCTTTCCTCATCCGTATCTGACAATGAGCTGAGATCTTGTTCGGCATCGAAATCATCGTCGTTTGGCAAAATTTCGTCATCTGCCTCAAATACTTCACTTTCAGAGTCTGAATCTTCCTCTTGCTGTCGTCGCAATTCTGCAAGAACTTCTTCGGGAGTGGTGAAAATTCTTTTTTCTGCCATTTGAGAACAATCTGGTAAAAAAAGTACATTAAATTTGTGACGTTAACAGTAAGATGGGTCGCATCCGACCCAGCCGTCAGACAAAAAAAAAGTCAGGGAAGTGTGGAGGGGGTATTTCACTTACCTGAGTGATGCGAGCTTATACACCGATAGAGAAAGAGTGGGACCAAGGACTCCTGAAGTCATGCCCCTCTACCTCACGCATGGAGGTAGTATGAACGGAAATGTTACGTCATGGGTCGAATCCGACCCTTACCTTACCATTAGAGGGTTAACGAGAATACTTTTCTTATATACGAAGTACTTACTTCAAAATATCTTTTAGTAAGAATACCTGGAATATTTTTTAGATAATCGATGATATGATGATCATGGACTATATTATGGTGCGACGAATTTTTTCATATGTATAATAGTTCATTCAATTATATCGTATCTTTGAAAATGACCACTGAAGCCGCAATATTACCATTATACAAAAAGTTGGGATACCTATAATGTATTTGCTACTTTCTTTATTTTATTTTTTTTAATTATAAAAGTATATTCATTTAAAAATAAAATAAAATAGAAGTTATCTGATGACTAATGTAATTATGTTTTTTTTTTTTTTGTGTTCCAGGTAAGTTCCAGGAATTAAAAAGAATAAGGTTTAGTTGGTATTGAGCAACAGAGCCCCAGATTACCCGAAGGTAAAAACAAACTACCTGAAAATATTTACAACTTAAAAACGAATTAATACATTTACAACACCACCGTTCAAATATACATATATATATATATATATATATATATATATATATATATATATATATATTTAATAATTCATATTATAAATTTACATTAGAAAATTCTTTTTCTATTAAACACTTCTAACTATATACTTTCCTGAGTTTATTCACAGAATCTGAATTTCTATTTTTAAAAAGAGCTCTCATGTCACTCATGAGTATGAAGAACCACAAACAGACCATAATTATAACCATCAATAGTAGTAGACCAGTAGAGGGGTATAGAGCTGACCCGGGACCAAATGCATTAATTATTGTTGCCCCGGTCACCAGAAACCTTACAACCTATAACAAATTGTGGCAGGCCGGGCTGTGATTGGAGAAGTAGTAATTTGCTAATTGGAGGAAAGAGGGTGGAGGAATCTGCGGAATGGAAACCGGTTGGGAGGGAAGAATGGAATACGATGATTGGGCAACACGTACCAGCTGGGAATTTTGATCAGCGCCTTCGCGGACGCTCCTTTCCCTAGTACAAAAGACACTGCCAACTGTCTCAAGTCAAATGGCATCCTAAGGCGTTTCAATTGAATCTAAATGCGAGCCAGAAAGGTAGGATCTCTTGGAACCTTTCAACACTGAGCAAAAAATTAATTGAACTGGAGCCTATCTCCAGGTGAATATTTGACAAAGTGGCTCCAATGAGGCAGTTCACTGAGACCGGTATGAATATTAACTAGCACTTCAGTCACCCCCTCTCCTAAATAGCCGTTTAGAAAAGAAAAAACGGCGCGCAAAATTTCATTATATATTCTTAACTGTTCTTCAGATTATTTTATTTTTTTTATTATCTATAGCTCTTCCAAGCTGGAAAATAATACTATTAAGCTACTAATCAGAAAATAAATAATAATAATAAATAATAACAAAATAAAAAGGTGGTAGAAGGAGGGGGCAGTTAAAATGAAGCACACAATAGTGCTTTATTATTTATATTTTGGTGATGGATGAAGCCACTTTGCAGGCCTATTCCAGTACAATAAACAAGATAAAAATTATTATTATTATATATATATATATATATATATATATATATATATATATATATATATATATATATATATATATATATATATATATATATATATATAAAGAATAAAAGAAAGCAACACTTTTTTTGATCTCCTAAAAAGTAGGGATTCTCAAGTTCGTAAGTTTAGCATGAGGTTGACGATATTTATAATTGTATATATATATATATATATATATATATATATATATATATATATATATATATATATATATATATATATATATCACGCTCATGCTAAACTTATGAACTTGAGAATCCCTACTGTTTAGGAGAGCAAAAAAGTGTTACTTTCTTCTGTGTATAAGGGGCGCCTTTCAATTTTTTTTTTTTTTATTGGTGTTGCATTTGTCTTATACATTGTCTTAGACAAATGAAACAGGTTTTTTGCTCTCCTGAAAAATAGTAATTTTAAAATTCGTAATTTTGGAATGGGGCCGTATTATTGGAATTCGGCTATGTCCAGTCTCAAGTTCTCTTAGTCCAAAATAAGGTATCGAGGGGTAATTTCGCACTAGATTTTGCAAAATTTTCTGAGATCATGTTTTAAATGTTACATTCAAGACCACGTTGCAACCCCGTTGATTTTTTGAGATCGATTCAATGTAGTAGTCCCTAGTACGCAATTACCCCTGCTTTAAGTGCGCGTACGAGGAAAGTACCTAGAACTCATTATTCAAGCAGTAGCGGTGATGGGGCAAGTGCTAAATTGTTCGTTTCTATAAGATTATTTTACTGATACAATCTTCGCAAAAATTACCGCAATACTTAATACCTTTTTGAGAATCATATTTGACAATCTTCAGTGGCACTCATGAAAATGGGATGCATAATTGAATAAGTGTATTGACAACACGTAATACTTTACCTTAGCGTTCCTAAGTTATGGGTTAGAATTTAACGAGACGATTACGCACTTGCACAAAGTTACCTTACATCACTTCAAAGAATTATTTTGACATTACTGTATAAACAGTATTTGGTTTCATTTAACATCTTCATGACAGGAAAATATTCATTAAACGATCTTATTTGTGATGGAAGAAAATCATATTTCATGAGGCTTAAAAAAAGTGTTAACAGGCTTTATTGGAACTTTGTCCTAACTTGATTCCAAATATAGCTTCTGCCCCGCAGTACACTAAAACCCGATATTAGCAAAGGAATACTGACTTCTAACCCGCAATACACTAAAAAACGATATTGGAAAAGGAATACCGGCTTCTGACTAGCAATACACTAAAATACGATAGTGGCAAAGAAATACCGAATTCTGACCCGCAATACACTAAAACACGATATTAGCAAAGGAATACTGACTTCTGACTCGCAACATCCAAAACACGATATTAGCAAAGGAATACTGACTTCTGACCCGCAATACACTAAAACACGATATTAGCAAAGGAATACTGACTTCTGACCCGCAGTACACTAAAATACGATATTAGCAAAGGAATACTCCCTTCTGACCCGCAACACACCAAAACACGATATTAGCAAAGGAATACTGACTTCTGACCCGCAATACACTAAACCTCGATATTAGCAAAGGAATACCGGTTTCTGGCCCGCAATACACTAAAATACGATATTAGCAAAGGAATATTTGATAGGGGAAAAAAATTGATTCGTAGATAACAGTTTAAACCTCTCGATTCATTCCTGGATCAAATTGTATCGCTACCTCTTTGATGGAATGATGCGGTATTTTTCTCTCCCTTACTCTTCTTAACGAAATTCGACAATTCGTGAGTAGTTTCTTTTGTCTGTCGCATCTTGGGAGATCAGACCTGACTTAACGGCGTAACAAGGCTTCGGTTGTGAGCATCGCTGTCAGTATCTTTAAAATTTATTCTGTTATCTCGGATGGTTGATGGGAGGATATACACTTAATAACACCCCTGATCGTTATTTTGCTTCATCAATTTCCACAGTGATAACAATACCACCAATAATCTCATCTTGAGGAATAGCTAGAGAACTTTTATAAATCACTACAAATGGTAACAGCCTTCGGATTGATATTCCCAACTATAAATCGATCAAATCTTGACGTGGAAGGAGAACCGGAAGACACAGTCATACTGACTGGTAAATTATTTTTAATGAGAGATTCGTACCAGTCAGTCAACCATTAATTTTCAAAGAAATATGATAGATACACTTTCAATATGTACACCATCAACCATAGATGCCTTTCGATAATTAAAATGAGATGTCTAGTGAATTACGGAGAAAAAAACTATTGAGGAAATCGAAACTGATAAAATTGAATCAAATATGGCGGTTTTTTACTTAACAACGTAGGTTAGCAACAGTTTAAAATATATCTAAAAGCATTCCAGAGTAGTTATCGACTGCTATTATCCAGCTTTTGTGTATTTCAGTTAAGAAAAAAAAACATTCTAAATAATTATCCGTTACTTATGTATTAATAAGCGCTTATTGATAGTTAAAAGGATGAGGAGGAGGGGATGGGAGAGGGGTAGGTAGAGGGGGCTTGAAGAGGGAGCGAGAGGCAGAGCTAACCGCGCGGCTACTCGTTAAAGCCCTAAGCCAGCCTATATATTTGCCCTTATTGAAATCCCACTATATACTCTTTGTCTCTTTTCTCCCTCTTAATGTTCCTTCCTCCAGTCTCTTAATCTCGTTCTGTTTTGCTTCTTCTCCTTCGGCCTCTCTTTTCTTCCCATTTCTATGTCCGAATGTTGCATCATAAATGAAGTGGATCATAATGGTATCCATTTTAGTAATTGCAAATCAGGTGTTCCTATGATTATCATCATACACTATTGCAATTTAGTAAAAAAATAAAGTGGCGCCAAAGAATTCGAATCAATATATCATATACAGACATGAGTATTCTATTTTTTTGTTTCCATATTTGGGCTATGCTATACCGAACTAACCGGAAAGTTCAGTTATATTTTTACAAAAGATTATATTATTCAAGCAGAAGCACCCCTGCATGGCCCAGTTAACTCGAATCTAACATCATCAACAATCGGCATTATCACCAAATTGGATTAAAAAAATCTTACTGGTGTATGATAGACATTCTTTTATACACTGCAATTAATTACATCACTTTCTAAATAACTAAAATACAACTTAGTTCATATACAACTTGGTATATGATAAAATAAAATCAGATATTCTTTTTTGAATATGATCCTGAAACTGATCCAATCTCAATACCGAACATTGTATCCTCTTTTGATCACTTACTGGAAAAAAATTAAAAAATCTAATTATCTCAAAATGTTACTCTAACTACCAAAACATCATTGATTTCAACTCTTTGTTTAATAAAGGAAAAATGGACAAAACTAACAACAAAATTTGTGCATTCATGAAACGTTGATTATAACTTCATCTTGGTAGTAAGAACCGAAATCTGCAGAGTCCGCCCAAATTTCTGGAGGATAGCCCATCTAAAGTTTCAGTGGGAGAGGGGAGGAGGGTCAAATGAGTATTTTAATTATTTAGAAATTGATGTAATTAATTGCAGTGTATAAAAGGGTGTCAGTCATACACCAGTAAATTTTTTTTTTATCCAATTTGGTGATAACGTCATTATCTTGATCACGATCGTTGATGATGTTAGATTCGAGTCTACTGGCCCATGCAGAGGTACTTCTGCTTGAAAAATATAATGTTTTGTAAAAATATAAGTGCACTTTTCGGTTAGTTCGGTATGACAGAACCCAGATATGGAACTAAAATAGACTATAGAATATACCAAACAAAAAAATAGATTACTCATGTCAATATGTGATATATTGATTCGAATTCTTTGGTGCCACTTTATTTATTTAGCTTTCGATTAGATACTAAATTACAATACTGTATGATGAAAGAAAATCATAGGGACATTTGGGGGAGAAAGTCCTTCCTTTTAAGCGAGAAATCTAGGCCTGGTAACCGGTGGTACTTCATCAATAGAGGCATTTCGCAGAAGACTTGAATGCCCCTGACTGAGATGACAACTGCTGGTGAAAGGTGCAATAGATGTATGCAACCATCTAGTATAGTAATTAGTAAGCATGACACTTTTGGAAAAATTATCCAATGTTAAATATTATATAACAATCTAGTATACAATAGGAGCGGAAGGGATATGTGATATCAAGCCTTATAATAAAATAAAATACATAATAAATTTCCATAGGTCGGTTCCCATCTGGAATCGATAGAAACACATTATATAGTAAAGATATGAATATATATATGCTGTTTCTGGATACCCCACTCGCCTTAGAAAAGAGGACAGCCAGAAACATAGTGTAAGATATGAAAGAAATACAGGAGAATATATACAAAGGTAAATACATTTACCTTTCATATATTTCCTATATTCAATGCAGATTATCTTCCAATCAATTTTATAGACCTTTTTAAACAATATACTTGCAAGAAATATCTTTAATCAGCATACTATGCTTATCAATTAGTTGCTACGAAATATCAATTTAATTTGTCTTATAATAATTAACAATCAATTTATACTAATTATAGCCATTAAACTTTAAATTTACTTTAATAATGTTTTAGTTTTATAACCCAAATAATATTCTTCATAATAATAATAATAATAATAATAATAATAATAATAATAATTAATTATCTATACTTGGTTAATCTTCTTCTTGGTTTTGGAGTACCGGATACTGCAAGGTGATTACAGCTAGAAGTCTAGTTGGTTGTAGTACTCTACAACGAATTAGACTTCCAGCTGAAATGCAGCAGTAGAAGAAAATACGGTGAAGTCCTGGAACGACTGATGAAATAAGAAGAATGAATGGACGGGTGATAGAATAAAAATGGAACAAACCTAGTGATTCTGCTCTTATATACTCTCCTCGCTTCAATTCTTAGTTTTTATTGGCTGCCTTAAGTTGGGACAGTATCCGATGGAGTCGCGATCTAACGCCGGACGCACTGAACTATGTTCTCATTCATATCTTGATTGGCTGAATGTTATTGAAGGTATTCGACAGTGCTACTCTCTGTAGGAGAAAATCTATCCACTACGAAAAAGTAGGTGTGGCTATCTAACGGTGAATATTTTCAACAACGTCCTCCAAGCCGGTTGGTTATAGGAATATCAAAAGCTTCGAGCACTTTTTCTTACTCATCGCGCTCTTTATGGCTTACCAATACTATAATCCGTCTCTGAATTCGATTTCCTGATTAGCGCCTTTAGGTTAAATAATAGCTTCCACTTACTCCAGTTTCATTATTAAATATTTGTTTTTATATTATCAAAATTTATTTAAATTTAAAAATTGTTTATATAATAAACAAATAAATAAACAACTAAAGTATGGTTAATACTTATTAGCTGTGTTTACTATGTAAGCAATATATGTATGTATATATACAGGTTGCATAGGCGTGCGGGCGAACGGTACCACAGGTGTGCACAAGCGCTTGCTAATAAGTCAGTCTTACATCTTTTGTAGCCTATGAGCGTTAATTTTCGGTTTAATTTTTAATACAAAAATTATTTTATGTACCTACGTTTTTGACAGCATATTATTTAAAAGATTTTCCGGGGGAGTAAAAAATATCCCCGGACCCTCCGTCCGACTGGTGAGTATGGAAGGCCCATGCTGTGCAGGTCTATGGCAAGGTGTCCCATAAGTCACGAGAAATATTTAAAGAGGTGATAATATACCTTAAGAGCAACAAAATAGTTTTTATGGAATATGGCCCGATTCCGCACAGAAAAGACAATTTAATTCGGTACCATAACATTTAAGGTAGGTTCGTCCATTATAGGAAGGTTCAGCATTTTAGTTTTGATAAACTTTCTAGGAAATCTCGCTCCCTAAACATTACGACTAGATTGGGAATTAGAATTATTAATAATAAATAACAAGTAGTCATTAGGTGACAAGAAAATCATTAATCTGAGGATGAGCTTGGTGCTAATAAAGTTATATTTTTTATGTTTTGTTCTTTTCTTTAATGAAAAAAAATATGAAATGATAAATTCTGTACAAGATAAAGAACCCGCAGAAAGATTATCCTGTCGTAAGTACCACTAGTTGAGAAATTCTGTACAAGATAAAGAACCCATAGAAAGGTTAACCTGACATAAGTACCACAAGTTGAGGCCGTCAACAATTCTATTGCCTAATACGGTTTTCTAGGCCACTCGCAATCATTAAGAATTTATTTTACTTTAAACTGGCCATTTGAATCTGCTAAATATTTGCTGAACCTTCCGGCGTTCAAAATTTTAATTCAAAATAAACAAAGAATCGGTTATTTCTTAAATTCACTCTCCATTTTTTTCGTAGATCTGAGGACATTGATAGCTGGAGCGTGGGATAAGAAGTATCAGTTATAAACAAGATATTCATACAGTCGCCCCACCTCTACCCTTGGTTTGGCTGGAAACTGTTTGGGCGGGCGGTAATTTGCACAAGTGGGAAAAAGTATCAGCTAACAGTATCAGGTACAGTTGAGGAACAGGAGCAACTTGTCACTGATACTACTAGCGGCTGTCATAATCCATCTCTAATTGGTAGTACCTGGCCTCTGGTAGCTACTCATGCCTTGCCTTCATGTCTCCCTTACAGGAGTCACCCATTGTATGGTCTTTCTATTATATTTGTTTCTTGATGTTTTATGAGCCAAAAATAAATGAATTGATGCTCAAATGCTAATTTATTTAGATCACACAGAAGCGATGCGGCAATATCAAAGAAGTTGTTTTTTTTTCAAGTTTTTCTTCCAGTACGTTTTTTTTTTTTTATCTAATAGAACATAATAATAGCAGGTCGCTTGGAAAAGATAACCGATTTATTTTTCTCCTTCACATTTTTATTGTATCCGCGAGATTGAGGTAGATCAAATAGCATCGAATGCTCTCACCATAGGATAGATTTTCTGTTTCACAATAAAAAATATTCTATTAATGATGAAGAACCAGATCTCAAACAGGCAACGATAAGCCTTCGAAACAAATCGAATTGAAAACCAATATTATGACTCATCAGGCTGTATAATGATGGGCGGTTTTGTCTCTGCAAGATATTATCTTCAATTAATCTTTTATTATTTTCTCAATAAAAAATGTGTTTATTATTAATAATATATGTACCTATGCACTGGTTGACAAAATTAATGCACCAATTTGTTTATGCCACAATTGACTTATGTAAATAGTTTTTTAAAAGTGTTTTGGAAGGTTATAACAATCAGAATGCAAGTATAGGTAGTTGAAACGGAATATGAATAATCCCTGGGATATATTTTTATCTCTGTTTAATCCTTCCAGTCACTATAATGTCAAATTTAGCGTCAAGAGATTTTTCTACTTCCAGTCTTAATTAAGTATTTAACAGACATAGCGGATCTTTTCTCTCTTAACAGTGTTTTATTAAAAATATTTCAAGGATTCTGCTGTTCCTGTTAAGAGTCATTGAAATGTTTCAACAAGTTGAATGTCAAGTAATTACTATTCCGTAAGAGCTCTTACACAGTATTAGCCAGTGTGAGACTACTTAGAGGCTCCGAACAATCGCACAATAATTCTGAAGACTCTATGATACATTGAGGAGAGTCACACTTAAGATGGCAAGATCAAAAGCGACTGAGGTCCCGCTAGTCATCTGGGTTCTATTTCATAATAAAGCACTGGTACAAGTGGGAAAAGTACAAGATGAATGGTTCGTTTTTAGAGCTTACAGATTACTTTTCGTCATTAGATAATAATAATTTTATTTACTGTTTTTTATTTTATATTTACTGTTTTTAATGTTACTATTTTAAATCTCATAATTAAATCTTATCACGTTTCAACATTTCTCGGTGTAAGTCATAGGTGTATTTGTACATTTCCACCTAATTATGAAACAGGGCGTGCCTATAAAGTAAAGTACAAATAGGCCTATGACTTATAAAGTAAAATGTTGAAACAGGTTAACGTTTAAAATAGTAATACTAAAAAAAAACCCAGTAAAATGAATAAAAAATTGAATAAAATTATTATTATCTAATGACGATATGTAACCCGAAACTCATAAAAATGAGCCTTTTCACTTTTGCTTTTCCCACTTGTACTTTTGTAATTTATTATGAAATAAGACCTATTGACCCAAAAAATCTAAAATAGAAAGCAGTTGGGCAATTTTTTGGGTGAAAATTCTGCCCCAAAGTAGATAATATCTCTTTCACTTATTGTATTAGTAGAGTTCTCTGCTAGTTATAGAAGAGAAGAGCATTGGCTGCCCTACGTTTGGGAGAGTTTTTTCCTCAGACATGTGTGCACTGGCCATCGGTTAGTTTATAGTAGGGATATGCCAGAAATGATAGAATTAGAACCGGTTTTCTACGCCTCCACAAATAGTAGCGAGAAATGAGTGTACCTTGATTTATACGAGTGTTGTAGATACATGCTGAGTTGACCTGGATAATGAAGTCCTTTTAAATATTTATAGAGCTGGCATAGGTGGAATTTTTCCTGCCTTACTTCAAAAAGCTACCAGACCTCATTTCTATGGAGCACTTAAGAACCAGCGGTTATGAGGATTATCGGCCTATTCACTTGATTGACAAGGGGTTTAACAACGGCAATCTGTCAAGATCATTCCATGGTTCGTAATAAATACGAGTATTTCAGGTGAGCAATCCCTGTAAAACGCTCCTCATCTCACAGATTGCCACCTGGGACCGAAAATCAAAGGAAGTAATGACAGGTATCTTTATTTATAAGAAGGGTAACATTGAACATATCAATTGACATCCGCGTTATGGTATAGAAGGATCAATCTAATTAGGGATTGATAAATTATTTGCCACTTCTATAAATTTGTTTTATTGAAAACTAGTTTCGAATGTTCTTCATCCATCTTCAGTTCAAGGTTTAATTGGATTATATCAAACAGAAAAGTTTGTACTGGTTTCTTCTCGCATTGAACTAACAATTTGTTGGCAAATAATTTATGAGTCCCTAATTAGATTGAACACATCCCCTACACTATTACTGTCGTATGTGTTTTGCATGTAGAAAGATGGGCCACTGACAATAGGATGAATCAGCAAAATATTGGAAGATAGGGCTCTATAATTTGAGCTAGGACATATATAAATAAATAAAGAAATTAAACGAGAAACCCTCGATGGTGTTCTGATTAACCTGCACATCGAAGCTAAATACTCCAGGATTATCTTAGAAACTTAATTGAAATGGCATAGTTTGACTAATAGACTGTACAAACACCAGAGTCGAGCTCAAGAGTCCTGTGGAGGATGTATAGTCAATACTTTTTATATAGCTTTAATCTACGCTTGGTAAATTTAGATATTCCGTTATTAAATATAAATAAATCCGTCAGAAACAACGTGTGTTTTAATTTATTTAAGATTGCATGAAAAGACTTTTGGAAAAAAATATTTTTAACAATGCAAAAATGTCCTAAACTTTATTTGAACTCACAGTACTTTTGACATATTTCTTAATGTAAAATTTATAAATCAAATATAATTTTATAACGGTATGAAAAGGCTTTAAATGGTAATCAAGGATCCGTTATATAATGAAGATGCGGCAGGTTTGGCGTGTATTAATGAATAGAAATCAAAACAATTTTAATTAAAAGGTCAGCGAAGGTCTGGGGGAAATAATCCAGGACCTTAGCCAGCTGCCATGAAACGGCGATTTCTATCAGGAGCCATTGAAGAAGCCTTTTATCCGATTTAAATGTCGCTAGAACCGGAGACAATGGGCGGCCCTGCCGCGAGTTTCATCGCCTCACGGGTTGGAAATTAAGCCATTATTGAAGATGTTTCCAGGGGCGTTCTCCCTTGTATCTGGAATCCGGGCTATTCCTCAAACTAAATGAAACATTAGCACTGCAAAACTGAAAATCAAAAAGAAAAAAAAAAAAGGGAGGTCATTGAAACGGTAAATGCTTAGTTGCAACCAAGCGCAGGCCTTGGTTACTTTTTTTTAATCACTAGTCATACAAATAGATCCGTCGCCCAACCAAGTACAGGTTGTTAAAGAATCGAAATAAAATGTTGGATCTTCTAGTAAGTTAGAAAGATACTTATTTTTTTTTTAAAAACTTATAACATATTACTATGCCTTCGTCACGGGCAGTAACGCGAAACACGTTACCGTAATTTCGACAGTGAACGGTTCTCTGAAAAAAATGCCGTCTAAAATTCAAGAGACATTCCTTATAAAATTTTACATAAGCAATTACATTAAATGTGCTACATGCAGTGATTAACAATAGAAATGACATTAAATTTGTTATAATCTAGATCTATTTGCAATACCCATTATTTTCCAAGAAGGAAAGAAAAACAAATTTAGGTACTTACAATGTATGTTACACACATCACTATAAAATTTGCATATTTTCCATTTTTTATCTTTGTTATTTTATTTATTATTATTATTTATTTTTAATTGTTCGTTAATACTAATATTACGTAAATTAATTTATATACAAAGCTTAAGGCGTATATACATTTAAAACTAACTATGAACATAATAAACAAATCAAGGTGGAATCTAATTCGGTTGATTTTCGATATTTATTAGTATATTTTTCGTATCGTCTTTCAGCTCAGCGTGAAAGTTATTCTTTACTTTTCTAATCGCTGAAATAAGTGGATCTGGCGATAATAACAAATTATCTATCAGACCCTCCTTAGTGGCAGCTCTAGAGATCTTCCGGGTATTAAATTCCATAAACCTTTTGAAATTTTTGGTATGAGCTTCCTCAACTTCTTATGGACACATGTATTTGGACGAAACATTTCTCTTCAATCAACGTTTTGATACTAATGTGAAATATTGGTTCAAATCTAGTCAAGTGTGAGTGTTTATACTTAAAAATAAATAATAATATTGTTCAATGAATTGGAATTAAATCCTTTTATGTTTATTCTTTCATAGATTTTATATGTATGGATTAGGAAAGGAAAGCATCCAGGTTGATGTTTGTGTTCACAGTTGGTATTACTAAATTAAATGACAATATATATTTGTGTGTATATATATATATATATATATATATATATATATATATATATATATATATATATATATATATATATATATATATAAATTTTATAATTTCTTCAAATATATGAATTAGTTTCTAATTTTAAAAAAATAACTAAATGATCGAATGCAATTACAAATTAAAAATAATTAAATATTAGTTGTTTTCTAAGCAGAAATTCTAAACGTAAATAAACTAAACAACCACCTAAAATTACTATAAAACAATAATCAGATTCCCAAGAGCACATTTATTTATAAAAATCATGCAATTACGAAATGAAAAACAAAACAAAAAACCATTACATTTGTGTTATTATTTAATGAAATATAAATAAACACAAATAAATTTACCATAAACCACTGTTTAAATAACAAAGATAAACATTTTAAAAATTATCACGAATTAAACAAAAATATATGGTTTGTCCACTCACACGACTGCACCAATGCCTCGTGTCGAATTCGTAGGAAGAATGCATTCGTTTTCTCTGCATGAATTTTTTACTACTTTTTCTGGAGATGCCCCTTTTTAGGATTGTAAAAGACTTTTAGGAGAATACCTTAAGCAATGTTCATCAAAATCGTTAGAGCCGTTTTTAGACTACGATCCATAGGAAAGCACGTTTTTCGGCTATTGTGCTATTATGCAAACGGGTGCCCAAATTGGTACACAGGGATCATCGGGTGCTAAAGCCTACAAAGCAAAAATCAAAAAAATCGTTCAAGAGATACACTCGTCACAGGCTGAAAATGCTATTTTTGGACTTAAAGGAGTCTGAAAAGCATTGATCCGTCGAAACTAGCACATCAAAAATCTGACTTGATTACAATACTACTTGATTACAATACTACTTGATTACAATAATTATAACAATATGTAATATCATTATTACAATAATGATTACAATAATGACTTGATTACTCCATTACTAGCGCTTTTTCGGATTAAGGATTTTAGAAACATTCAACTTCCATTTTAATTTTCCAACTGGCATATTATATTGAATATATTGCATAGCCTTGTATATTTTGAATATAGACAAGTTCAATGCTATTACTATTGTTACTTTAAAAAAATAGCATTCCTAATATGGAGTAGATTTATTCTGTAAGTTGTAGCTCATTTAATGTGATTGCTATGGACGATTTTAAAAGGGATGGTTCTTGAATTTATGCACCATTTTTTCAGGGAACCGTTCACACTCGAAATTACGGTAACGTGTTTCGCGTTTCTGTCCGTGACAAAACCAATTTGTCTAAAATAATGTTGCGAAAATTGCTATTAAAAGAGATCTTCAATTGAATGTTTTTTGCGGAAAAAGTGTTGGATTATCTTTTTTAAATACGGTTTAAGATACTTCATCACAACTATCTTCCTATGTTTCCAAATCCAATTTAAAGATAAATAATGAAAATTTGGTTAAAATAACTGCAAACAGCGCAAAGCTATAGACGTTTCACTAATTTTTTTTTTTTTTAATTATCATTTTTCAAGGGGTTTAAACAAAATTTCATCACCATCATCCTGAAGAATATTTAGTCCTGAAGACAATGAAGTTTTTTTTTATTTTACTAGCAGGTTTGTGTCGCCAAGGGCAGATTTTTGTCTCAAAAAAGTCCGGTTTGAACTAATGTGCGGCGCGCAGTGTGGCAAAACTACGGTTTTTCGGTAACAACTCAGCCGATCGCTCAATTTCGCCTATAAAATTCTGAAAAAAAACACACTTATCCTTTGGACGAAACTTAATGTCGGGGTCGTTGGGCGATTTCACTGGCCAACAAAAAGTGGTTCAAATTGACGTACGTAAATTCCGGGTTTTGCAATATCTCGGGGCCATTATAAGATTGAATAATAAGGGTGGGACCAATAGATTCTACATCCAAAAATAGATGGAAAATTATACCCCACATGACCTGGGTCAACCCTCCTGCTTTTAGACTTTGCATAAATTTGAAGCAAAAAGTCGAGAATGTAGAATTTGGGGTACTGAATAGATTTAGACTATTCCTAGTCCTGTAATCCCACACCAAGCGGTGAAATGTTCAAGAAAGAAGAATAGGCCAATTAATAACATTCATTCATTGCAAAATTGAACACATAAATAAATTTCACTTTCATAAAATAAATTGTAAAATAAAAATTATCGAATAAATCAATCCATATTAAAAATCTACACTTTTTCATACAGTTTAAATCAGTGATATTCTTGAAACTTGATATTATTTTATATGAATTTATGTTGATATGATTCTTAAAATAAAATAGGAACCGCGTTCGTCTTACTATAGGAAAAATTATAATTTATTTGAAATAAAAGCTGGGATTCGATGCCAGTAGGAATGTGTTTGATATTAGGTTATGGTCCCGTATTAGATCAGAAGTTACATGATTTTTTTAGCTAAACTAAAGCTTGAATTGAAATTTTTTCGATTGACAACAATACGAAATTCTTTTTCAGACATCTCAGTAGGGGCCCAAACATATCATTTCTGAAAAATTATAGCAAGAATTAATTTTTCAACTATTCAAGGACGGAAAACCACTGAAAAAGGTTCGTATAACACATTTTCTCTATCGGTATTTTTTCCGTTTCCGCCCACACTCCTGTGCGGCTCAATTTCGCACATTAGCTATAATCATTAATAGAAGAAAACGGAAAGGTTGAACAAATACGGATTAAAAATAATCTTGTAAGCAAAAAAACATGAGTGAACAAGATTCCAATGGGCAAGACACGTTACTCTTGTAAGCAAATAAAACATGAGTGAACAAGATTCCAATGGGCAAGACACGTTACTCTTGTAAGCAAATAAAACATGAGTGAACAAGATTCCAATGGGCAAGACACGTTACTCTTGTAAGCAAATAAAACATGAGTGAACAAGATTCCAATGGGCAAGACACGTTACTCTTGTAAGCAAATAAAACATGAGTGAACAAGATTCCAATGGGCAAGACACGTTACTCTTGTAAGCAAATAAAACATGAGTGAACAAGATTCCAATGGGCAAGACACGTTACTCTTGTAAGCAAATAAAACATGAGTGAACAAGATTCCAATGGGCAAGACACGTTACTCTTGTAAGCAAATAAAACATGAGTGAACAAGATTCCAATGGGCAAGACACGTTACTCTTGTAAGCAAATAAAACATGAGTGAACAAGATTCCAATGGGCAAGACACGTTACTCTTGTAAGCAAATAAAACATGAGTGAACAAGATTCCAATGGGCAAGACACGTTACTCTTGTAAGCAAATAAAACATGAGTGAACAAGATTCCAATGGGCAAGACACGTTACTCTTGTAAGCAAATAAAACATGAGTGAACAAGATTCCAATGGGCAAGACACGTTACTCTTGTAAGCAAATAAAACATGAGTGAACAAGATTCCAATGGGCAAGACACGTTACTCTTGTAAGCAAATAAAACATGAGTGAACAAGATTCCAATGGGCAAGACACGTTACTCTTCCTCCATTTTCCCGTTGATTGAACGACTTTGTAAATACACCTTGAAAACATTATCATTTAAAATCCAGTAGTGATCAAAGTGGTCGGAAGGCTCTTATGATACTTATGTAGGAAACACATAAGAGATGTAGCTATCGAAAAAGGGTAATACCTGGCCGGAACATTTCTCTAAACATTATCGTAATTTCTATTTTCATATTTTCCTCCATGTCCTAATTTGTAATATTATTTCAGGAAATACCAAAATCTAGAACTATATAAATTCTCTCATAAACATTGCGTCCGTAGCCTACATTACAATATTAATCAATAATATTGTCTAAAAATTATATAAATTCAGCCCCTCAACATTTTTAAGAAATTATGTACAAAATTGAAAAAATACTGGATTATTAGCCAATAAAAAACAAATTTAATTCATGTCCAACACTCCGTCCAGAAGCCTACGACATCTTGGCTCCAGGAATCTTTAATTTGATTGGTGAAAATAGCACTTCTATATTAGGGTTTTTACCGCCTTTACCCCACTGTGCGGCGCATCTTTTGCTAACCGGGTCGGGATGAAGATTGGCTAAAGGAGTACAAGGCCATTTTTTTCGACGAGGTTTATGTTATATTTTGTTCTTTAGATAAACTTTACCTTTGAGAAAATGATTATGAACCACGTGACCTTTGGCATGGAATGTGAACACTGTTTCATTGATATATCTTTTTTATCAAAGGCAAAGCACTGTTTTTAAAAATGTTCTTTAGATAACAGTGGTCTGCACTTGCCCCTATTATCATGTTTTACTGGCCGAGTGCGGACAAGCACTTAAAAAATAGAAAACTGTAAAGGAGAAATAATGTAAATCAGAAAGTATATTGAAAAACAACTTCTGTAGGCTCTACTTAGAGGAAAAAAAAAGAAAAAAAAAAGCCTACTGGTAGATAAACACCAATACACCTGTACTGAAAAAGTTGAAAAACACAACTTTAACATTATTAACAGGTAATATTTTTACAGCTTGTTATACAACAGTTTAGCGAACTTTTGTGGCTCATTTCTGATACATCAGTGTTTAGGCTTTATGTTTCTTAAAGGATAGCTCTTACCAGTCAAGGGTTTGGATTCAACGAGACAATTACGTTATTTAATTAATTACTATTACTTGGTGTAACATCACCTTATAACGAACAAAACATAACATAAACCCAACACCACAGAATTATTTACACATTTAATAGTAACTATATAATTTACTTCCCAGGATCTACCATATCCCTCGGGTTGCAGGTTTATTTTTTAACTCTTTGAGCTTATGATCAATAATTCCCAGAGTCGAAAACAGAAATTGAATTTCTCATACCATTTTGATATAGACTTAGACAAAGAGATTGAGAATGGACTCGATTAGCTCATCAGTTCCCTTTGCTATTTTCTCCTTACCTCCTCCACTTCATGCATATCCTCTTATTAATTCATCTCGAGAGGACGTAGCCGAATAGGAATATGATTAGCATATAGCTAATGCCTGGCTTTTATCTCTGTAAATTGAGGGTTCCTTCACGAGGCAGCTTTATCCCTCTTTCAATGGTTTCAGATGGAGCAAACGGTTCTAACATTAATGTAGTGGAGAAACAACTCTTTATTCTCTATCACAATTTATCTGTACAAAATTTAATATTAAACCTAGTTCACAAGAAATACATTTGCTAAAATAAATTGATGCTTAAATATTTTTTAAAGTTTGATTTGTCTTCTACATGATCGTAACTACCATAGAGATAAGCATAAAAGTGTAAATGAACAATTAAAGAACTTTTTCTACAATAATACTACTTACTTATAAACAATCAACAGCATAAAAATGGATGCCGTATAAGTTGAATTTAAACCTACCTACCTAATTCAACGAGGTACCTACTTTTTGTTCTTACTGCAATCCACTAGCTGACACAGAAACCTAAAACTAGTCTACATTGGTATAATAAAAGACAAGAGTTTTTTCAGTCACATAATCACAAAAATATTTTTCACACGTTGACATTGCTGATCGTTTTAGTCAATTAGTCATATATAGCTCATTTTAATTATCTCAAATATTATTTGATGTAATGCCCGAAATAGATTTGACCGGAGTTTGATTATTTTAAAATGCTACGTGGTGACTTAGTTTAGTCATGTTATTTTATTTTCTGTGCATAGTGTTTTGTTTTTATCGTTTCAATACTGATCCCCAGCTAAGGAATACGGATATAGTCACTGACACTCTGGTACTTGGCTGTTTGGAGTTCTCCAGTATCAGTTCCGCGAGTATTTATTTCGGTATTTTTTCGGTGTTAAATGTCAATTAAGGATTGCTCTCAATTAATTTTTCTGAATTCTGATATTCCTTTCTTTTTTTTTTAAATTAGAAATGTACTGATTTTGTTTACTGTTTTGATTTCAATTTAGATAACACCAGTAAAAGCGCAAGCTGAATCCGATAAGAGGGTTTTAAATGCTTTACAAATCTTTGTACCCATCAGTCTCTGAACCTTAAATCTCTTTAGCTTCGTGAGATTGGCTGTATTTATGCACCCTCACTTCAGGATGTGATCAAATTTCGTAATTTTAGTAATATTTTGCCTTGATTTACAAATTTCGAACTTTGGCCTAAAAATATTTTCGATTCGATTTCTTCTCAAGACCCAGTCTGTAATATTTTACGATATTCCTTTGTTGAATAAATAATCGATTCGTATCTTATATTCTGGGATTGTTTTTCTGTTTATTTTTTATAGACAAAAAAAGGTAACTCAAAACGAATTATTACGCGTTCGCTTCATTGTTGATGGTAAATCAACAACGTAATACGTATGCTTTTAAGTATTTATTTTTTAAATAATTAATATGAACTCAGATATAGCTCTTTATTTTTTTGGTGTTTCCCAGATGGTGCAAGACATTAAGCTTACCCAAATGAGATGTCTGGAAAAAAAATTACTGGCAGCGAAACGGGCAAAATAATAGGAAAGGAAAAATTGAAGCGAAGTGTAATATGATTGAAGGGAAGGATCTAAGAATCGCCTGCGGTTGGGAAGTTTAAAACAATCTAGGATGTTGATGGAGATTCGTGACAAAGGTAAAATTCCTCTGGTAATAAGATTAGGGTCAGAGACTAATGACAAGGTAGTGGCATGCGATCTGAGGCAGCCGCATAATGCCATCAGATTACACACATTAGCGGCAAATATCCCAGAGAGCGCTCTGCCCCCGCTAAAAGCGTTAATTAAAACAGTTTGGCCTCTACCCTTTGTCACATGAAACGCACCGTCCATTTCTACCAATATCACAACATCCAGTGGCAGAATCACGCTCACGAAGGTAATGCAAGTCCAGCAAGAAATCATCTAAATCCCCACACCGGCATCTATATTTAAGGCTCTCACACGCATCATTGGACCAGTCTAACGTGACTAAGCCAAAAGCCAATAATCATCGCTGTATCTCAAAAACGACAGTGCCCATGAAGCTCAAATTTTTAATGGTCACTCCTCTTATGTTGTAGATGTGTAAGGCGCGATTTGAAAAAAAAATCGTACTCTAAGTGATTATAAAAAAAAATTCTGATACATAAAAAAACTTTATTTATTAATTATTATTAATTTATAATTATTATTAATTAGGAACGGTGACATTCCATACATTTTTATTCTTCTTTTCTTACATATATTTTATTTATCCAACTGTATCCACGTTTCGGGGTTGTTACCCTATCTTCAGGATTACTTTCTTTTAGTCTGCATGATTATATATACAGGAATACTGTATATGTCCAAGAGTTATCAAAGAGTAATTAGCTCATATTTGTTCGAACAGTTATGAACTGATCTTAATAGATTAAGAGGTCTTTTTTCATTATTTGATTTCATTTTTATAGAGTTAAAATACATTTTTACTCAATAATAATACTGTTCTATTACTATTACTAATAATACTAATACTAATACTCTTCTATTACTAAAAAAGGCCGTCAAAACGCTCCAAAATTTAATTATTTCATTTTAAAAAATTTCGACTCTAATATTTAATATTAATTTGTCTTATTTTTATGTCTACGATAACGGTTATAGCGGTGTTATAAAAGTGGAGTATTTACAATAGTAAATATATCAAGCAATAGCTTGATAACAAATTATGTCTTAATATTATAATATGTACATGTATAAGAGCATTTAGAGCCATTTTTATTTGTAATGTAAAAACATTATTCGTAATCCAGAAATAGAACATTTTAGAGTGATCTGAAGGATATATTGACTTATATTTAATGAAAACGGTATTCTTCTATGAAGTAAAGTAAATTAGCAGATTTTCTTTTTGTTCAAAACTGGCGTCGGATTTGGTTTTAGCACTTTGAAAAACCCCTATTATATTCAAATTTTCGGAAGAATCAAAAAATAAAAAAAAATTGACCTAAAAATTTTGTCTAGGGTCTCTTTAACCCTGATGCCCCTACTTGTTTTAGAACCAGCGTTATTCTCAAAAAGCTTCAATTTTTTTTTTGTATATGGTGATCACCTTTCTTTACAAACACCTTCTAAGATAATGCAATAATTTTTTATATGTATGGAAATAAGGAGCTCTCCTCTATTTAATCAAGAAAATATCGGGCAAACCTATCGAGCAAAAGACGGGATACATACATTAAACCCAAACGTAATTTTGTGGCTTTCAAATTTTTGAGCACACTCCGAACTGAAAAAGAAAAAGTTTTTTATTTTCGATGATTTTTTTCGACATTAAGATTTTTTGATGTGCTGAATCCAAATTTCCCATCATTTATGGTGTGAAAAAAATCTATGAGGCTAGTTTACTAAATAATTTAAAAAAAATTTATTTGACCAAAAATCAATTCTTTTTTTATGTTAATGATACATCGTGCGCACCCCTTGTCAGTGATTTTATCTTTATATAAAGTATAGAGAATTCGGTCTCTTAGATGTATAATAAAATTAAGTAGACGCAATTTATCAAAACATCTTTAAATTTTGAGGATTTAGAGACACAGTTTTCGTCCTTCGGATGGCATTTTAATTTAGCTAACTAACTTTTTCTTCTTCATTCATTGAAACATAGAATATTATCAAAATTTTCCAACATTTTTTTTCAATATTTTTTCAGAATATCAACTAATTCCTGTAAATATAACTATTCATAACGTGAACAATAAAATATTTTACAAATTTAATATTTTTTAATTTTACAGTCTGATCCATCTCACTGGAAAAGTTTATAAAAGGATATTTTGTTTAATCTTTTGGTAGGCGTATAAATTTATTATAAGATAATACAAGGCGCGCTTAAACCTGGCGATGTGTACTTTTTTTCTTATCATGCGCTGATAGAATTTCGAAATATTAATGTGCTTAAACAAAAGCCACTTGTCAGTATAAGATGAAAAGAAGAGCGCATTGAAAAAGTAATTAGTTTGAATATAGGTCTATAAAGTTAGTCACCAGTGGTGTGATGTGCCATGTATTCTCCTCCAGCAATAGACTGACAAAATAACTTCATTTTGAGGAACTTCATTCACAATATTGGTCTTTCATTGACCAAAATAAAAGTAAATTAAATGCAACTTTTTACTAGTCTCCTTAATGAAGATATTTATTCGTTCATAAACCGTTTTTTGCACTTCCACAATTGAATATAATTCAAATTTAATTCATTACTTAGTTAATGATCATATACATAAAATATTCGTGCAAAATAATGAACAAAATTGAGTAAAATTCGTATTTTGAAAATTTCCCACAATAAATCTCAACATTTCTACACGAAAACAGCAATGATAGCGGTCAGAAACTCATCAACTTCGCGTCCTCACATGGACTAGTAATCGGTACAACGCTGTTCCCTGGAAAGAGGATATATAAGGCAGCGTGGAGATCACCCAGTGGTTTAAACTCTAACCAGATCGACTACCTGCTAATAAGTGCCAGGAACAGGTCCAACCTAACTAGTGTCCGATTCTATTGAGGCGCAAAAATGGACACCGATCATTACCTAAGCATCGCTAGAGTCAGGTGTCGCATATCGCTAAGCAGGAGCCACGCATCTAATGGACAGGGAAGATTCAATGCAGACAAGCTCAAAGACCATGCCCAACGCTCAGCCTTTCAAGAGAAGCTCGGAGATAAGCTGTCAAACGAACTAAGGTGTGCAAGCCATGATAATGGCAGTCAGTTGAAAGGCTGCACTCGATCTTTGACATCTGCCGCGGAAGAGATAGGGACTCACCGCAGGAACACTCAGATCTCCATGGTTCCACGATGAATGCCTCCAAGCGACGAATAGCGAGAATGAAGCCTAAAAAGAATGGTCTACTGGCAGACGCATTAAACCAGTGAGGCGTACAGGGAGAAAATATAGGCTGAGAAAAGGATCCACCGCAGGAAAAAAAGGCCATTGGAAAACCGAAGGATGGAAGATATGTGAAACCTAAAAAGCGCTAATGACAGCGTTCAAGCCGAAAGTGACATCCTGTAATGATAAGCAGGGATAGCTCCTTTCCTGTAAGGAAGACGTCCGCAAAAGGTTGGGCAAACACTTTTCAGAGATGCTCAACAGACCAGATGCGAGCCCGCAACAACACACAGTGAGACGATTTCACAGACAACGGATCCAGAAAACTTCCAGGATGATGCTGAGCCCCAAGACGTCGAAGAAGTGGAATGTGCTCTGTTAAGGCTGGAGAACAATAAGGCCCCAGGCCTGGATGGGATTCAGCCTAAGCTCTTGAAGTACGGCGGAGAGGCTTTGAGGAAGGCGCTGCACAACATGATCATGGCAATCAGGGAAACGAAAAAAATGCTAGAAGAATGGACCAAGGCCATAATATGCCCATTACACAAGAAAGGGGATCAACTGGAGTGTGCGAACTACAGAGGAATTGCCCTTCCGTCATGTGCATACAATGTGCTCTCAAACGTATTATTTGAAAGACTTGCTCCATACGCAGAAAGAGAGCTAGGACCATATCAGGCAGGAATTAGAAAAGGTAGGTCAACGACGCATGGTACATGGAAGACAAAATCATCACCCATCACCTCTTCGTCGACTTTAAGTCAGCATAAGACAGTCTGGAGAGACCAGCACTGTGCTGATGAAGCTCTGGAACAGCTGGTCTTTTCTAAGAAGGTAATTTGTCTAGTGAAAATGAAGATGAGGTGCTCTAAATACGTGGTGAGAGTTAGCACAAACCTCTACGAGGAATTTGAGGCCAACAGTGGCGTGAGGCAAGGTGATGCTCTGGCATGCCTCCTCTTCAACCTGGCAGGAGAGAAAGCTGTGAGGAACTCTTGCATACAAACCAAGTACGCCATGTTTGACAGGCTCGTCCAGCCCTTTGGATATGCGGATGACATCGACATTGCAGCAAGATACGAGAAGACTCTGAAGAAAGCATTTCTCGTCCTGGAAGCTGCTGCGAAGAAGCTAGAACTAAGTGTCAACAAAGATAAGACCAAGTATATGAGAATAGGGGGATGAAATGCGAAAGACCATCTGGAAATTGGCCCCTAAAAGTTCGAGTGTGTGAATAACTTTGTATACCTGGGTTCCGAGCTCAACACCCA
This sequence comes from Rhaphigaster nebulosa, assembly GCA_948150685.1. Classification (NCBI taxonomy): domain Eukaryota; kingdom Metazoa; phylum Arthropoda; class Insecta; order Hemiptera; family Pentatomidae; genus Rhaphigaster; species Rhaphigaster nebulosa. The sequence continues at coordinate 29,267,275 of OX411307.1, read as the reverse complement.
GAACGATGTCTCCATAGAAATCCAGAGAAGGGTCACCGCAGCCAACACGTGCTATTTCGACCTGGCTAAGCACTTTAGGAGCCGCTTCTTGTCCAACAAGACGAAGGTGAACCTGTACAAAACCATGCTTAGCTATGGCTCAGAAGCATGGGCAATTACAAAGGCTGACGAAGAAAGAATTACTGCATTCGAGAGGAACGTGCTCCGCCTAATATATGGGCCTATTAAAGAAGGAGAGCACTGGAGGCTGCGTAAAAACCAGGAGTTGTAGGTCCTGTACAACGACGCGAACGTTGTTAAATATATAAAAATTGGTTGACTTCGATGGGGCGATCACTTCTTAGTTCTAGTGGTTCATGCTTAGAATGTTTTGAAAAAAGATTGTCTAAAACAATAACCGCTAAACAATATTTCTAACGCTATAAAGAATTTGTTAGCTATATTCGTGTTTTAATTGAACAAATGTAATATATTTTTCACTTTTATCTTTCGGTGAGGAGGATGGTGGGTAATTAGCTTTTCCCTGTTTATTTAGGCTTATTTCTACAGAATTCCACCCTGCCTTTTGTTCTAATTCCTCTTCATCGGTATGATATTTTGTCGCAGATTGTATAGGTTGGTTGATTTTTAAGCGAGGTCATTAGTGCCCAGTCCATATAATAATACTACTACAGGAAATAAGGAAGACAAAACAATTAAAATAAATAGATTTAAAAAAATAATAATAATTTAAAAAAATTATTATTTTATATTATATAATTTCTACTACTTTCGGAAGTTTACATGACTAAATTAAATTGTTTGGGTTTTTTGTGAAAAAACACAATTTCCCTTAATATAACTTTATTATTTTTATAGCATTATCATTTTTTTACCCAAAACGAACCAAAGTTTCGCAATTTTCTTTCATCCTCTGAGTTTTTTTCTTTCTTTCTAAAAATTAACAATTTTTGTTAATTTCAAGTCAGATGCAGTAAATTTAAATAGCCAATATGCCGATGTAATCAATAAACTAAATATTAAATGACAATTATAATTATTACATAATTAATAATGACTACCAATACAATAATTAGGCATATAAGATATTAGATTTTTACAAAGAAAAAAGGAAGCAAATAAATAATAGCGCTAGGTAAATATGTTGTACAATAGACAAATAGCAAACAGACTAATGGATTAGTACAAAGTTTAATTCTAATGTAGTTCAGTGTGACATCGATATAAGTCATAACAGACAATCCATATTATAATAATGATTTAAAAAAAAAAAATTAACATTGGACATATAGACGAAATAATTTACTGATGAAAAAAACATACTTTAGGGAATAACTGCCAACTGTTTATCGGAATACAGTTTTTTGATGTCTTTAAAGCACTCAATGAGTCTGAGGCAATTACTACATTTTTGACAGGCAGTGTTGAGGAATATTTCAGAGCCATTGCAACGGCATTCACCTCAGCAGTATATGCACTACAAAGCTGATGGAGTTTGAATGTTTGTGTGGAAGCCTTGGTCACAAAAGCTGATGAAGTCGCTGAATCGGATTATGATCCATCTGTGAAATATTAAGTGATGTTACGGCAATGTGTGAATCATCTTTTGAAACCAATCTCTATAATCCGATACTGTTGCACTTTCTTTAGTGAGTTTAGATAGTTGGAGATGTATTTGAGGTTGTATATAGGTCCAGGGAGGTGTATAGTTTCCTATTGTATTTGTGGTGATTAATTTTTTATGTTAAATTGCCAAGAACACATTTTCTGCTAAGGGAAGAGTAGCATTGGTCTTCTGTTGAAATGTTGTGGTAAACTTCTGTCTAGATAAATATCTGTGAGTAAGTATATAGGTTTAGCTTATGCTATTGTATAGGTTTAGCTGATGCATTCTGAGAGTTCGCTATTCAATCTGTAACAATATTTGGGCATCACCTTCTTTCTTAGACTTATCGTGTAATAAGGCTTGGTTTTTTTTTGCATTAAAGCATTAACATCAATTGTAGATGTTGGTTCCATAGTTAAGTATTATGTAATAAAATTTAATAATTTAATAATAAAAATAAACGGTAATTTTGCGTATATATATATATATATATATATATATATATATATATATATATATATATATATATATATATATATAAAACGATAGTAACTTACGCGTATATAAGTTTGTCAAGTAAATAAACATAAGACAGGTGCGACACTGATCCAGTTGTAGGTAAGAGGCGGCATTTGATGGGGGCTGTACAGTCGAGGCCCGCTCCAGATAACTGAGGAAAATGCCAAAATTTGGCGATGTCTTCAGCTTTCATCACGGCGGTACCCGTCGTCGGATCCACGCCAAACTTTGGAAAATTATTCCACAACTCTATATTTTTGTCTGTGCCAATGCATTTCGATACATCCCGAAAAAAACAAACAATCTTACTGACGATGTTACAGACGTTATTCAGTCGATGGCACGAGCCAAACTGAATGAATGGTTTATTTAAACATAATCGTCTAAGGAACAATAAAAAAAAATAATAATAATAAAAATAGAAAAACCGTTGTAAAATATAGTGAGTACTTACTCCACATTCCCTTAAATACGCCGATGACACATACGTGTTATCAGTGAACGATCAATTACTTATATCCCAAACTCGCCACACATTCATATCAATCCTATAATTGTACCGAAATTAGAGGATTGAAATAAATCCCGTCAAATAAACTATCGCGCCCGTTCCTCCTGTATCCATCAGTAATATATTTCATCTCGATTCACATGAAATCCTCAAACAGGAATCATCGGCCAGAAACTTATTCTCAATACAGATTTCAATTTGTTAACTGGCTTTTATCAACAAACCTCTTAAAAAATACGGCAATGGACTCGAGAGTTAAACGATATTAAACTCGTTTCGTTCCCTCAATGTTCCCTATATTCGTACAAACAAAATTTTCCCCATACATCTTAATAACCCTGTATGTCTTAAACTTAAATGGCCCTATTTGTCTGGATGACGACTTCTTAAATTTTTGTTTTTACAAAAACCATCGTTAAGGTACATTGGTATGCTTTTCAACCTCACAATTCTGCTATTCTAGTCATTATACCTAACCATTCAATACTTTCTCTCAAATCGGTTCTTATTTTTTAAAAATTAGTTACGATGAAGACCTTTGTTTCTCCAGGAAGCGTCATGGACCCTGTCCTTTACACTCCTTTACACTGCTGATATCCCTCCTCCTCTTGTTACCTTCCTGGGGAAAATTGCTATTAATGCATTCATTATATTATCTTATTCGCATCCTGAAGTTTTTAATTTCTAAAGATTATAGCCTCTTCACATATAGTATGATAGGCCACAGTCAAGTTTTAATATGATTTGACTTCTACCCAGATCCAAGACAAATCGGTATTTCGTTTTCCTTCTAGACTGGGCCGAGTCTTTCTGGAGCTCCATTCGCATCTGTAATGCCGGGTAATAGGAGTCTGAGGGAGAAGCGTAAAGATCTTCTGGAGTATTGGGATATACCCGAGCTTTGCCTACATCGCGTGACGGGAGAAGCCTGCTTTCAAGATCTTAGGCTAGGCCTGAATATTTTATATAATATGTAATGTGAATTTAATCGAATTTTGTATTTATAAATAATGTATTATATGAATCGTAACCTTGACAATATTTCTGCCTGACTTTAACTGTGGCATGTTGTATCACTTACGTGTGCTAATAATTCAGTTAATGAAATTTATGTTCATAACCAACTGATAATCTTGTGTAAGGTTCATCTTCACTTAGACCATTTAGCAGCAGCACAGCGATCTAACATGTTTCAATGAGCTTAGAAAAGTTTGTAAAGATATTTATGAATATATCATAGCTCAAATTACGTGTCACTCAATGAATTTATTAGCAAAGAAAGTATACTGTCGATTAAAAATAAGCATACTTCGAATTAATTCTTTTTCATGTCTGCTCATGTTCTAAATCACTTATGGCTGTTTGTTGGAAAGTTTTACAAGGATGTTGACAACATGAGTTTAATAGAGAAATTTTAGAATTTATTTTGTGCGTAGCGGTCGAGCATTGTTGTGCATGAAACAGAGATTTAAGTATTGTGGCGGCGGTGGGGGTTTTAAAAATGAACTTAAATTTAAAGTTTAAAAACCAACCGTCTTCCATGGGCTGGTAATGTAAGCACCTAATTATAAATTATAAAAAATAATAATGATAAGAAAATTAAATGCCGAATAGCTGCAATACAAAAATGTGTAAGCTTTTGAGTGTAAATGTTAAGAGATAGAAATAAACTATAATCAAGAGTAAATTGGATTTACAATATATATATATATATATATATATATATATATATATATATATATATATATATATATATATTTCACGCTCTATGAAGTTATAACTAACACGGTCTTGGATGTAAAAAAAATTCTTCCTGCATGAAACTAATAAACAGGTTTGTTACGGTATATTAAAATTCTAATGTTCATTCATAATGCTCTTGTCATATCAAAAAAAAAGAGAATGAGTACTCACAACTGAGTTTTACAACTCAGGGTGTAGGCCAAAGACGTTGGTCTTCGTCTGAGGATCACCCTGAAGTTAACGTTGAGTTTGATTGTACGCCGTCCTGCCAATGTCCCAAGTATGCTTCCGTGCAGCACAAACTAGAAATAAAGATTGGCTAAACCGAAAAACCTCAGCCACAAAATTGTATTTTTTTTTTTGCTAATAGTTGGTAGGTTGAACCAGTTTTTATAATTTTATTTCTTACATATTGGCCACAAAATTATTGAGTAAACATTGCAGTGAATTTTATTAAATTTTTAACATGTACAACTCAACAATACTCACGATATTTATTTTATGAAATAATTTTCCAACGGACTTTCTCAACATGATAATAAGGAGAAAAATAATAGAAACATATTGTATATGTGTTTTATAAAATCAATATTAAGTAACCTGGTGAAAAAAATTCATAAACATCCCGAAAAGTGTTTTTTTCACGTTCAAGATGTGAATTTTTTTTTTTTTTTAAAGAAAAATATATTGTAGTATGTAATACGGTTTAAAGAGACGAAAAAAATGAGTTTTAAATAACTGAAGTCAGTCAACGACTTTTTGCAAAGAAAATTAAAATCCGCAAAATATGGCCATTTTTGGATATTTTATTACACGGCTTGTAATTGTCACAGGGACTTGTTTTGGGCTTTAGATGGTTGCTTGTTTTAGTGTCTATACACAACAAAAAGTTTATGCAAACAGAAATATTACTTTTCCAGGAAATAGAGAAAATAGAGGTTTTTGAAAAAAAAATTGAACGAGGGCCAATATGGTCCTTGAGTGATTTTTCAAATCACTATTTGTTCCCAAGGAGTTTCCCTACAAGGAAATTTTATGAAATATATGGGAGGTTCGATTAAATACCCAAAAAACGCATTTGAACTTAGGGCTCTTTGTTGCTCTGGCCGCTAGTGGCGAGGTAGCGGAGGGGAAGAGAGGAGGGGTGGAGGAAGGCCCTCTGATGGCCTGGAAGTAATATAGAGTTCATTCCTTCGACCTTCGTCACTTTTCCTCTGCTACCCGCCACTAGCAGCTGGAGTAAAAAGAGCCCTAATCTATTCGAAAGATTTTTTTTATGTACCTCACATATATTTCACGAAAATAGGGTTTTAGATAAATTCCTCGAGAACAAATAGATCTTTGAAAAATCGTCTGGGACCTTGCTAAAATCTTTTTTCGAAAACACAGTTTTTACATTTTCTCAATTTTCGAAAAAAGTAATAATTTGTTTTGTTTTTTGCATACAATTTTTATTGCAAATAGGCTCTAACTAAAGCCACCATTTAAGGCCCATAACAATTTCCTGCGACAATTATAAGTTCTGTAATAAAATGGCCATTTTTCGCGGTTTTATATTTTTATTTTCGAACAGTTGTTGACCGAATTCTATTGATTAAAAATCATTTCATTTGTCTCTTTAAACGCTATTAATTCCTATTTTTATTTTTATTAAAAAACATTCCACATCTTAAACGTGACAAAACTCTTTTCGGCATGTTCATCAATTTGCATATACAATTTGTAACTACTATTTTTCTCCTAATTATAGCGTTGAGAAAGTCCATTGGAAATTTATTTTTAAAAAACGAAGATATTTTCTCTATCTCGCCTGGGCTACATCTATATTTATTGAAATAAAATAAATTTTATTTCCAAAGGTTTGATTTTTATCCCTGGCAGTGATCGGGGCCACACACAGTGATCGGGGACGCACACAGTGATCGGGGCCACACACAGTGGATCGGGGCCACACAAAAGTCCGAAATCTTTCGGGGAACCCAGCAGGCAGGGGGGGGGCCGACCTTTAATAGAAGTACCACCACGATAAAATTAGTAAAACCACGATTTTATGATTAAAAAAAATCAAAGTATTTGTATGATGTAGCAAAAATATTGAAATATTGCCTATAATGGACACGATTAGTTAAATAAAATATATTTCGAATGTGATTGCCGATACAGATTATTGGCACTTGGGCCGAGTTATAAACTGTAGGGGAGCCCGGAATTTCTTTGGCGTCCTTGCCAATGGTAATATTTGTTACTGTTCCCTCCATTTAAACGAATCAAGATTATTTTTAAGTTGTAAAATTAGGAAGCGAAGATTATTTTAATTCAAAATATACCAAACAATGAAACTCATCTTTCCATTTTGAACTTTAACCATTTGAATTTATGGACAATGTTTTAAAATTTATTGTTTTAAGACAAAGGTTAAATTACTAGATGGGGAATATTGGACTACCGACACTCAAGTGGTCATAAACTCCCTTCTAAATACCCTCGAATATATCCTCTTTTCTCTATCTTGATTTTTTTTTTTCAGTATTGAACTTATGCTGTTCATTCTATTGCTGGCCTTTTTTCAAGAACATCAAATTGCATGGGCTTTATTCTATTTTTATTTCTTTACACCCTAATCAGACCTCTCCTTTTTTTTTCTTTTTTTTTTTAATCTAGTTTAATAAACTTTTTTGCTTTGCTCTGGACTTTATTAAAATTCGATTAAAATGGAAACAAAAAAAAACGAGCAAAAGACTCTCTGCAATTGAACTAGAATACAATTTTAAGGGTTGAACTGAATGGCAACAGTTTTGAAGGCGGACTTTGTGGGCTGACAAATGATTCTAACAAATTATGATATAACTGCTTTTCAGCTTTGGACTGGAATTAGATTTTAAAATTTGTTCATGCTTAGGGAGTTAAATTGAAAAAAAAAAATTGTCTAAAAATATAAGATACAAAGATTTCCTTTGCTACAGACGATTTATTTTCGGAGTTATGGTTACTCGTGTTTTCGAAATAATCTCGTTTGCGATATAAATACCATTAGAAGTGGTATTCAATGCGCTATCTAATACTCCCGTCTTCAAATTTACTAAATTTGTCATCATTGAGCTTGCAAATTTAAAAACATCAGAAAAAAAATGTAAAACAACAACTACATGTAAAAACAACTACAGACGAAACCAAGCGAAACATAAGGTACGAAACCAAGCGAAACATAAGGTACGAAACCACAATGGTGATATTCAAGGCCTATTATCAATTTTATAAATTAAAATATTCTTAAGTTTTTTAGTTTATAGAAAGACTTAATAAAAATCAACATCATATAATTTATAACGTTTTTTGTTTTTTTTTAAACAAATTTCTCGACTACGCAGTTGATACGATTGAGTATTAGCCTTCCAATCTGTTGGGCATTTCATGACATTCATTGAGAATGGCATTGCACTGTTCGACTGTTATCGTTGCAACAAGAGGGGATGGACAAAACAGTGGTGCATTGTCAATGGGCTTGATAAGCAGAGCTCCCTCTATAGCTGCTAACAAGGCTACGCTACTATAAGGCTAGGATTACAGCTTGGATTAATCAAAGCAGTATCTTGCCTCCTCCCGTATCTCATATCCTATCATGTCAATTATCGCTTCAAATCTATTCTCAATTAAGAAAAAAAAAATCCTTACATATTATCAACAACAACGTTTGATAACGTTCTAATTCTAATTAACATACATTAATATTTTGTAACTCACGGCGCATATGTAAATATTATGCATTTTGTAATAATTAATTTGATATGTGTATACCTAACAAACTTTATTGTTGTATATTGTGAATACTTTTAGATCATTTAAATATATATGATGAAATAGAATAGAAGAACTAAATTCTGGGACTAGGTCCCGTAAGGATAACACAATTGAACAATTGAACAAATAAAACAGAAACAATATCTGGCCATAATACGAAATAAAAATAAATTAATGCTTACATTATTTTCTAAAAAAATAAATAAGCAAACAATATAAATTCTTGTCTCCAAAAATACAATTAATGTGAACAAAATTTAAAGAAACGAAAAAAGAAAAGTAGAGAAAATGAATAAGAAAATGAATAAGAAAAAAATAATGGGTTTATTAGCAAAGTTGAAGCTTGTGCGTTAAAAACAATAATTTACTTCTGATTTAGATGTTAATCTTAAATTGAAATTTTGTGAGTAGAGAGCATCTATTAGGAAAGAAATTAAGGTGTTGGAAAAGAAGAGATTTGAATGAGGATAGAGAAGAAGCATGGCGGATATTAGAAGGAAAGGCATTCCAGAGGATAGAGGAGAGGGCGAGAAAGGAACGTTCGAATATTTTGGTTCTGTGGGAAGGGGCATAGAGGTCAGAAAGGCGCCATCTTGTTTCCTGTGCATGGACCGAGGATTTGAATTGTAGGAGGCTGTAGATGTAGGAAGGGTGCTGGGTGGTGATGGTTTGGTACAGGAAAAATCTGAGGAAATTTTGTCTTCGGTTGGAGAGGAAGAGCCAGTTTCAATCACCATAAAGGAGGGCCACATCCTGTCTCGAGTTACCAAAGAAAATCTTAAAAAGCAGTATTTATATATATATATATATATATATATATATATATATATATATATATATAATTTAACTTTTCCCAGCTGTTGTCATGTGATCTCCCTTTTCCCTTAGTATGTACTGCAATACAAAAGTGTGATATTGATGTGTAAGCTTTTGATTTTAAATGCATATTAAGAGAAGAAATAAAGTATCATCAAGAGTAAACTGGATTTACAGTATATATATACCCATTTCATGCTCAATGAAGTTATAACTAACACGATCTTGGATGTAAAAAAAAAATGTTCCTGCATGCATGAAACTAATAAACAGGTTCATTACAGTATATTAAAGGTCTGATATTCATGTTAAAACGAAAATAATGTTCTTGTCATATCAAAACATAAGAAGTTGTCATGTAACCTCCCTTTTCCCTTAGTATGTGCCTGGGTGTCTTGATGTGGGGTGCTGTCTCTGGTTAGTGAATTTTTGACTCTGGATGCGAGATGTACTACATTTTGTTCTTTATTAGGTTTTTTTCTTTTTTTTTTCTTTCTCTCCGACTGTTCTGATGATGTCTGAATTGGCGCAATATCGACAGATGATTTTTTTCTGATATTTTCGGCTTCTTTTTTGAATTTTTCCATTTATGTCCTACACAGATATATATATATATATATATATATATATATATATATATATATATATAATTTAACTTTTCCCAGCTGTTGTCATGTGATCTCCCTTTTCCCTTAGTATGTACTGCAATACAAAAGTGTGATATTGATGTGTAAGCTTTTGATTTTAAATGCATATTAAGAGAAGAAATAAAGTATCATCAAGAGTAAACTGGATTTACAGTATATATATACCCATTTCATGCTCAATGAAGTTATAACTAACACGATCTTGGATGTAAAAAAAAAATGTTCCTGCATGCATGAAACTAATAAACAGGTTCATTACAGTATATTAAAGGTCTGATATTCATGTTAAAACGAAAATAATGTTCTTGTCATATCAAAACATAAGAAGTTGTCATGTAACCTCCCTTTTCCCTTAGTATGTGCCTGGGTGTCTTGATGTGGGGTGCTGTCTCTGGTTAGTGAATTTTTGACTCTGGATGCGAGATGTACTACATTTTGTTCTTTATTAGGTTTTTTTCTTTTTTTTTTCTTTCTCTCCGACTGTTCTGATGATGTCTGAATTGGCGCAATATCGACAGATGATTTTTTTCTGATATTTTCGGCTTCTTTTTTGAATTTTTCCATTTATGTCCTACACAGATATATATATATATATATATATATATATATATATATATATATATAAAATGTAGGTATGAATTTCGTAGTGTAAGGATAGACATTTATTTTGGGTTAATTCTACAACATATCGTACATATAGGTCACTACGAATGATTTCATTTCTGACATAATAAGGAAAATTGAGGATTTTACAAAGCTTCTGGATTATGAGGATTGACGACCACCAAGCTGAATTCCATAAGTCCAAAAAGAGGTTCATTATAATCATCTAGGCCTGTATTATTATTACTATTATTTATTTTATGTAATAAACTAGGAGTTTAGAAAGTCAATAAATTAAACGTTTAAGTATTCGAAATAGACGAGTTTCTTGTCGTTCAATATTGTAGAAGAATTCCAACTTATTGTTAGTATATTGTCGAGATGAAGTACTGTGTAGCGGATCGATCCTACGGAAATATGCAGAACACGATTTAAGGATATTGCAGGACATGGTCATCTTGGCCTAAAATTTTTAATTTTACAACTAAAATAAAGAATAACACAAAGTAAGGAAAAAAAAAATTAATGGAGATAAAATAGCTCTCAAATATCGTACTAAGAATGGAAGTTTGATTTTAACAAACTTTATTTGACTTCATAAAATGTGTAAAACTTACATATTGTTAATGTCATAGGCACCCTAGCTGGCCAAGTGGTTATGTAGAATATCAACTCCCGTTTTAAATGTTTACTACTCTTGCAAACCATATTGCATTGTAAAACTACATTAATTCCTAATAATAGTATTTACTGATAATGATAATCACCTTAAAATTGTATCTTATAGTTTGCATAATCTCATGTATTTCTTAAAGATAATAAGCGTACTGTGGCCAATTCATAATGGAAATGCACAATAGTTATTTTGTAACATTGAAAAAGATATCTTTCAAAAATAAACGTTTACTAATATATATCATTGCTATAAATGTATTGATCGTTTATTTACATAGCATTAATTGATATCAATAATACAGTCAAAATAGCATTTGTGAATAATTACTTCTCTTATTACATATAATGATATAATAATACGTGTGGGGAATGACGATAAACCATAAACTCCACCAAAAACATTATATGGTTACCCATTCAATTAACTATAATAAAAGATCTGATTATTATTGGTTCTCCGAAACCTTAAAATTACTTTAAAATAGTTAATTTTTTTATAGGAAATATCTCTTGAAATGAAAGTTGCACAACAAATGGAAAAGTGGAGATACCTATTTAAATTATGGAAAATAGAAAAAATTATTCTAGTTTTCTCTAATTGTAAGTACCGTGCTGTATCCATAATCCGGACGTTCGTTAATCCGGCACTCACATTGCGCGGGCAGATTAGATGCTTTCTTGTCTCCGCTTGTCTGTAAGAGCGGAAGATAGTACTTTACTGTACTATATACAACTAGTGAGTTGTCTTCTGCAGTCAGTGACTGTAGTGCGTCATATTTAACCTATCACGAGTGAATATACTGTGTATTAGGCTTATGGTACAAGTATAGTAGGAACTCAAACTACTGTCATTTATTGAATAAAATATTGTGAATGGCTTCCGTACATAATTATTTGAGATTTTCACGTTCGTTCGGTTTTTTTTTTGTTTTTTTTTAATATACCTCTACTAATCCGGCAATTTCGGTAACCCGGGACCACCAATCCCGTTTCAGGATCGGATCTGTGACATCTTACTGTATAATGTTAGTTCTAAGTCAGCACTCAAATATTAACGCAAAATTAATAATAAATAAAAGGCAAGTAGGTAAACCAAGGATATAATGTGGAGACTCGTTTCGATTAAAAAAAACTTACCCTTGTCCAATTACCAAGAGACATAATGAAAAACGTTTGTAAGACCATTGACAAAATTAGTCCGGAGGGGAAAAAAAAATCACGTGGGGCTTTTATTAATTAATTTTTGTAAGTAACCAATTATTACTGTGATTTTATGCTTCCGAACAAAGCCTACATCATCCCCTAGGTCAGTGGTTCCCAACAGACAGTCCGCGAGATAACATTAGAAAATTATTTTTGCAAATATTATATTAAATTAAATGAAAATTATTTAAATGAATTCGATATTATTCTAAATAGGAATAGTTGTTCACGGTAAATAAATTTATAGGGATAATAATGTAAATATATTATCTTTCAGCTCCTAATCGAAATTCATACAGGCTGCCGCCACATAGCATCATTCTGGTTTCGGATGTTGTCTTCGGGGTCAATTCGACCTTAGTTACGCTACTCCACATATCGCCTAAGGTAGGCCTTTGCACGTCATTAATAAGTGACAGCCACTGCACAACCACAGCCATTTCGGTCGACGGTTTGCCATTTTCATTTCGTTCATCGCAGCACAATCCGTCAGGTTTCATCTGAGCATGAGCGTCAGAATTGTAAATTTCTGATATGACGAGTAATATAGAAGAGACCTTATCGGTCAGGCTTTGCACGTGTGACATGTTTGCCCTGCAATTGGATAATGGCACAGACATTTTAAAAAAAAGCAATATTGTTGGTTTTTGTAGGTTATTCATAGGAAGACCAGTTATTTGAAGATTTACTATTTTCTCGCTAACTAACTTGCACAACAGCAAGTGATGTTTCCATTGCATTAAATGATTTTTTTTTAATAAGCAAGTCACTGCCTGGAGGAAATATGTGTTTGTCTACAGATAGAGCAAAATCCATGGCTGGACACACAACAGGAGTTCGAGCTCGTTTTCAAGCAGTATTATTGGAATGTTGCAGAAGACACTTAATTAAGTAGTTCAAATCACTAATTACATTAAAGCTCGTCCTCTTCAATTGATATTGTTTTCTTTGTTGTGCAAAGAGATGGGCAGTGAACATGAGCAACTTCTTATTCATACCGAAATGCGATGGCTCTCCGAGGTTGGATCTTGACAAGGTTTTTTTGAGCTTAAAGATGAGGTCCGAATCTTCCTTCTTGATACCAAGTAAGCTAATTTTCCAACTGACTTTTATTGGCTTTGCATAACTGCATACTTAGCTCATGTTCGAACATTTGAATGCTTTGAATTTAAGTTTACAAGGTAACTACGTGTGCATGTTCTTAGTTGAGGTTAATGGTATTGTCAAAAAGTGTCAGATGGGAGCCGCAAGGGTCGAAAAAGGATCCTTTACAAACTTCTCCGCTTTAAAGCAATTTTTGGAGAGCTTAAGCAGGTAAATGAAAATGTGATTCAGCTATCACATTATGGGAATATTTACCCGTGCTCGATCCTGATGACAGCTGGATTCGAAATCCATCCAGCTATTTCGAAATAGACAATATTCGAAGCCTATCAGAAGAAGAACTGAAAAACAAGCAGAAAAATCGACTTGACATTTGGTCTGATTTTAGAGTAAAAGTGTCAAATATGACCTGACATATCAGTAATAGTGCGCTCAAAAGACAGATTCAGCTTATCGCATCAAGTCGGGAATCATAAGAGATTATTATAAAAATATATGAATAAAATGTCAGTTTATTTATATAAAATTTATATTTTATGTTAACAAAAAAAATTGTTACATTCATCTATTATTCCTGTATTGAATACGTCTATTTAATTGCTAAACAATTTTTTATCTCTTATTTAATTTTTATGTGATCACTTCCCATAAAAAGGTAGAGTTAACACAAATTATACTGAGATTTGTTTCGGCTTAAAAAATTAAAAACCGTGTTTTTGTTATGTAAAAGTACCCAACTTTGAGTTGTTTTTCAACCGATTTTTGAATAAAAAGTATCAAGCAATGGCAAATTAAATTTTAAAACTAAATATCCCCTCCAGTCTGTATTTCATAGTATAAACTAACCCCGCTATTTATCTTTCCCCACTCCTAAAGTCGGACAGTCATACTTCAATAGGCACACCAGACGGATGTAATGACTCAATAAGAGTAATTATATAACATGAAAATCATTAATAAACTTTACAGCTATAAATTTAAATAGATTAATTGTGTGTAATATGTTTTACTATAGGAAACATAAAACAAAAATGAAGAAATTGATACAATGCTAACTTTTGTTTTTCATATAACAATAAAATGAAGTACATTTTACATGGTAGGTACTGTTTAAATGTGATAATTGTTTAATAATTATATAAGAAAATATATTACCTTACAAGATAAATGCAAATAAAAATCGAATAAACAAATTTCTTCTTTCTGATTTGAGAATGGCTCAAGCTGGCCGAAACGTCGAAATGTTTTAAAATAAAATACTTGGCGATCGAATGGCCTTTTTGCTTTATTTACTGATCTAATAACATGGCGCCAAAAATAAAAAAAACAAATAGAAGATTAAAATTTTTTTTTTTGTCAACTCGTTCACGTAATTGAGGTTCAAAATTAAATTTCCACTAAATCTTTGGTTTTTCTGCCGCCAAATTTCCATAAAATCGAATAATAACTTATGCAATTTTTTGACACACATAAACTAAACCTTTTTGCCAAAAATGAAGTTTCTACTTTATTTATTTTTTTAATTTGAAATATTTTTAGTAAACAAAGTAGATCTAATGAAATCTGTTTTTTTAGGATATTTGCGATATTTAGGATGTAGAGGTTCCTTGCCAGTATAGCGTCTGGATGAGGGGGTTCTTGGAAAATTTTAGTTGTGAACCACTGCCCTTGGATATTTCTTCATAAATTTAAATTTTTTTTATTTCACATTTCTAATATTTTTCTCATTCCCGAAGATTAAAACGGCAATGGTACTGGAATATTTTGAGACCTGTGGTAACCGTACTCTTAAGCTATGTCTACACTGTTCGACTTTGGTAGGCGCAGTGGCTATATCCACTGTTCATTAAATTATATTCAAGAAAAAAAAATAATTAAAACCCCATTTATTGATTATTCTATTATTCAGTGAATAGCGAATAAATGGTTTTTTTTTATTTGTTTTTACTTCCTTGTACGAAGTAAAGGAAGTATTGTAATCGCGAAAATTTTCGGTTTTCAGATTTCGACGGAAATATCCATTTTGATCATCCCTGAATCCATTTTGACTAGTTTCGTCGTGGCGTCTACGTATGTTCGTACGTTCGTATTTCGCATAACTCAAAAACGGTTTGCCGTAGATAGTTGAAATCTTGTATTTAGGATTGTTGTAAAAACTAATTGTGAACCTCCTTTTTTGGTCACTACTTGATCACAAGAAGTGGTACTTTACTTGAAGATCATAATTGATTTCCATTAAAAATTGTATTAAAATACTATGCAAAACTTCTCAAATTTAGTATTTATAATTTATATATTGATTTAAATAACATACTAGATTTTGGTCTAAATTGGAAAACCGGAAGCGGTACTTTACTTGAAGGTAATATTAGACGTTCATCAAAAATTATAATAAAATATAATGTAAAACATCTCAAATTTGGTAAATAGGACTTTTATATCGATATGAATGTATTTACTAGATTTTGGTTAAAATTGGTGAGCCGAAAAGGGTACTTTACTTGAAGGTCATAATAAGCTTACATCAAAAATTATATTTAAATTAAATACATAAATCATATGTTTCGGTAATAAAGGTTACAAACGCGATTTGGTTTCCAATCCAATTGAACATCTATTAATTGTTTTAAGTGTTAAAATTGAGTCTAAAATACTAGTTTCCCTCCCCATTTGTGAGATCAACAAGTCTTCATCATGAGAATAAGATATTAGTTAAGTGGGTTTTTCCGCTTAAAATGTCGAAACTGTCCATTTCTAATGCTTTATCTAGTGATATTGACAGTTTTATTGTTGTCATGGAACATGAAGAAATATCTTGGAAACTAGTTACCTACTGAAGGAAAACGACATATAATAACGGAATGAGACCTCCAGTGACAATAGTGTGTGTGTCAATAGATGGAGTGTCGTTTTTACTGCAATCTTCG
The DNA here is from genome assembly GCA_948150685.1 of Rhaphigaster nebulosa. Classification (NCBI taxonomy): domain Eukaryota; kingdom Metazoa; phylum Arthropoda; class Insecta; order Hemiptera; family Pentatomidae; genus Rhaphigaster; species Rhaphigaster nebulosa. The sequence goes on along the minus strand of OX411307.1, from coordinate 29,251,123 downwards.
GAAACTAGTAACCAAATTCAGTATCACTTTTTGAGCCACGGATTTATAATTTAATAGGCGTACAAGGAAGTCATGTGTTGCCCACATCAGACATTTTATTAATAAAATTTGACCACTAATGGTTAGGGGCAATATACCTAACCAAAGTCGAATCGAAAGTCGAACAGTGTAAACATAAAGCTATGTTCACACTCAGCCTCCATTGTCTTCAATATTAGTGATGAGGCTGAGGGAGAAGCCCTGGGATCTCGCAGAGTCCTTCTTTCCATATTCATGCGGGAGGGAGGGGGAGGAACGTCAGGCTGAGTGTTAACTTTGTATATATGTCTGTTCGAGTCCTGATTGTGTATTTATTTATTTATAAGCTGCATCCTACAACAGGCCAAAGCCCAATCACAGGTAGTAAAACAAAAAATAAATTATGCCGTGTGTATATGAATGATTATTGTTTATAAAGTTTATTATGTACATATAATAAAATTGATAATCCATAACACTAAAACATGTTGCCCTTAACATGGCATATTGTAATAATTACTATCAAAGTTTCGTCATGTAAATATAATTTTCATTATCTCTTCAGGTTTGACTTTTGGAAATTAAAAATGCCGAGTTCTGAATATATCAACTTGTAAACTACGAGGAGAAACGGCTTTGTTTTTCATTGAATACATACATATGGTATTATAGTCAAATTCAGAGGATAACTATTTCTTTATTTTTGTTTCACAGTTATTTTTTTTAAATTCTTATTTTCATTGCTGACAGATAATTATTTCTGTAGTAAATTATTGTCGCCTACGATAGCAAGTTGACAATCGGGAGTTGAGAATGAGAGGTTTCAGCAAGTTAGGAGTGAGAGCCGGGACATGTGGTGAAGTGAGAACCGCATCTTCAGGATTTCTGGATTTCCAGGAGCTTGCTGGAATACCCGAGTGGGGATAGCTTGGGGTTCCGATCGCTACCTAAGTGCCAAACTCTAATCCCTAATACCTGCCTCCAGATGTTACTGTATGTGTCTAATCAACGTGATCATGCTTAGGCAATTATTAAATTTTGTTTTTCTTTTATCAGGACTGTTAGCCAGTTATACATGCATTGTTAATATTTTTAATTTTTTTTTTATTTGGTTATTGCAAGTTTATTTATTTTTCCTAAACTCAATAATAATAATATAATTCTATATATTATTATAATTTATATATAATATAAATATATAATAATATGTAAATATATAAATATATATATATATATATATATATTTATATATTTACATATTATTATATATATAGTCCTATTATAAATAGAATCCTAAAGATCTCATCCAAAGCGAAGGGTCTAAATTATACTGGAATCAGTCGTTTCAGAACGTGCCAGCACCCACAACAGACTTGATATAGTGTTGATGGATAATAAATCTGAAGACAGCTGAGATAATAGATATTGCTGTGCGGAATGACGGTAACACTAATTCAGTTTGTGCCGAAACTACTGGTCCTCTTGAGTCAGCTGTTATAAATGAAGCCAAGAAAGCTGTTCTGCTGAATACTGCAAGGATTGTACGGAGATTCCTCAATATTCAATATGAATATCAAAACACTAACCTATAGGGACTGGAGTTGACTCTCTCCCCTTTCATGAAAAAACCCTCTTTTGAAGTGTCGAAAAATAAACAATAATGATGATGCCCAGAAAGTTGTCTTGTTGAACACCGCATGCATCGTAAGGAGCAAGCATCTTTTATAAACCATAGAACTACAAAAGCTGGCCTGAAGTGACTCGAGATGGTTCTCTTCCTCTCCAGGAAAAACCTTTTTGAAAGCTTGGAATAATAAAAAATAATAATAATAACTAGCTGAGCCCCGCGGTCTCATCCGCATTAAATTTGGAGTAGTCACTAAAATACAAAATAACGTTTAAAATAATAACCTATAATATGTTGTTCATTCTAATTTCTTGCTGTTTTTTTTTTCAAGAAACAGGATCAAACAGGCAATGAAGCTTCACGTTTTCGGGTTTTTTTCCCCCTTACCCTCCCATTTTATTTACTACATAACATTTTCACACAGTAATTTCACATTAATTAAAAAGTTTGAGTAGTCAACTTGTTTCCACGGATTTGAAGTTGTCATGGCAACGTGTCACGACACGTAAGCAAGTTGGTATAGGACCCGTGCGGCGTTATTTCGAAAACGGTAAATTTTAGGACTTTAAAGCGCAGAGCCCGATATGTCCTATGGAACGTCACAAACCGGGTCGAGTTTTGAAACCACCTTACATTTATCAATCACTTTTATTAAGGTTGTAGAATTTAAGAATCGAAATTGAGATTCGTCACTTCTCCGTGAAATTGAATTTCTCTTGACGCCTCGTTTGTCAAAATCCATCGCTCCTGAGAGCCATAAATTAATATGCAGTGATAATAATACCCATACAGCATTTTATTTTTCGAAATAATAATAATTTATTTATTTTCAGATTATTTAATTTTTCATCATAAAATTTCCATTTCTTTCCTGGTTAAAGCAAGGTAAAGGATCTTCTAAAGATTATGCAATCAAGATATGATTAATTAAGATAATGATTGAGAATACCCTGATGAGTTCAAGATTATCTGATATTTTTTGTCATTTAATTTTTTATATTACTTCATTTTTTCCTATCTTTTCGCCACCTATAATAAGCCTAAGGTCTAGGTAATGAAAGGTTCACAATGGTTTATATTCTTCTGTTATCGATAGGAATTGCGGTTTGCCAACATGTACCGTTCAGTCCGTTACTTTGTCTATATGTTTTAGCCGTCGTTTAAATTATTATTATAAATATAGTTGTTTTTTTTTTTTACTTTAATAGAATATCACTTTTTTTCTTCCCTGTGTATCAATAGAGTCAAAGGTGATGGTGATAAGAAGGAAGAAGAAGGAGTGAATAATGAAAAGACGGAGCAAGGGATTCTTCTCAATGAGGCGTATGTAATTACTCTGTCTCTCCCCTCACTCAACTTTATAAAGAACAAAATGTCGGCCGTTTAAAGCTCCCTAAAGGCGGATTATGAATAAATATGAATGCCGAGATATTATCTTTCTTGACAAGTTTTCTGAACCGTTCATTAAAAAGTCTACAAAGACACTCAATGAATAATTAATAAATATCGCTTTAACGAATTCAGTAGGTTTTCTATAATTATTATTTTTAGTAAGGCGACGGAGGGATAATTTGGACAGTTCCCGACACCTGCAATTATTGTCAGCCGAGGCACGAAAAGCTGCTACGTAAGAGGTCCTTTTGATGGTGCCGCGCGGTGGGGCGAGCGGATAGGTTCCCTTGGATATTATAAGGAAAAACAAATGTTAAAATTTGATTTCAATAGTGATAAACTAATATCGTTTTCCCGTCATACCCAGCAATTTTCAACATTTTTTGTCGCATTAATAATACCTTAAAATCAGAAAATTGTTTAAGAAAGGTAAAACTGAGGCACGCACTGGCCAGGCCGGCAAGTCGGCGATCGCTTACTCAGGTACTTTTTTACTACACTACTTAATAATTAGTTGCACTAGAGTCATTTTACTTTTTCCGGGAAGCTTAGATGTATAAAATCAATTTTCATCTCTTGTTTAAAAGCCAGTCAATGTTTACTCTTAGCACAGCAGTAACAGTCACTCTTCAGACACAAAGGCAAGAAAGGAAAAGAAAATCTATAGACCAAAAGTGGCATCTCAGTCCCGAAGTGAGCCTTTGAGACACGAAATTCAGGTTAAAAAGTTGTAATTAGTTTATTAGTTCATTAGCACCTCCCCGGCTGTTGAGCCACCGACCCCTTGTTTCCAGTTCTACTTTAATTGAGTAGTTGAAGAAATCTAATACTTTCTAAAATAATAAATAAGTAATAATAATATATTTTTTTGTTAGTGTTATAATTTATGAATAATATATAGGCAATAATATTATTGTAATGAAATAATTTATTACCTTCGATGGCCCTATCAATAACTTTTTATGAAACCTTCTATCTTTCATTGTAAATCACGACTAGTAAATGCAAATTTTATTATAACATTAGTTGTAATTATAATAAACAGTTGCTTCACGTGCATTTTATCGTTTTTTTGATTCACCCATTGTCACTTCCTTCAACTGAATTATTGTCTGCAAAGCACTTGTTGTATACAATTATTAAATTATTTTCACATACAAATACATCGGACTTACTAATGGTGAGAAAACCTACAGGATCTATTAACTTTTTCATTGCAGGCCCAGTTTGATTTTGAGCACTTTCTTCAAACGGCTTGACAATTTTTTTTCAAAAAAACGCTTAGGTTTTACCGAAATTATGACGATTGAGAACGCTGTAGTAGATGACTTGATAAAAGATCACCATTGACCATTTTTTAGTTGAGCAGCACACATTTGTTCAATTAACACATTTTACACGAAACAAAAAATGCGGACGGGACGCGACCGACGGAGGGTTTACAAGTAACGCCTAACCCCTAGTAACCACCCAATTTTATATATTTTTTTTTTCAGTTTTTGGCCAATAACATTTTAAGGGGACACCCTAGCGAAAATTTTATTCTATAATAAATTAAAGAACATTAATTCTCATTAATCAATTCTGAGTAAAATGAGTACCTGAAACATTGGATTCGGTTTGACAGAAGAATAAAAATTGAAAAATGAAAAACATCTGGACTCCAGAAAGTCAGTACCAATTTTAGAGAGAGCATTTGAGTTATTGAAAAGTTAGAGGTCACTCTGAGGTTTCTGGCGACAGGTTATTTACATAAAAGTTTCATAAGCCTCTTCAGGATCTCCAAACAAGCTATATCAAACTTCGTCCTACAAATATGTGAATCTCCAATTGATGGTTTAAAGGAACAAAAAAAAGTAATGATGTTTCAAATTATTAATTTGAGTAGTTGTTAAGATTTTAAAGAAATTTTTATAAAAAGGAAACAAAAAATAAGAAGAAAATAACGATAAAATAATCGTTTTAAGTTCATTAAGATTCATTCATCTTGCAAATCGTTACCGCATGGTGATTATGGACATTGTGGTGGTTCAGCTTCAAATCCAGGCAGGTGATGAAACAAAAGTTGGACAAGAACAATCGCTAAACGACATTCCTCCCTGCTATACCTCCCCCCCCCCCTCCATTGCAGCTTTAGGCGAGACTGGGGTAATGGAAGTTAAGAGGTAATCGCGTTCAGAATGATTTCTCGTAAAGTTGTTAACGAAGGTAGCAACTGATAGGTACTTACACTGCTCGCCGTTCTCTTGAACTACCAACAAAGCTCCCCATCTTGGCAATTGTTGTTTGGATGATAAGCGAAATATAGTGTTTCACCGTTGTTTTTTTATAAGCAAAGCCATATCACAGATCACAATTAATCGCCTGTTTCACTGAATCTACTGACATACTAATTATTAGGCAACATCATGATAATACCTATCTACTATTGTTACGCATAGTTGTTTAAAAGAATCTTAAGCACAGTATTTTTTTTTTTTGCTTGTTGAATAAAACCATGTATTCGGAATAATGATGGTCACCATGATCAGGGTAATGGTGTCTATGTTTATGGACAACATGCCTATGTTTTTTTGTGTTTCAGATGGTAAGAAAAATATATGAAGAAGACAGCCAAAGCTAAATGCTAAATAACTGCAGAAGATTTGAAAATAGCAAAATAAGCTGTTGTTGAAGATTTATCGATGTGAAAGACTACAAAGAAGAGTGTAAGATACAAAAAAATATATGGTTTTCGATTATACATAATTATATCATTACAAAATCCCCATATTCCTTGCTGTAAGACCATCGTCTGCCATTACAAAAGGGCCGGGATAACACAGTTCAGATCTGAAATTTTAGTTTTTTCGTCATTATACAAAAAATGTTTAGTTTCAATGCAATATTATTATTAAGATTAGTGCTTAGGTTAAAGTACCTATAAGTATCATATTACGGATTTTGGTGTTTCAAACAAATAAAAATTATAACTTTTGTTTTCCCTTAGGTGAGTGCCATTGTCTCACTCTCCCCTGTACAGAAATTTGTTCATTTTTAATTTCTATCCTATTTTGTCCGGAACCATTTCACCGAAAGATGAATATTCGTTTTTTTTCGCTTGCCTTTCTTCCAATATAGCTCTCATTGTACTGTTGCTGTCAGCCAATGCCCGCCCTTGGCAGTTTAATTATTTGGCGACGAATAAAGATGTGCTTCTTTAAACTCCGGACTCTCATTCTGTGGGGTGTGGTACAAGGCTAAGCGATCTTTCACATATTGACCATCCTCATTGTCTCAACAAAAACTCTCATTGTCTTATCGGCCTTTTCTGTTTGCTGTAATATTTTTACTTTTTTGAAGGTCTTTTATCCACCCACGATTCTATGGATCTATGGATGTATGTATGCATGTATGTAGGACCTATTGAATCTACTGATCCATTGATGGAATACGCTGTATTGTAAGCTCCATTCAACAGTGGAAGTGAATATTTTAGCTAAAGATACATCCAGTTTCCTGTTGCTAGCTAATGTAAACGCGAATTAAAATTTTATATTAGCCAATGCTAGGCGTCAAGGAAGATTGTTAGAATGCGGAGTATTTAAAAGAAAGTCGATTTGTCAAAAAATGATAGACAATGAATTGAAGCTCCCGCAAGATATGACTGTACCTAGCAAAAATGTACCATTGCCATTTGTTTTTGTAGCTGACGATGCATTCCCATTGCTTGACAACGTTAGGAAACCGTTCTTCGGAAACCACTTATTTGGAACGATGGGAAGTATGTTTGATTACTCAATTTCAAGAGGCCGAATTGTTGTTGAAAATGCTTTTAGAATATTGGCTTCAGTGTTTAGAATATTACGAAAGTCCAAGCTGATCCAGCAACCGAAAGCAATAGCTACAGTTTTAGCATGCGTTCATTTGTGCAACTTTTAAAGAAGAAATGATGTATAGAAAAATATCTCTAAAAGGAAGAACCTTTTAGTGCGTATGTGCCTAACAATAATCTTTCGTTATTTAAATAACAATCATTTACGAATTAGTGCACGCGATTGTAAGAATGTAAAACAAATCAAAATGTTAAAACAAAAATTCAAGATATATTTTACAAGGTAGTTGTCTGAAGTTATTTATAGAGAGAAGACCTTCCCCTCCTTGAGCGTAACCTGTCGGCTTATGCTGCCCCGCACAAGGTTCTTTCTTAACTTGTAGCAGATACAGTTGACATAATAAAAGGTGTTTGGTGATAAGAAACGGAAACAGAATTATTTCTTACCTTTTGGAAAAAAGCACGTAAACCATCGAATACATCCAAAAACATTAGAGAAGAATTTGCAAGATCATTTCTTACTCCAGGTGAGAAAAACCAACGGCTAGCAAAATTTCATCGAGAATAATAAGTTTCATGTTATAGATTTTAATTTTATTGATTTATATGTATTTAATGGTGTATAAGTTTTAGTGATTATAACGAAATGAAGCACTTCACTTACCTTGATTGATGACCTTTCTTGTACTCTTTTGGTCGGTTCAAAAAAGAAATGCAGGTGTTTGCAGGCAAACCACTTCGATGCTATACTATACTTCGTCTGCACTACTGCCAGCCAGACCTATTGCTCTCCACTACCAAAAATAAGGTGTTTATATAAAGTAAAATTGTTTATTTTGTAATTTGATGTGGCCTGATTTCATCCAAGCTTCAATAGTACATCAAAATGTACATGCGGATATTCCTTACCACTTTTGGGCGAAAGTACAAAACAAAAATTGTTTGATATATCTTCGCTAATATTAATCCGATTAATATTTTTTTGTATATTATATTTTAAATTGTATACATTTAAATTATCTTTCAAATGAGCATCTAAAATGTCGAGGAGATATATGGTTTTCGAGTTATCAAAAAACTTAACAAATGTGAATCGGTTTCCTATACGCTATATCTCTGCTAATAATGGCCCGATTTGGATGATTTTTTTTTTTTTCGTCTTGTAGGAAATTGTCTCTTAAATGATCATGCATATGATTGATGTATAATATATTGATGAAAAATGTATACTTTTTGAGTAATGCACGAATGAAGTGAATTTTTTTTGCCTTTTCTCGCCGATGTACAATGCAGGAAAAATTAGATGTTTTAAGGAGAAGATTTTAGGAATGTTTTATCAGAATCATTATAGTCGTTTTAGCTCACCAGTCTATACAATATCGATTCCAATATCAAATAAAACTTCAGCAATATAACAGTAAATCAAAATGCCCATGCGCTATGATAAATCCGATTTCAAATTCGGAATTAGCGTCCTTATAAAACTACTTTCTCCGATTTTGGGCGAAATCGGACGAGGCGTTTTCGAAATACAGATGTGTAAAAGAAAATACGTTTCCGCATTCATAAGCGAGTGTATTGGATGGAATTTGATAAAATGGATATGGGACCGTTTAGGTACCAACCCGCACAATCCCTGAAACTTTCATCAAATTCATTATTTCTCAATTCGTCAAATCGGATTATCGGTAGTTGGTGTTATGCCCGTCAGGTGGATTTGGCTACAGAAAGACAGACACGAGATGAAAATTGTTCCTAAAAGTCTAAAACGTAAAACGCAAGTGAAAATTTTAGATTCTGAGGCATACATTTTTTTTCAATTTCTGCATGAACACAAGGTCTCCTACCTACTTTCAGTTGTGAGGAAGCAAAAATATCTTTCTTCTTTCCATCCGAAAAGCTGCTAACAGGGGCTTTATTTTATTTTAAGGTTCAATGGCACTAATATAAAACTGAAGGCCCATCTTAACCCAAGTACTTTTTTTTTTTTTAAATCTTTCGCCATTACACTCTCAAGCACTCGAATGCTTTGTATTTTTTAATTAGATGAAAAGTATTTTCCTGTAACCACTCCATTCTTCTTAAAATTGCTTTAACAAGTATTTAATTTAACAAGCGTTAACATCCTTAAATTACAATATTTTTAATTTGCTTAAAAATTTTATAATCGATTAATCTAATAATAAATGTAATGCTATTATTATAGTAGAGCACGGATTTCGTGCAGGAAAAAAATTGTAAAATGTGCAATAAAAATGTCAAAACGTGCAAAAAGGTGCAACAAAAAATATAATTCTGCCATTTACTTCATTTATGCTTAAAACAACAAAAATCTATGTAATTAGCTTTCTTAATAAATTAGGTAGGTTGGAACATTGTTATGCAAAATGTGAAAACCTCATGTTTTGCTGTTTTTTATTACCAACTGATAATTTTTTTATCATGGTCGCATGGTCAAGTGAGACAATCCTAAATTTCTGCCTATATATTGATAACTCAATCCTTGTCGAAAAAGTTGAACCATTCATCTTTGCCGGTAATGGATTTACGATCCATTTTGGTGGATTGTCTTTCAATTCTGATCATTTTTCCCATTTTGGGTTTATATTTGAACAAGATTTAATTAATTAGATGAAAACCATGAGCAGATAACTAACTAACTAGTTAATATCACAACTGTTCAAGCATGAATAATTTTTGTTCGACCAATTTCCGATATTTGTTTTTAATTAGGTTTTACGGATTTTTATTCCCTTCACTCGTAAAAATTTATGCGGGATGTTGTTTATTATCATATTCACTTATTAATTTATTTCCAATAAAGTATTGAACATATTTTGGGACCGAAAAACTGTGTGTATGCATAATTATTTTGCCAATTATAGACTGAGGGTAGCACTGTAGAACATAAAAGGAAGTGAATGGATTAGTAAGGATTTTCTACGAATCGAAAAAGAGCAAAACTTCAAGTTTCAGTTCCAGAATTTTCCAAAAAATTGAATTATATTTAATGCTATAAACAGTAACGTATTACTTCGTGCGTTATTTTGGTTTAATGTTTATATTTTAAAGCAATTAACATTTTTTTTTTCAATTACGGCGAAATGTGCAATTTAATGCAGTAAAAACATAAGACGTTCAATTTAACCAATATTGTTTAAAATTTACAATTTCGTGCTAAATAATACTAACATATGTTAATCCGGATACCTTAATTCGTGTAAATAACTTGTCCCCGATAGATTTCAAGCAAACCAAAAAAAAGGTGCAATTGCACGAGAATCCGGGCTCTAGTTATAAGTATTAAATTAAATTATAACTTGCAATGCGTCCTCCTTTAACAATGGCCAAACAAAAGTTAAACCGCTGAGGGGTTGTTGAGGGGTGGAAGGGGGGGGGGGGAGATAGAGTGAGCTGAGACATTTCTTTCCTTTGAAGTGAACCGCCGCTCTATTTTTTGTTCGCAAACATAGGCATTTGCCAGAAGTTGTTTGCAAAGGTTCTTGAAAATTGATTTTCTGGAAACAATTCTTGCGATCATTGCTCATAGGCGCGTACGCAGAATTTTTTTTAGAAGGGATTTAAATTTCTTCCGGGAGGATTTCAATTAAGTTTTTAGCAGGAATTATTTAATAAGAAGGCAAGTAATAATTTAGTGTCTGTAATCGCCAAACATGACGTAAGTTGTAAGGATGAGAATGAAAATTGGATCCAAATTTTATTACTCAAAATAGAAAAGTTGTATGAAAATCATATTTTTTCAAAAATTTCAGTGGGGGATATAAAATCCTGATCCCCTCCCCCACCGCGTACGCCACTGATTGTTCACGAACTGTTCGTATTTCTTTTGCCTATTTTTATTTGAAAAGAGATCTCTGTCTGTGTGTAATATTATTTTAATACATAGTTCTATACATACATCCTTCAAAAGATGTCACCCATTCCCAAGTTTCAGAGAGCTATGACCACATTTGGAAAAAAGTAAAAAAAAAATAACAAAAAGGTATATCTTAAATCGGCATAATCAATATTTTTCATCCACAAGTTATTTTAACAAAATGATTAACGTAAATAAAAAAACAAAAAAAACATCAAAATGATGAAGACTTATTATTACAAAACATCAAATTTCACAGACATGAACAACTAGAAATCTCTTCCGTAGAACATTTCGGGTCATTATACTAGATACCCTTAATGATACTTATCAAAACTAAACCGTGACGACAAAAAAAAAAAGTCTTAAATAGCACATTTAAGGTGTAGCGAGTTTTAGTAATTACAGTTGGTTGTGAATAGGGTATATTATTTAAAGTGGAATGAAACTCATCAAAAACAGAATATTCAACCACAAAGCGGTTAATTTCTCTTATCTTGTTTAAATTGCAAACAGAACATAACATTGGTTCATTATTACGAGCAAAGTAATTGAGTGTAGTGGCATCCTCTCATTCATATATCCACTAACCATCTTCAGATTATTATTTCCTTAATGAATTTCACGTTAAGTCTAAGTTTTGAATAAATGAGCAATACTATTCATAATATCCTAATATGAATTTCAAAATATCAAAGATTATTCCTTGAGATAAGTAAATAATTTTTTACAATTATTATTAATTTTTTTTTTAAATCGGTAATAAGTAGTTCTAGAAGCAGTACCTAAAGAAGATAGAATATGAAATAAGAGATATTTATTGCTACATCTTCGGGCTATTGGGCATAAACAATTAACTCATAAGGTTTTATAAGACATATTTGATCAAATCAATAATTTTAATCTTATAAATATATAAGAATATAAACAATGCACTGTTGAACAAGAGTGAGCTATAAAAAAACACTAGTCGCTTTACAACTTACAATAGGTCATAAACCTAGAGAATAGCATGTAGTAAACCTAAATTTTTATAGGAAATAGCGTTAAACTAAAAGATGCTTTTATATCTAACTCGTGCTATAAAATATTCCGAAGGGACCCAATTTAGAAGCTGAATATAAAATCAAATAATGCACTGACAGAATGAGTATTCGAATTTTAAGTGGTTCTTCTCATAAGGGCGGCTTGTATAAAAAGAAAACTTTGGCCAAATGGGCATCAGTTATTAATAAGTCCTTTGAAGTTAGCAGTTTGGGAGCGGAACAAAGTTTGCTGGCTATCGAGTTATAGGCAGCTGCTAGATCTAATGGTCCAAGTCTTCCTTCTCCTCCACGCCTTTGCACCTCACCCAACTCTCTTCTATCTTTGATCTCATCCTACATCTTAACCAATTCTTCTTTCCTTCGTTTTCAGATTATTCCTAAAAATATAAGTCTATCGTTCCATCAGTCGGTAACAGGTACGATAGGCACCTTTTGATTTTTGTCAGTTAGGAGAATCAAAGAAATACCTCAAGTATAATGTAACCAAATGCAACTGTGTTTATTAAATCCTTCTTATTCCCAATGAATTAGATATCTATTTAAATTCGGTTTATGGATGTGTTAGTTAATCGAAATATTTGTACATCATTTGCTGAGTTTAAAACCGTGAGTAAAATATGTTTCATGCTCATACTTCTTCATTTGCAGCCATTTTAATTAAGCTTCGCTGCTGAAATCGTGTTTTGGGAAGACGACTCTGGTAATTTTCTAGATATCAAAGCAAAAAAAAAAGTAAAATTATGATTATGATGTGCTCTACATTTGTTATCCTCCAACATACCATCTAAGTAGTAAGGAAAGTGGTTAAAAAAATTCACGAAAATTGACATAAAACGAGACTTTTAGCAAGTAAAAATGTATTAAGGGAATGAGACTCGCCTTTGATTCCTTTTTTTTTAACATAACCCGTCATATATGGCCAAATGTAATTTTCAGTAATATTTAATGCTGAATATCTCAAAAGAGACTGATTGAAAAATTATGGAACTAATACAGTTTATGCTTCTATATGATAGACATATGACACAAATTTGGTGACTAAGACTAAACTGGTTTCAGGGTTAATAACTTGCTTCGCAGCTTAGTTATAAGGCATCTTCAAGGAGGCTTAGATATCCTGAGGCCAACTATCACGAGGCAGCAACATTTGATGCATAATAACTCAGGAAGTAGTTGAGCCTTAATCACCAAATTCGAGTCATGTGTTTTTGTTATATAGAGGTATAAACTGTAATTGTTTCATAATTTTGCATGCTGTCCCTTTGTAGATGTTCTGCTTTAAATGTTGCAGAAAATGACTTTTGGCCATGCTTGAAAATTCATATAAAAAAGGACAAAGTTTTCAAGATTGAAACTTGTACAGCAAGTAGTACATTGACAAAAACTATAGAGGATAAAAACGTCAAAGGTGAGTCTCATTTCCTTAATACATTTTTACAGCGCTAAATGACTCGTTTTATGTCGTGAATTTTTTAACCACTGTTCTCACGACTTAGGTGATTTGTTGTGAGGACACAAAATGTTGAGAATTTCACTTATCATAATTTTAGTTGTTGTTCTGTTTTGATATCTGCAAAATTACCAGAATTAGAGACGTGTTTCCAAAACTTGTTTCATCAGCGAAGATAACTTGACATGGCTGCAAAAGAAAACAGTATGAGCCTGAATAATATCTTACCCATCTTGTACGGTAAAAAGTAATTTTGGTTCCTTGTTCTAGTAAATTTTTTTCCTTCAACCTGGAAGCCAGTAATTCCGAAGCTTCTTTTGATAGGTTAAGATTTCTGACGAGGTAATTTAACTCATCCTGGTTGAAGCGTTGAGGAATTGGTGGCATCCCCTCATAATCTCTGTAACCTTCATTAGTATCACAAGGGTGATTATAGGGACAACACTCGTCCTCAGAAAACTCTAGAAGCTGGGGAATTTATATTTCCTCTGAGTGAGGGACCGGGCGTCTTGCAGACTCTAAATCAGGATAAATCCACTTGCTACGGTTTAGATTCATTCCAGTAATATTTACTGGACAGAAATAACAGTCATCGATGTTGTTTTTGGGTTCTCTCCCAACCATTGGTGCGCTGAATTTCAAACTTTTTTTTTTCCCGCTAGTCCACTGGTGTAAATGTTCTGTACAAGTTTTATAAACCTTATGCGGTGCCCAGGATTTATCCTGTTCATCGAGCTTAACACTAAAGTATCCATGATAAACACTCTTTGCAAGGTCACTAATAGTCTTTCTGTTATCTTTTAATGTGTATTCTCCGCATATGTAGTTAAACACATCAGGATGATTTACACAACTTCTACTTTAACTAATTTTTTATCAACTTCGATCTATCCTGCACGGCTAAAACTCACAAACTGACCTCAAATTTAGTTGAAGCGTTCAAATGAAGGTTGTGATTCCCAATGACGAAGTGGGGATTCCCAGCCTGGGCAAGCAGGAAGGAAGTGGCTTGAGTCAAGCAGGCGGTTTTATTTATTTTTCACACTTATCTAAAAAAGTAGAGCTGATAGAAAAAAAACTGATTTCATATTTAGACTGAGCGCCCCAAATATAGCTAAAATCAGTTCCAAAATCCTAGGCACCAAAAAAATGTGTTATAATTAAATATAAAAGGGTCTATTTTTTCATTGATATGCGTATTATCATAATAAATCGATTAAAACAATTTTGAGGACAATTAAACTATTAATCTTCACAAGTAACAACAAAACTGTAGCAAGCTAGACAAGATATAACGGATAGATGTCGATGTATTTATTGGACACGAGCTGGACAAGGTGAAGAGGAGGAGGCTGTCGGGAAGATGTCTTAGCATGATGGATCTTCGTCCCGCTCTTCAGCAACATGATTCCCCTTTTTAAAGGATAATTCGTATTAAAAAAAACAACACTAAAGTGATAAGCTATTGCTTGGGGAATAATTAGCTAAAATCAACATTAAAGAATATAATTTGTTTTCCATATCAGAGCAAATATGATTGAACAAAGTCAGTATGTTTTCAGCTTCATAATAAGGAAATTAATCTCCTATTAAGCTAATTTAAAAAAAAATAGTATGGTATGGTATAGTTTGAGGAGTTATTATCAAAGTAAATATAATTAATCAGTATCAACATGCCATAATAAAAATTAATTTACATTCCTTCATTTATTTTTATCATATGAAATTAATAGTTTAAATTTAAATATGTCTTAATATTATAAAAAAAAATATTTAAAAAGAGTGGAGTGAAGCAGAAGTTTTTATTTGATCTGAAGATGTTAATCTGGGACGTGATGTCAAAACACGGTATTATAGTGTCGAAAATGTAACAAAGAATGCGATGGGTGCTAGACTTCGAAGAAGAGAGGTTATGGACTCCTGGGAAAATTGAATCTTTCTAAATATTTTTCTGATGATTGATTCCTATTTATTGATAGCTCAAAGCGAAGCTTGAAATTTGTTCTTCAATTTCAGATCCCTTGGGTGCAACATGAGTATTAAGGTGCTCTATTTACACAGCCACCTGGACCGTTTTCCTTAAAATTTAGGAGGCAGCAGTGAGGAGCAAGGCGAAATATTTCATCAAGATATTAAAATTATGGAGGACCGCTATCACGGAAGATGGCAGATTATTGCTGGAGTTTAGGAAGGGACTGTTCCAAGATATATTCAAGAAGTCACGAAAAAGAAGCTTCCGAAGTGTTGAGTGACTAGTTGGTTCCATCGATGACTTGGTACTATCTTTGTATATATAATAACATTAGTTTATACTAATGATATTTTTATAATATAATAATATTTGTGTAATTTAATAATAAAAATTTCACGTTTAATTTTTAGATTTGATTCATGGATTTAACCTAATATAACGTAAAACGTACATTTCACTAAAACGTTATATCTTAGACCTTCTAGGCAAAAACTAATGCCATACTTGAATTCAGGGTACAAAATTCATATGGAATCAGCTCCAAATACCCCGGCACAAAAACTAGTGTTGGCCTCTATAACAAAGTTTATGGGAGTTGACAGTAATCATTCATTCTTTATTTCTTTCTTGAAACATTTGAAATTTTTATAAATTTGTTTGGAGACACTCTATGCCCACGTTCTCAGCCATTATACCTGTGTCAATGTATATGATAATATAATTATGAAACATAATCCCCTCTCTCGATAATAATGTTTAGTACTGGATAGTCCTACGCCATGCGTTTTTTATTTAAGGAAAATTTAATGCTGACAAAAATAAAATTCTACAATATCGGGCCCGCAAAGACATCGGTGCAGAGCAAAGGAGAAAATCATTACAAAAATGAAATAAAAAACACACATTCTGGATTAAACCAAAATAATACCATCGTACTTAACGATTTGATACTAAATTTGTTATAAAATTGAAACCAGCCTATGACCCTCATGGAGAAAATCACAAAAAGCTTAAAATTGCGTTATTTTTTAAATGCGGTTTTTTTTTCAAAATTATATGCGCCGTATTAATGACTTTATTAGATTAATGCTATAGGTAATCGAATCCTATGGACCAAAAACCCTCTAGTCCTATGGAGCAAAAACGAGTTGTTGCTCATTTCTTGATTTTGATCCAATCACAAAATAATTTTTTTCTGAATTTTGTATCAATTTATATTTAAAGTGTTGTTCTATGGATGTTTTTGATAAAGCAAACATTTAAGTAAGTGATCAGAATTCAATGTTTTCAAAATTACTGCTTATAAATTTCATCGAGAAATCCTGTGTTTCGCGTATGGGTATGCATTTATTTTATCCTTGTAACCATTGGATGTGCTATTCAATAGATATTTGTTTACATTGTCGCAATGGGTGCAGAATCCAATGCAGGACAGAGTTAGTATCGGGTTGTACGGTTTAACGGCGGTTTTGGATTCCTTGCTATGTGCCTACCTCTGCGTGCTGTTACCCATTTTCCCTTTCGCTCCATTACTGAAACTGCTTGAAGCTTTCTACCCCTTTTCACATCATTCAAGAACAACACAGGTCGCTCCTTCGTCTGAAAAGAATCTCTTGTTGGCGAGCGCAATGAGTCAGAAGTCGCCGACTTCCTGAATGAAAAATCTTAAAAAGTCAGTTCAATCACTGCCCACATTTGAGTCATTTACCATACTAGTTGGTTTCACTTTGTTCTTATGATATAGAAATGTATTCTTGCTCCTCTGATAATCACAAAATAAACAATTCGGTGAATCAGTTCTAATAGCTACAGAATTTGCTGTGAATAGTTAAAGTGACCAACCAGAAAGGGTTATGAGGTAACTGGACCATAAAACTTCAATGATTTATAAAAACCTAAGATTCAGGCTAAAATAGGTGAAATATGCAGGTATGGCAATAAACATGGAGGCTTGCCATGATTATACGCCTGGATGAGACCGATGCCATGCTAATCCAAACCGCATTTTTTTAAAATGATGCAATAAAATTCTGAAAAAAAAAGACCAAAAATAAGAACTTAATGTACTTGAACCTATCGGAATTTTTGCTAATGTTCTGAAACAAGGAGTGAGTACATTTAATGATGAGTACATCAGCTCATCAGTTTTTTCGTCAAGTCGGAATCGGTCGTCATAAATAACTTGTATGCTCATTACTCCAGATGAGTCAGTCAGTGTTCATTACAAAAATTTTATGGAACTTTAGTTGTCCTTTCTTGACGAAAAAGAGTTGAAAAAAGTGCGATTGAGAAGAATTTTTCCAACCACCCTCTCGTTTACTCTTGACAAGGGTAGGATTGGAAGTCTCACAGGCTGGAATAAAAAAAAAAAAAAAACTAGATTAAGTTAAAATGACAAAAAATTACAATGACTATAAAAATTAAATAAAACAGATTAAACAATTATTTTTCGATAATATTTCTTTGTATTCATGCACATAATTGTAAATAAAAAACCTTGGACTATCCGCCCCATAGACTGATTTATAGAACATTGATTTGAACATAATCTTATAAAAAAGCAACATTTTCCATAAAATATAAATAAAATAATACTAATGAAGATTATTATACTCGTCATAGACTTAGCAATAGAAATAATCCAAATGTTTTGAAAACGAATCTGACCTTTTTATATCAATTTCTCACTTTTGATTTCTTTGCAGGATTTTTTTATTGAATATTTGCCTGATTGACCGTTTTAAATATTTAATTTTAAACATAGTAATTATAAGACTGAGAAGGGGAGTGAACGATGTGTCCGTCGCGGGCATCCGTAAAGATTCATATACTACGTGAATTACTTTAACCGAAGTGTTTCTAGATGTTTTAGAACCAGCGTTATCCGCAAAAAAAAGAACTCAATTTTGTTATAATTTGGTAATCTTATTTCTTTACACAGAAATTCAACGATAATACGATAGTTGTTTATATTTGTGGAAAGAAGAAACTTCCCCCTTTCTAGCGGATCCAAGAACTTCGATATTGGTCAAAAAATCAATTATTTTTCTAATGTTAATATTTTTCCTTTAATGTGCTCTAAAAAACAATTAGGAAAAACCTTTTCGATATCATTTTTCAAACGCGAAATATAAAATAAAGAAATTTCAGTGTGTTTTATTTTCTCTCAGCTTTTAGAAACGGTCGAATATCAGTAAAAAAAAATTTTCAATGAAAAATCACCCGAAAACTTTAACACATCGTTATTATCCACGACTAGGGTATATTTTCTTAAAAATTGCTGCGGTTAGTGGAACCTGCAGAAGCTGTTCTTCAAAATACTTTTTGATTTTCATTTCTCTTTGACAGTTTTCTAGTTTTTAAGTGCTAGTCCGCAGTTGCTACGGCAGAACGTGATAGTAGCGATAAGTACAGATCTCTATGGTGGGAGAAGTGCGTGTGGTTTGCACTTACCCCTACTATCATGCTGATCATGGGGCAACTCCGAACTAGCGCATTGAAATAACACTTTTTTTTCTCAATACATTACATTATTAAGCTTTCCGATTATTACAGTATTGTAATCTACTGGAAACGAAATAGCCCAACAACCGCTACTGCTTGAATAATGTGTCATGCAGATACCTTGTACGCACTAACCTTTTATGGCAGGAGTAAGTCCGTAATAAGTACTAATAAATTGAATTATAAATCCTATCAAAATGGACAAAATTTTAGATTTAGCCCATTACCCCTTCAATGAATTGTTGTAGCAACCGGTTGGTACAACAATTCATACAATACAATACAGCAATAGGTACAACAATTGAGGTTGCAACCTCACTAAGTAGAGCGTACTGTGCGACTTACCATCACTCGAAGGATTTCCATTCTGCATGATGCTGTGAATGTCTAAAGTACTTCATCTTGATCAAAATTTAAGTTGGGTTGAGCATTTAAAATAAGTAGTACTGATCTAAGTATGTTCATTGCTGTGCTTATATCAACTGCATAAAAAAAAACAATAAAAAAAACTATAATACGCTGAATAAAGAGACTTTAGCATTGGCAAACAAGTCGTTTCAGCATTTCTCTTCCGTTGCTTTCATCACTAGGTAATTTCCAGAGAGAGGAAAAATCATTAAAAGAAAAAAAAAATGATATAATAACTTTGTAGAGGCTCTTTTCTTCGGTGGGGAAATCTGGCGGGCTCGGGTCTTAATGGCAGTTGGCATTGTTAATTTCTTCAATAGGCTGCAATTAATCACGGTTATTTAACCTCACTAATGGTAATTAATTACCGACCATATTCCTCGAGGTACTTTCGGTATTTAAATGGAAATATTAATCTGCATAATGTACTAAAGTGAGTTTTGAATAAATTAACATTTCCTTAGGATTAGTGCAGTCTTCTTAAAAGCATTAACACGGCTTTTAATTTGTTTCCAAGCTTAGCAACTCCTCTTTTTTCCCCCTCTTTTCTATTTGAGTTGTCTTTTTTTTCCATTAAGATATCCTGTAAAATATGCTCAGAGAAATTCCCTTTTTATGTTTTCGCATTAGCAAGTTCTAGCAAGAAGAATATTATCTAGACTCAGCTTGGGCTAATTATTACTAGCCTTTATCATATCAGCCATTGTCAGATGTTTCTTTGAAAGGATCTCATCTGCAATAGAGATCTCTTGTATAGCAGCTCACTGCCAGAGAAAACAGGCCAATGGCAATGGTAATAAGGGTTGTTTTATTGTACTAGTTTTTCGAATTTACCTGATGCAAATTTATGAATATATATATCTATATATTAAAGTAAAAAGAAAGAGAACTGGGTCATGGTTTAGAGTTAAAAATATTGTCTGGAATAATGGTGATACCATATATAATAATAATAATAGAGTTAAATACACCCCGAGTTTTAATACCAATGATACTGCAATTCTTAATCAAAATACCTCGCTTCCCTGAACCTTAAAACCTAATTCTACATGACGAGGCGAAATCTCATTTACGTCTCGGTCGTTGTTTAACGGTCGGTTTAAACTGCCTTAAACTGTTTAGTGATTCGCTACTTATCCATCCTAATAATTTTGAATACTCATTTCTGTCGCCAAAATTCTATTACTGAAATGACATTCACCAGGTTCCAGATCAGGGAATCCCAGCTAGTGTGGCAGTGTAATTCCCCAGTAATTCATCTTTGTTGAGGCCATAGGTTCTATAAAATACTTTCTAAATATTGTATGCGTTGTTCTTCCCATAAAGTAAGGAGCCACGTTTCGCATCGGATCTGCATGGCAGGAGTTAGAATAATAGACAATTGATTGTAATTTTTCAATATTATACGATAAATAACAAATATTCCTTGCCATTAACCTTGCGTTTATTTCCCCTTGAATTTAGGATTTCATCGCAGGTGCATTATGTCAGGATTTGCATTCCGGATCTAGAATTTTTTTTCGGGGGGAGGAGGAGGCAAGCTTAATTTTGCCGCCCCTTCTTTCATCCTCCCCATCCCAATAAAAAATTTAACTGTTTTATAATTGTATTTTAGGTATTATATTTCGAAATAAATATCATATAATAGCATTAACACATTTTATTGACTGAAATAACTTTTAATCAGTTTCAACTTGATGAAACTCCTTTCTCCAGAGGGAAAAGAAACTGGGATGGAAAGGAATATTCTTAAGACAGTAGTAAGGTTGGGATACACCTCTTCCAGAATATTTTTATACATTAAACTTAATGCGAATGATACAGTGGCATCTTCAAGAAATTCTTCCTTAGGTATCTGCCGATTCGGCTGCTTTGGCCTTTAAGCCAACTTCCATTTATGAATTTGCCACCAAAAAAAACTAGACATAGGGCTGGTGCATGCTACAAGGGCACTAGAAAAGTTTTGCAATACAACTTTATATTCAAAAACTTTTCAAAATAATTTTAACACCGCACTAAATACACTTCATCATCCTCATAAACCAGTCTTCAAAGTAACCCCGCAATGCTTCTTCTGCGATCTGGGCAAACTCGGCGTCCCAAGCCTTCAAAGGTCATAATCGCTTATGAAATATCTCCCTTTCAGCCTGTTTTTCAAATGAGGAAAAGTGTGAAACAGAAAAGTCGCAGGATCTGGGCTTTAGGGAGGATGCTCCAACAGTTTTATTCCAGTGCTGGCCAAATATTCTGTGCTAACTTTGGAACAATGCGCTGGAGCATTATCATAGTGAAGGAACCATGAACCCGTTCTTGAGTTCAGCTGAAGTTTCTGGAGAGCTTGTACATACATTTAATTTAATGCGTATAATAATACCAAACTGTATTTTAAATTGCTCATTTTTGAATTTTTTTGTGCTTTTAGGAGTGAAGGTGAATTTATAACATTTGAAACTAAAACGAAATTATAGAAGTGGCAAATAATTTCAAATTAGAATGATCCTTCTATACTATCATCCGTACGTCAACTCATTACGCTCTAAATGTGCCCAGTATCTCAACTTTTAATTATAAATTAACTATAGATTTTTTAAAATCATATAAAATCAGTTCACATCAACATATAAGAGATATTGTTTAATAGTAGATTTACCTTATAAGATTTATGAACATAAGAGATTAAATAACATCATATGATTATATAAATGGACAGCCCGTTTTTGTTTATAAGCGCTATCTGCGAAAACTGCTGAACCAATCTTTATCAAATTTTCACTACAACATCTTCATGGTTCTAGATGATTTTGCAATAATAAAATCTACCGATATGGATAAAGAGCGGCTGCGCGAAACCCCCTAAATCACATATTCCCTAGAATGAAGCGCCAAAACAGATCAGAAAATTTTAATGAAACTTGCCTAAATTCTTCTCATTAAAGCCCTTTAACTATCAATATATGAACTACATCTCCGAAAAAAAAGCAGGAATAACGTTATGAAGGAAGGAATATTTTATTTAAGGATAACTTGAAAAGTATACATTTTGCACTGATTATACAATCACGATCTTGCTCAATTGAAGGGTAATTAAATTTCCTACAAAACGAAATAAAAATCGTCGAAATCTTACCATTATTTGCAATGATACAGCGCATTGAACATTCCAGTCACAACATTCCAGAAAAATTTATATTCTATTGTAAGATAACGTGGGTTATATCTTTTTTCTGGGTAAGTGCGTAATTGTCTTGTTAAGTCGAAATCCTGAACTTGAAAGAACTGCCCTTTCGGGAGCAGGAAGGCTATACACTGATGTACCACAAATCACCCACGAGAGATTGCTAAGGTGAAGTATAACGAGTTGTAAAAATGTCAAGTACAACCCGTTGATTAAGTAAGATCTTTCAACTTCTGTTGTACAGCTGTGCCAGTGTCCACCACTAAGCATTATATATATATATATATATATATATATATATATATATATATATATATATATGTATATATATATATATAGTTTTTTTTTTAATTTTTGCAGTAAGTGGATCCTTCAAAAATTTGTCTTCAAAGTACTTACGTTTACACTTCTTCTTGACAGTTTTCTAGTTTTTAAGCGCTTGTCCGTAGTTGGCAGGGCAAAAAAATATGGTAGAGGGAAATAATATTATGGTAGTCCTAATCGCTGTTATGGGACAAGTACATGTGGTGTAAACTTATCCCAAATATCATGCTTTGCCGGGGCAATCCGGACTAGGACGTTGAAATAAAACTTATTTTTTTCAATACATGTTATTTCAATTATGAAATAAATTATCAATTTATACTTTCATAATGGGCCCTTACCCCCACATTACCTTACTGCTGGTGTAGAGTATATAAAAGTTCTGGCTTAAAACCTCATTTAAATGTTGTAAAAATGTTTTTTTTTTCATTTTTGTATTTATAGTAGTCAATAAACATGTTTATCCATACTAAAAAAAATATATACTTCACTGTTAATTTATTTATTGAAAGTATTGAACAATATGAACTAAAATATTGAACGGGAACTATACATGATTAATGCGGGCAATATACAAACTTAACACTAGAAAATATGCGGATCGGATTTGAATCCTTTCATTAAGAAATGACACTAATCCACACGACTCTATTTAGTGCTTTATAAATCTTAAATAGAAAATCTGATGTGATAGCTGAGATAGAATTAATGAGTTTTTAAGGGGTTTTTAAGAGGTTTTTAAGATTACCATAAATAACCTCTCTTCTTATAAGAAGACGTATAAGACAATAGCTGTGTAGTGGAAGTTGAGTGGACAATGTTAGGAGCCGAGCTGAAGGGCACCCTAACCGGCTAATCTTATTCATCATTTAGATTCAGCAAGCGTCCACGTTTTGAATTCCTCGTGGTTTGGAATCGCTAAGGAAGGTGCTTTAGAAGGTTTTAGAATTTTTACGAATGTTTATCATTTATTTTTTATGTTTTCAAGACACGGGTGTAAAAGTCTCGACCTTTACAAAGCACAAACCAGACCACATTCAGCATTGAAACTGTACGGTAATGATGTGAAGAGGACATGAAAATAAAATATCGAACACCAGAGTTTCGGTGTTAAAGAAATACACATATAAGATAGTCGAAAACATTCATGTCGTAGCATTGATAGTGTTAGCTCATACTGTTAGCTTGGTACATATATTATATGAACTGTGTACTAGTTCTGTTAAAATAAAAGAATTTCTATCTTTAAAAAAAAAAAAAAAGGATAGGGATTACGTTTGATAAGGTTTTCTGAAAATTTCTATTGTTTTACCTGTAATAGTCCAATGAAAGGGAGTATCATTGGTAGATAAGTGCTTTTAGCATCAGCAACATTTTTTGAGGTATTTTTTTTCCAATACAAAAACAAGTGCTTCAAGTACTGGTGATCAGACCATTTTTTACGCGATATTTTTCAAATTTTTGTATTATTTTGAGCCTTTTATTTTACAGAGTGTCACAGAAAACCTGTCCTTTCACAAGACTAAAATGTTTAGAATATCAAAATAAAATTTGAGCGGTCCTGCTGCGACTCTGGAAGTCTGCAAGTCTGGAATTACCAGAATACTATTATTTTTTTTATAATTTTTTACGGAGTATTTTTTTTTGGCCGGGGGGGGGGGATGATTCTGATAAGAAATATAATTTTAAGACGAATTCATGTTAGAAATTTTTTTATCGAATGCGCCCCTGGGTTTTCTGTCTCTTTCCTGGGCCAGCTCTCTTCTCATCCTCCAATCTACATCCTCCTCGATTCCCTCCTCCCAGGGCTTCCTAAGTCCTTTCTTCCGTTTTCACTCTATGTGTGTATTGTTTTTTCACATAAATATAATAACCCATGTCTTGAGTAGAGGGATTGTTACCTTTGGGGGAAAAATGCTCAAGTGACCGATCCCTGCATTCTCCTGACTCCAAAATTTTGACCTATCGTCATGACACCCTGCGATCTGCCTCCATTTGTTTCATTCTTATTGTCGTAGAGGCTCCATCAATAATTCTCTGGGCTAACGTCATTTGCAAATCCGGAATGAATTCAACGTTAATCGATCCCTGTGCAATTTAATTAATAACTATATTGCATAAGCAATTGCTTCAAATAATCTGCCGATTGATCAACCGGCAATCACGCTGATTGTAACATGAACAATGGACGCTGGAAGTGGATCAATTAGCTATAACAGCTAAACACTGTTCGCCAATATGGAAATAAGGCGACTTTACTCAAGATTCATGTTAAGTAAATAATTATAAGATGACAGATGCTTTATCCTGACAGTTACTAACTTTCAGCAGTTTTATGGATGATTCTCGATTGATTTTGAAGTCAAAATGCGACTAACATTTATGATGAGCGAATTTGAAAAAACAAAAAAAGGTAAATTAAAATTAAATCCGTTGTTATAATTTTCTTTATTATAATATTTCAGATATTTTAGATCTTTCAAATAATTATCAACTATGTATCTATTAAAAATAATTTACTTGTTTCTCTTGCCATATTAAAACTATTCGTTTCAGTTTCATAATTAGTCAGAAATTTGTAAAACTCCAAGTAAAGGCCCCTTGTTCTTAGCTTTTAGCGTTCTTAGCTCGTTTAACAAGAAACGAGGGTTGGCTAATATTTTAAAAATATGGAATATTATACTGAATTATTATAAATGCATGTCTGATTATGAAATTAAAATAATTTAGTGTAAAAATGGAAAAAATTAAATACATAAAACAAATAATTAATGATTTTCAGCTCATGGTTGAGTCTTATTTAAAAAATCAAATGAATCCAAAAAATAAATTTTATAATGTTTATAACACACGAAAAGAACCAAGACAAAACAGAAATAAATAATTTAATTTTCAATTAATTTGGTATTTGCCCTTAGCAAGCATTTCAATAAAAATGTGTATGCATTTTTAATCTATTAATTTTGATAGCAAATGTTTTAATAATTATTTTTCAGCTTTTTATTTTTAATAACAATCATATATTATATTAGGAATCACTGTTATTCAACAATAAAGGCTCCCCCAGACAGTCGCCTTATTAAAAATTTCGTTTTTGTGTTTTTGAAAAATAATTTTTTTTAAAACTCTTTAATATTGGTTCTGCAATTTTAAGATACATATCTAATAAAAGCCCAAAGAATGATTAAAAGAATGTTACTATTTTGCCCCTTCTAGCGCAAATAGTTCTGGAGCTCTAAGCAGTCGGCGGGACTCCGTAACTATACTGAGTTGATTATCGCGTCCGTCGGGGGTATCATTTACTAATGTTGGTGAATGAAGATTGGGCGACAGGAAGGAAATATAAACAACGTTTATTACAAGAACTATAAAACACCCGAAATTTTCAAAATATATTACTCGAATATCGATAGATACTAAGCCTATGGTTACAAAGGGTGCGTATTATTCGTCAGAACGAGATTGCCAGAACAACAAAACAATACGGATGAAATGAAGTTTTACACTGCATACAGTATAAACACAGGATGTTAACGGATTGTTATCCGCAAGAGACGATAAATGAGAGTAATGAATAATAAAAAAAAAATGATATTAAGGAGTCATAAATAAATAATAAATGAAAAATAATTAAACAATGTAATCGACACGATAATTGATATACACGGTTCTTGGTTAAATAAATACAATAATATACATACTAAAGATGAATTTTTACTTTCGAAACTTACGAGAACAGTAAAAAATATAATAAAAATGTATTAAAAGCTCTTATTTATTTCTCAAACAATTTTATCCTACTTCTGGCGAAAAATCTCTCTGCTGTGGTATTTTTTTTTTTTTTTGCTTACCCACCGATACTTATTTTCAAATAGAAAACTGATTAATTTTCTAATAAGATCCATTGATATGGCCTATTGATTATAACTTGAGCCTGGATTTCGTGCAATAAAAATGCCAAAACGTGCAAAAATGTGCAGGGTCAATGGTTCTAATATAAAACTGGAGGCCCATCTTAAACCACGTACTTTTTTTCTTTTTTTTAAATCTTTCGCCGTTATACTCTTAAACCCTCGAATGCTTCGTATTTTTTAATTACAGGAACAGTATTTTCCTGTAGCCACTCCATTCTTTTTAAAATTGCTTTATAAGTATTTAATTGAACAAGCGTTAATATACTTAAATTAAAATATTTTTAATTTGCTTAAAAATTTTATAATCGATTAAGCTAATAATAAATGTAATGCTATTATTATAGTAGAGCCCGGATTTCGTGCAGGAAAAAAATTGTAAAACGTGCAATAAACATGCCAAAACGTGCAAAAAGACGCAACAAAAAAAATCTGCCATTTACTTCGTTTATGCTTAAAAAAACAAAAATCTATGTATTTTGTTTTTCTTAATAAATTAGGTAGGTTCGAGCATTGTTATGTAAAATGTGAAAACCTCACTAGCTCTTATTAGGGTACTTTTTGCTACTTTTCGCACGATCATACCTGATTCAGGAACTATGGCAACGCATTTTCTGCCAAAGTATTTTTTATTGCCAACTGACAATTTTTTTAATGAAGTATCCCATGGTGAAGTGAGACAATCCCAAATTTCTGCCGATGTTTCGATAACTCAATCCTTGTCGAAAAAGTTGAACCCTTCATCTTTGCCGGTAATGGATTTACGATCCATTTTGGTGGATTGTATTTTAATTCTGATCAATTTTCCCATTTTGGGTTTATATTTGAATAAGATATAATTAATTAGATGAAAACCATGAGCAGATAACTAACTAACTAGTTAATATCACAACTGTTCAAGCATGAATAATTTTTTTGCTCGACCAATTTCTGATATTTGTTTTTAATTAGGTTGTAGGATTTTTAATTCACTTTGGTCGTAAAAAAAATATGCGGGATGTTGTTTATTATCATATTCGCTTATTCATTTATTTTCAATAAAGTATTGAACATATTTTGTGACCGAAAAATTGCGTGTATGCATGATTATTTTGCCAATTATAGACTGAGGGTAGCACTGTAGAACATAAGAGAAAGTGAATGGATTGGCAATTTTCAGTTTCAGTTCCAGAATTTTTCAAAAAATTGAATTATGTTTAATGTTATGAACAGTAACGTATTACTTCGTGAATCTGTCCTATGTAATTTCGGTTCAATGTTTGTCTTTTCAAGAAACTTACAATTTTTTTTTTCAATTACGGCTAAATTTGCAATTAAATGCAGTAAAAAAATAGAACGTGCAATTTACCAAATATTGTTTAAAATGTGCAAAATAAAACTTACATATGTTAATCCGGATGCCTTAATTCGTGTAAATAACTTGTCCCCGATCGATTTCAAGTAACCGAAAAAAAAAAGGTGCAATTGCACGAGAATCCGAGCTCTAATTATAACCTACAACAAGTATATGGAGGTTCTGACGCGCGTGCGATAAATCAAACTGGCGTGTGCGAGCGTAATCTGCAAAGACGGTTGGTTGGAGGCAGTGTAAGCACTCCCATTTCATCCGCATTGTTTGTTTGTTCCGAGGAAATATACGCATCCATAGAAACCATAGTCTAAGATCCCTTTATCTGCCAACTCGTGATTTCTTAAAGAATTTCAAGTAGAATTGGTGAAAAAGATTTAGTTAGATCTTTAGTGTGCTCCCATCGCTGCTTCCTTCCACTTTTATCGTCTAGGTGGAAATTTACTTCTTATCTTATACGAGGAAAATGGAAAAAAGATGTTTTCACAGCTGTAACATATCACGGGTTCCGGGCAGGAGGCTTTTTCTCTGTCCCCTAATTTATCTGATTTTAACATTTAGAAAATCACCTTATGTAGTAACGTTTTTTTTCTCGATATTTTGTCACTATGTATGAATGAACGAAAAATTGTGCTTATTTACGGCATATTTTATTATTTTTTCTTCTTGTAATTTATCGCATTAAATGACACGGGCAAATCTTTCTGCCAGGAGCCTTTTCCTAATCATTAATTTTTTTTTTATTTATTTAGGTCAATTGTTTTTATTGATAAATAATGCATTATGCCATTCTTTGGGGCAATATGAAGAATCTTTAATTAGAAATACAAATGTAGCAAAATAAACATAATCTAAAACAAAATAAATCTCAATAATTATATAATACAAAATTCAACTGTAAGTTTATATAAACATTAAACAGGCTAGGTATAAACAAATAAACAGATAAGAAAGTACTAACTTTATTTTTTATCAACATCAAATAAGAATTCGCATCAAGGATTATTCCAATAACACTGATTTCTCAAGCATTAGAACGATAAATATATATATATATATATATATATATATATATATATATATATATATATATATATATATATATATATATATATATATATATATATAAAATAAATTAAAATTTTCATAAAAGTACTTAGGATTATAATTATCCTTCCAGCAATCAGCAAGTAACCGCCTAAAACACTTAAACCGTAAAAAATAGTTTCGACCCCTCCCTCATAAAGTAGGGCAATATCAGCGTTCCCTTCTGTGCTTTCAGAAAGTGAGCGTTGAATAAAATATAAAAGTCTAATTTTCCTATACTTCACATTTGATGCTTGAAGCACTCTCAGATCGAAAAGCTACAAACCATGTCCGATGGAGATGGAACTGGAGTAGACGCTTGAAACTTGTCGGAGATGAGATAACGAAAGGATTGGAAAAGTTTTTAAGACGCCGAGAGTAGAGGGCAATTGAGCTTGTGGAAGAGATCTCGGGGAGGGACTGGGAAGCCCCGGAGCAGAGTTGGCTTAAGGCATCATGGAGAAATTAAGTTACAAGGCTCCTCCTGGATATTCTCCAGCATGCTCAGAGCTTTGAGCCAAATGATCCATTGAGCTCTAAACAGGAATGAGTACGCACCTTTAAGGGATCGAAGAGAGCAGAATCAACTAAGTCGTTCATCGAAAGCTGGCAACTATGAAACTAGCTTGGTAATTATTTTCCATTTAGATGTAAATGAATACCCTTTTAAATACATGCATACTTAATAATCATAACGTAATATGATTAATATTGACGATTCATCAATCAGCATTTTTATTAATATGACATAAATTACAGTATACATCTTGCATAATTTTGGCGTTGCTGTAGCTCGTGCAAAGGAGAAAAGTCGATCATTAGGAATTGCAAGATTCCAAATAACATATCATATGTTTCGGGTTGATATGATAAATTGGTCTCAAAGTTTCATTAACTCATTGTTCAGTTATCTCTACAACTACAACAGTGATTTCTGATATGGTACTAGTCTATGCTTGACACAATGAATTGTAAGGAACATTTAATAAAATATTGTAATACAATGGCAACATAACTGATTAATCTTTCCCCTATCTCATTCTTTGTAAAACTTCTGGTACAAACAACCTTTGAAAACTACAAAAATTGGTATCTGGTCATGCGTTCTTGCAACTCGGCTATTCTGCTTGTAGCAGAAGTGAGGTAGGACCTTGATACACTAAACTCATTTTCGTCGATTTTGTTAGTTGGAACATTTCATCCCAAAATGGTCGAAATATCGATAAACTCTTCGTTTTATTTAATTCTTCTGTTATGACGTGATAGTCTTAGTAATGGTTATGGTTACTAGTAATAATTTTACCTACTTATCTGTTTCTTTAGCAAACAAGTTTGAACCATTGGCAGTTCTATAAACCCTTGAGTAGGCGCGTGGGTTACAAGTGTACCCCAGTCGTCTTAAAGTATAAGTCATTTTGTCTTTGCATTGAGTATATGAAATTCCTAGTAGCTGCTTTCTATAATCTCATCTAGGAATGAATATTATCAATTTCTGCCCCACTACTGTCAGTCGCCTACAACTTGCATTTTTCTCAACGAACTTTCAAGTTAGGATACGATTGTACCCCATGCGCCTATGTCCCTTTATTAGAGGAAAAGAGAATTAAAAGTGATTTATATTTTGTGGGGTACACGCGTGCCCCAAGCGCCTAAACACTTCTTGTTACACAAATCACGCGTCCACTCGAGGATTAAAAACGTTCTTCCTCACGAAGATTGAACCTGAGAAATAATTAAATAAATACTTTTGAAAAAGAACATTACCTTTTTCCTGAGCTTCTGCCGAGGGAATGAGTTTGGTGAAGGATTGCAAGGATGAGGAAGAGGCAGTTTTTTAGCTCTCTGCCTCAGGTTTCCCAGCATCTGATTGCGTCCTCCGGCAGATATATTTGATTTTTATGTTTATCTCAACCCTCTTCAGCTGTTAATAAAACTTCTTCTTTTTCTAAATCTAAATATGGAAGGGTGACCCTCGTCAAGAATTAATTGCGCCTCCTTTTACATTCGGCCACTGTTCATACCGAAAACTTTTCGTCTTGAAAAGACAGGTCGGTGTGAAGTGCTTTTTTCTTCACTTTTTTTTTCTGTAGGTGACTGTCCCATTTGTCTGCCGGTCTGACCTGTCCTTGGCTAATGGGAATTCCCCCACTCTCACTAGAACCGCCCACTCCAAATGAGTCTCACTTCGAAAAAAAGTTTTTAAATTTTCTTATTTAGGTATATACATATCGCTTACTTGGAAGAAGACCGGTTCGACTCGAAAATTAATGATTTTTTTTTTTTTATGAAGATAGTCAAAAAAATTATTCGACGTGTTACCACTGTAGAACAGTTGTTTTTTAAGCAAAATTGTGACAAGTAAAAAAAAATTAGGTTTAAAAATACGTTTGAAATAAAAAAAAAATACCTTACACAAGTTACATCTCCAAGCATTAACTTGAAAATGGGTTCA
Source organism: Rhaphigaster nebulosa (assembly GCA_948150685.1). NCBI lineage: Eukaryota > Metazoa > Arthropoda > Insecta > Hemiptera > Pentatomidae > Rhaphigaster > Rhaphigaster nebulosa. Next base: position 29,219,719 of record OX411307.1, on the reverse strand, counting down.
AGAAACTATTTATACAACTGTAAGGAACCCTGTAATAATCAGTAGAAATTTGATCATGAAAACTTTCCCCGTTTTCTCAAAAGTACAGCTTTTAGAGTTGTACTGGTCTTCTTCCAAGGCAGCGGACATATCGAATCCGCTCCTCTCTCAGTACGTAATGAGAAAGGATTCTGCTGCTATTTCAATGTGCTTGCCACTGCTCTTGAAATGCGGGTATTTGCTAACCAAAAATGTCATTTTGAACTATTTTAGGGTCAACGTCGCACAGTGGGACGAATGACCAATCTAGGTGGAAAAAAATTCCAATTTTTAGAAATTGTTGGAAATAATGTTTTGATTACAAATATACCTTTAATAAGGGATCTCATGAAAAATCAAAGGTTATTGTGAAGTCTGGATCAACTTACCAGGAGAGAAAGGCTGTTTTTATCTATGGATATTTAAGATTCACTTAATTACTCTTATATTTTTTTTTCAAATGTTTGAAAAACCCAAATTATTGCTGATTGAAAACTGAGCTCACATAATTAGATCTAAATTAAAGTTAAAATTTCAAAAATTCGTATAACAAAACATTATTTAAACAACTCCAAGAGACAAAAATTTACCTTCATAAAAATATAACAAATATTTGGCATTTCACTTTTATTGTACATAAACAAAACTCCACTTACCTAAATTTAAAAATGATTATTCAGAAAAAATAAAATATGCAAGTAAAATGAAAAATAATTGTATAATATATTAAGTTCAAAATTCGTTTCATAAAAAAATCATACACAAAAGGGTGTTTAAATTATTACAGTATTATAATTTTAAGGAAATTTAAACCCTCTGAAACTTCTTTATTTTATTCTTCTTTCTATTTCAACAGACGTTTCGGACCCATTTTCAAATCTTGTTATATTTTGGTGGTCATTTAATCATGAAAAAATCAATTATTAAACATTTTTAATTTCTGCATCAAAAAATTCTTAACCAAAGAACATCTGATATTCAGTTACATTTTCAGTTTTCTTTGGTTAACATGGAATAAATGTTATGACATATGAGAATTTTATTATACACGAATTTAAAATTTGTAATATTTTTTTTTTCAAGTAGTGACTTAAGGAATATGGATATGACTAAGTGACCACCAAAATTATAAGAAGAAGACAGGCTTGACATTGAACAAAATGGGCCCGAAACGTTTCAGTTGTAATGGAGGAAAGAAGTTTAAAATGGTTTAAATTTAAAAGGCCGCGAAACAGGATCATTCATTCGAAGTAATTAAATTTTTGTAACTACTTCTAAAGGAGAAATGGCCACTTCTCTAATAATATTAGCAGCGTCGCGTTTTCCTCCTTGTCTGGTAGCGACTTCTGCTGCTAACACTATTTCACCAACAATTCGGGAAGTTAATATGTCTTAAATCTTGTTCTTCTTTAATTGGACGCTATTGTCCGAGTTTTTGATTTTTTGATGGGCCATCCAATCATGGCCACTTCATTACTACTCTCTTGGTAAAAACTCAAAAATGTAAATGTGCCTTCCAACCGTTTAATATTTTTCTGTAGAAAGTAATACTTATAACGTCCAGCTTCTTGCCATTTGATTTTAATATTAAACAGAATTAAGTTTAATTTCTGTATTAATATAATAGCAGGATATTTTCCACTTCAAATTGTGATCACAGAATTTCATAAATGGTATAAACATTGGGACAAGTCTGCCAAAGAATAAATTGTTCCCTTCTCGAGATACAGATGTTTTTGTCTGGAAATGAACCTTCTGGAACAATTAGCAAATATTAGCACTTCCTTTTTACATAAAAATTTTGTATATATTCTGAGCAATATGGTGCTTGAAAATTTTAGGGGTAATTTTAAAAAAATTTATTTTTGAAATTAACAACTTCTTAATTAATAATAATAATAAACTATATTTTATATATAAAAAAAACTAAATTACCCTTTGAAATTACTTACTGGTAAAACACGGTTTCATTTTGATGACAAAAGGATTTTTAACTCACTAGAAAATTTTTAAAGAGCTGAAAATTAACTTACACTCAGAGAAGTATTGAAATGCTTTTGTCAGCATTGTATCAATCACTGTTTACTAAGTTATTCTGGCCTTTAAACTCAGCTAATTTTCCTAATATAACTTAGTTAAACATTACTATTGAGAGTAATTTACATGATTTTCTCTTTTTCTTTTTTGAATTTTCTCCACCTAGATCGGCCATCCGCCCCACTATGCGTAAGTTGGAATGATTTCATAGGTGCAGTTGCTATTCTTTCAACTACTGGTGCACAGTTGAACCTCTTTAGGTGGACAATTGGACCCGATGAAACTAAAAGTATGATCATCAAATCCGCATTGATGCATATCTTTGAATTTTTTTTGTATTTTGTTATCTAAAACGACGAGAAAGTATTTGTTTCTGGTTTCTTCATCTTCAGTGAATTTTCCAATGGGAACCAATCGAATTTTAGTTATATGAGTTAGTTATATCGAAAATTTTGTAAATCGTCGGCCTTTCATCATTATTAAGATCACAAGTGAGCTTTTGGTTATAATTTTTCCTTCCACTACTTCCTCGCAACCGCCAGTCCCTGAGCCAACTAGTTGCTTCAATTCAGTCGAGCTGTTAGATTTAGAAATGCCTGTAATAACAGTTCAGCTCTGCATCCGGTAGTTATTATGCTTTCTGGAGCACAAGGTCTTTAGTTTGTTGAAGCTTGTAGTATGGTAGGTTACAGCTCATGACCAACTTCTCTTACTCATTATATCAATAAAAAAAAAGAACGTTTAGTTAGTTTACAGTGCCTGTCAATGGTTGGCACATGCAGGGTCATCTTCTTACCATAGTTTTGAAATCACCTATATGGCCAACCTTTACAGCTGAAAGAGCGAAGTGCCAACAAGGCTTGTTCTAGCTTCTCCGTTCATGCAGACGGTAAACGCTTCTTCGGTTGGCGGGGAACTGAAGAGCTAGGGAGACCGATCCACCCGGATGGGAGAGAGCGTCAGTCCCTCCAACTACCTGCCTCTGATGCAGTGCGCTGATTTATCCACTTCCCTTAAATAAAATAATCACGAAAGGCCAAAATTTATATTTATTACCATAAGTATTTAATACTATACCCTATTTCATATTTTAATCACTCTGTTTTCAGCCCCCATTATAGCCTACACTATTGCTTTTTTAACTCTTGCAAACTACAAAATTATGAATTGTATGGTTTATTTACATTGACCGCTTCTCAATGAGCATATTAAATATTGATATACCTGTCTATTTGTAATAATTATAATCTGCTGTTAAAGGCAATAATTGTTAATATTAAATTTTCCCATCCTTAAAAAAGTAAAAAAAAAATATATCGTTAGTCATATAAGAAATTTTAAATATATATATATATATATATATATATATATATATATATATATATATATTGATTAATTCCGCTATATATTATATATTACAATATTCCGCTATATAAAAATTTTATTCCACTGCTCAGAAACATTGAGCTAATATTTTTGTTGGTTTCCAGCCGATTCCAAAAATGCTGTATTCAACTTCAAAGCTGTTGGTAACTTTCTGCTGGTATTCTTCCGTAACCCATTTTCTTAATTTCCTTCTTGATGTTTATCAATGCTTAAATCGTACCTTTTTATCTATAATATTTCTACCGAATTGTGATGAGTTGGATTCAGCCGAGTATAAATATTAATTAACGATTTGTTACTACGGAAGGATTTGCCGGAACTTAAGCAGACGCCAAGAGGCTTCTTCGGCAAACATTAAGAGTACGCTCCGACTCAAACAGTATTGGTGGCGTTAAGTGAATTGTAACCATAGAATTATTATTGTTCTGGCATAATACGCTCACTCGTGCAATTACCATTCCAGGATGTTACCCAAAGGTGGCGGATGTGGGTGCAGCTAGTAGAACTTACTTGTTGTTCGGGCTAGAATTGTTCCATTTAACTTCTGAATGAGGATTACGGCCTTCATCACAATCGGTGGGGAAGGGGGAATTAGCGTTTGTTTTTAAACCAACCAGTCGAAGTCACTTCGTACACTATTAATAAACATGGACTCTTCAGGAGTATACTCCTCAAAATGCAACTAAAAAAAAAATTTTTAATAACAAGCCAGACTCACTTTTGGCAGCTAAAAAAATTGAATCGTGAACAACTTGAGTATTCTTATTAAAAAAAAAAAAAAACTGTTCTACCTTAAGTCCCTTATATTATTCAGGCTGGACTAAAGGACGAGAGGTACTTTAAAAGAAAGGGGCGTATTTGTAAGAATATAAGATAAAACGTTGATATAGCATTACTATATACAAAGCTGACGCCCTACTCCTCGCGGAAAGAAGAGACAATTTTTCTTCAGGATACTTGATAGGCCCTGTAACCTTAGAGTTATTACCATAAAACCTAGCCACTGAAAGCGACACCCATCTAGTGGAATTAACTACGACAACGTTAGACCTCCTGGAATTACAATTTTTCCAGTTATGCTACATTTTCTACTTCATACCTACATGTCGATTAGAGGGTCCAATTTTTATTTGAAATCTTAAAATAATCGAAGTAACTAGTATCCTATACCTTCAATAATCACACTCATGCATTTTTCAAACAAATCTTAATGAATACGAATTTGGGATAGTTCCCTCACCACTAACGGACGTTTCATCGAAGTTACCGTTTGGAAGAATCCTATGTTTTACTACGACAAACTGCTGCCATATTGCAGTAGTCGTTAAATTGACAGTTCCTTTGGGTCTAATGGCCCGTAAAGTGAGATTAAACTGTAAACAGAAATTATGATATAAAAAAACGGAAAGCTCAAGAGCCCGGAAGGTGACTCCAGAGAGCTCTGACATTTCCTCTTCTTTTCACCGATCTCATCCTCCATATTATCTTCCGCACGGACCACTGATTTTTCTTTTTATATATTTTAGATACCAGTTCTGCAATTTAAATTAATTGTCAGAATTGACGAAGGAATCTCAGTGTAACTTAGAGTACTGTAAGTAGGAAGACTGTTTGTTCAAGAAATTCATTTGCATTGTGATAGCTAGGTACAATTACTATATATATTATGCTCTCTGCTCATCCTCAGCTTTCGCAGAACGTCAAGGAATAGGTTCAAAACCCATCTGGATAGTATCGCTTTGTTATTCCTAATTTATATTTAAAACATTGTGGACCATTACAATAGCGTTCATGATTTTTACTTCCTTGTACGAAGTAAAGGAAGTATTGCAATCGCGAAAATTTTCGATTTTCAGATTTCAACGGAAATATCCATTTTGACTAGTTTCGTCATGACGTCTGTGCGTACGTAAGTGCGTATCTCGCATAACTCAAAAACGGTCAGCCGTAGAAGATTAAAATTTTGTATTTAAGATTGATGAAAAATCTAGTTGTGAACCTCTCATTATAGTCACTACATGATTACCGGAAGTGGTACTTTGCTTGAAGGTCATTATTGATTTTCATAAAAAAATATATTGAAATATAATGCAAAACTTTTCAAATTAGGTATATAAGATTGACATATTAATATAAATAATATAATAAATTTTGGTTAACATTGACAGACCGAAAGTGGTACTTTACTTAAAGGTCATATTAGACTTTCGTCAAAAAATATATTAAAATATAATGTAAAACATCCCAAATTTGGTAAATACGACTTCTATATCAATATGAATGTAGTCAATAGATTTTGGTTAAAATTGGTGAGCCGAAAAGGGTACTTTACTTGAAGGTCATAATAAACTTACATCAAAAATTAAAATTGAAAATTTAATACAAAAATCATATGGTCCTGTAATAAACGTTACAAAATTTTGTTTCCACGCCAATTAAACATTTTTATTACTTGTTTTAAGTGTTAAAATTGAGTGTAAAATACTGATTTTCCTTCCCATTTGTGAGATGAACAAGTCAACAGCAGGAGAATGAGATATAAGTGTGTTCTTCGGCTTAAAATGTAGAAACTGTCAATTTCTAATGCTTTATCTAGTGATATTGACAGTTCTAATGTTGTCACACAACACGAAGAAATCTCTTGAAAACTAGTTACCTACTGAAATGAAACGACATATAATAACGAAATGAGACCTCCAGAAACAAGAGTGTGTGTGTGTGTGTGTGTGTCAATGGATGGATGTCGCGACGCAGACTGCGATGCATACTGTAGATACTGCAATCTTCGAAAACAAGTAATTAAATTCAGGATCACTTTTTGAGCCACCGATTTATAGTTTAATAGATGTAGAAGGAAGTCATGTGTTGCCCACATCAGATATTTTTTTTAAAAATTATTGGAAAGCTCTGTTCTTCAGCGTCTGCAATCGTTCAATGCAATAATAAATGGTAATAGGAAATGTAATATATATATATATATATATATATATATATATATATATATATATATATATATATGATATTGTGATCGTGAAAATTGTTACACTCTTCACTTTGTATAGTTGCCGTAGTCAGTTCATGATAACTTGGTGTTTTCCCACGAACATACTCAGGTAATGCCACCGTACCTGAGGAGATGATATCAGCTGCTTTTGCCGTCTTCGTGTTGTGATAAACGCTTACAATATCTGGTCTGTAACTCTGAAATTATTACTGTCTCAATATTTTTCTATTTCGTTCTTTCCATAGCAATTGTTTAAGACATTCCGGAACCATATTCGAGGGATAATAGTATTATTATTTACGTGGACGCTCCCTTGCTATTCGGCCTGAGTCCACGATTATAGCATTTGATTATAGAATTGACTTTAAATTATTATATCATTCTTCAGTAAGTTTGTTGCTTTGATAATAACTTGATTCCACTATACGGTTACTTATATACCGCTGAGACTTTCTTGCAATTATACAACAAGCTGGTATTGATAGCTGGACTCTAGTATTGTCCTTTTATCAAACTTTCTCATGCCCTTCTATCAAACTAGTGATGATAGAAGGACACGTAATAAACCATGCATTATTTAGTCTGCTTGTGGAAGTCATAAAATCCTCAACGACGCACGATATTCTCGCATGGTCAAAATTTAACATTGACATCATTCCTTAAAATGAACATTTTGCTTCAGGAAACAGCCCCGTTCCTCTGCCATTGGACCCAAGCATCATAATTTATGTATGTGAAGCTCTCCATTATTATATGTCTATTGTATATTGATTTTAGCTGATCTAATCAATCTGAATTATGTTAGGTCTTACAGTTATAACTTTTGTATTATCTCTATTCCCCTTATGTGTCTTATATTCAAAACAGAGTCTTGGTTTGTTTCTCAAAGAAAAGTACATTACAGACTAAGTTTGCGATGGAATTTGTAAATAATAAGATCTGAGTCTTCATTTCGTAATAAACCACTCCATTTTCTAATAACGTTCATCTTATCACTGTCTCAAAGGTTTATATTCACCTTTGAGGAATTACAAAGCTTCGGATACTTTCTCATTTTCCAGTACTTACTCTGGGACTCGTTTATTCATTTAATCATTCTTAGCAATATACTGGATTCGCCCATGATGTAATATAGTATTTTTCTGTTGGTCACATCGTAACTAAAGAATAAGAAATGTAGCAACATGATCTTTTTCCCATATTTTCGAATTATTTGCTTATAGAAGATGATCTCGTCCTGCGTTTCCTTCCTCTTCTTAGCCCTTCCTGAGTAATCTACTACTTTTTTGTACTAGATTGTGTCCGTTTTTCACGTAACACATTAAAAAATTTACAGTTTTTCCCATACTTTAGAATTAGTAGTAATTCAGATATTCAAGAGTCCTCTTCCGTGTCTGAAAAACATTCTGGCATTTATCTGCTTTAGGAGCCTGTTATTTACTTTTAAGATGAAGATCCATCTTGGAGATCCATGTCTTTATTGTCAAAAATTTATTATTATTTTTCAAAAGGCATCATTATTTTTTCATTATTATTTTGTCTTTTTATAAGTGGTTCGACGCATTTCTTTTTGTTTTATCATTTACTTGGGAAAATAGTAAAAACTGATCAATACAAATATGAGGATTTCAGATCTTTCTAGGTTATTTTTTACTTGATCAGTTGCTTCATTAATGAGAAATGAATCAGCGCTCATCTCGATTCTCGAAGAAGGGCACAATACAAAAGCTAGCAAAAGGGTATTGTTAACTCGAACAGCACGACTTTCAACATGCCAGGTTTTCGGATAGCTCACTAGATTCACCAATATCACTAGATGGTACTGGAACGGAAAGAAATAAGGTACCTAATTAACTTTCCAATATAATGTCCACAACGATGCTCTGAAGTTACTTATACCTCAGGCAGTACCTTCACTAATGTCTGAGCAGTGAAGCGGAGGAGGGTGGCTTAAGCTGATATTAAGCAATGACTAGGAACCAAATGAACCGAACTCAGTTGGGTATATGACACTCACATAAGGCAAGGTGGAGCCCTTCGTGACAGGACCGAATTCATTAGAGCTACTAAAGGTATTAGTGTTAGAGAGGGAGGAGAGGGGGGAGAGGGGGGCACATAGACCGCTGGTAAACGGTTTTCTAATTAGTGCTCTGTCGTGTGCATGCTAATGCTCTCTCTACAGCCTTCGTCATAGCCATAACATTACCCTTATTTGTTTCCATAACTCCTCACCCCGAAGCCACTCTGCTCTTGCGGATTTAGCTTCCTCCTGGAGGCTGTGTGTAGCCTGTGTGTAGTTCTACTCAAATATGAATCAGATCACATACTAGTGAGGAGATGGTATAGAATAGTCCTCGGTACTTAGTTCACGTAACACTCATTTTGATCTGTAACTTCGGTTTACTTAAAACCGAAGAGTGAAGTCGAGATTTTTCATTATCCTTCAGTAGCCTTTCTGTTTTGTTTTTTTAATCCGTCGTAACGCTCAATGACCTGAGAGGTCTAATATGTTCTAGAATGTATAACGTACACTTTTTGGCGTTCTTCCCTTTCATGCCCAAATGAAAATCAATCATGAAGGTTCAATCCTTTGATTCATTGGTCGATTAGAGGAATGATTCCTTAGGTATGTATAGATATTGATTCACTTGATTGAACGCTCTTTGGATTTATTCACCTCGCGGACACGAAGCTAAAGCATTTTCAGGAGTGTAAAGTAATGAGTAGTTTTAGCAAATTTGAATTAAAGAAAGTAGATTCGAATTATTTAATGTTTATTTATAATATGTAAAAAAAAATCTACTTAACAATATTTACAATAATAATAGTACGATACATACTCAAATCAATTTATACATAACTATAAAACTGATTATCATAAACGGCATAATTACTAAATTATATTTAGTAACAACAAATAACTTATGAATAAACGAAAATAAGGACGATAATTTGGAAACACGCAAGAGACCTGCCAGGTATTTGCAAAAAAAATACTTCAAAACTCACAATTCCTGAGTCTATTTTACAGTTTTTGCAGGATTCTAAAGGCATAAGTATTCAGTGAGAGTATATATATATATATATATATATATATATATATATATATATATATATATATATATATATATGTCATATTAAATTTTGTATTAACAAATAACTACCCTGGACACGCGTAAATGACCCAGCTTATCAGAGGTCTTTGTGACTGCGTGCCGCGTCGATAACAAAAATAAATGCTAAATATGTACTGATTAGTATTGTTAGTATATTAGTACGCGTCATTGTCATCCATTGTTAGGCAAGTTTTGAGAAACACGACGTCCGCAAGGAAAGGAAACGATCACCGACAAATGGAAATGCGCCCAACCCCCTCGCCAAATGTCAACAGTACTGTTTGATTTGGCTAATCTCCCGCAGTTGGCCAGACTTGGGATAATCCTCTCCAGCTTACCGACACGCTAACAGCCTCTTAAGTATAACAGAACTATTGCTGGAGAAAAAAAAAAATCTAATTCAGATATTAATAGCCGGAATAAATCGAATAATTACACAACAGTTTGTTGTACTTATACCAGTACCTGTATCGAGAATGAAGTTATTGTTAAATGTTATTCTGAATGAAGTAAAATAAAATTGTAAAGATTAATATAACAACTGGCTAGGAGGTCGCTCTTTCTCCAAATTACTAATACTGAAGTGAAATCAGCCTTCTTTGAGGGTTATGCATTCAGTTTTAATTCCGGCCTAAAATCATTTTCGATGGCTCAGATTTTCTAAAACATTACGTTCCTATTAACTTTTCATTGACAATTTATCATATAACATCAAATTATATTAAAGAAATAAAACTTATTTTAAGAGACCCCAGAATTTTACATAAAAACATAGTTAGTAGATAGATAGATAGATTATTTATTGTATAAAGCAATACATGCTTGTTACATTATCTTGGCATTGGACTGTGGAGTGATACATTAAATAATATTTATGATAACAAAACATTACAACAATTTATACATATATATATATATATATATATATATATATATATATATATATATATATATATATATACACACACAATTTCCCTTTTAAAAAATATTTGTGAAAGCAAAAAACAGATAAATATACACATACTTCAGTCATCAGAAATACAGTTAATACAAGATACATCTACATAAATATTCACACGCATACAATAGTATAAATTTTATGAATAATAATAAATAATATCTATAAGTTGGAGTTTATAACTTTATTATCACTTGAAATTAAATATCACAACAAGGTGAGGCCTCATCAAGAAGTTTCGAACCGGCTAAACTGTAGGAGATTGGAAGTTATTGAAGACTGATGTGAGAAACAGAAATACATGCTTGATTTTATTTATACTATTATAATTTAAGATGTTTTCTAGTGAAGACTTAGTATACAAATCTAAGAGTAGAGCGAATAGAGCTATTAGCATAAAAGTTCGATAAGGTGTAATTGAATGTTATCAGCATATCAGTCAAATAACCACAATTTATTTATTTCAGATATTAACAGGTTCGTAACGACCTTGGGATAATTTAATGAGCTGTGATGTGTTATTTTTTATTATTTTCAGTGCACATTTTCTACAGGGAACAATTTTTTTAAATACAATAGTACAGGGTGCGGCTAAAGTAACTGACAAAATCTCTAGGCTAACCAAAATCCAAATTCAGTGTATGCAATTTTTTGTATTCTCATCCGAACGTACACAAAAGGAGATTTTAGTTACAGTAATTAATTAATTTCAGTTGCAGTGATTAATTCGTATTAAAAACACTGTTAGCTAAGTGAGAGCCGTGGTTACGTACACACTGATCATTTCCTGTCGAATGGCAGCCACTTCCTGTCGATTGCTTGTTTTAGTTGGTCAATAGCGGGAGGGCGATATTAGTCTATCAGTAAGTGAATTGGCTAACTTGTGCGGTGAAGTCCGTATTGGAGACATTTTTTTCGTTTTTTTGCGTAGATTACGGATATCATAATCAGGAAATTGAAATCGGTAGCTTTATTATGATTTTAGCCAAAATAAACTTTATAAAAAAAAACATTTTTTTAGTTTGTTTTTATTTTTTCAGGAAATGTGCATTTCGTCAGAAAAAGCTTCAAACAAACTGTGTCCTCTTAAAATTACCTACAAAAAAGATGCAGTTCCATTTTAAGCTAAAACTAACGATAGCGGAACTACGGGGCGTCATGATCATTAGGTACATACTAATTTGTCACCGCCTCCTCCCGAGAATGTGCATCCTAAATATTTGATGGTATCTTCAACCTGTGACGATTGGATCCCATTCTCAAGGGAGAGCGTCGTTGGCTGCAGCTCTCTTTTACTCACTATGACTCTCACCAATTTTGTTCTCAGCCGTGGATCGACCCTGTGGGATCGGGAGACCCTCCTGGGGCTCGCCCAGCCTCTGTAAAGTGGGTATCCTTAATTGGGAGTAAAAACCTACGGTTGAGTGTGATCTCGGCCAAATCACCTCTTTGCACAACCTTTGGCTTTGAAACAGTACGGTCCTTACCAAGTACTGAACCCAAGACCCTTCATGGATTATAGTGGTACATGTTTTTTTTTTTTGTTTTTTTGTGAGAAAAGATGGACTGATACTTTGACAAAATTGAAAGAGTGATTTACCTTTATAGCGAACAACCTATTTTGTGGAAGCGGACTAAAGATAATTACCATATGACAAACAAAACAATGATACTTGGAATGTTATTGCAACCCACATGGGGTGTAATAGTTTTTTTCCTTCGTTTTCTTCAGCATATCATCAATTACAATTGTATGCAGCCCTCGACTTAAGTTAAATATAAAACGAAAACAGGACAGTATACAGGACGCGCGCATGCACAATGGAACATATTAAACAAGAGCCGTCCCTACCACAAACACCTAGTTCACTACTTCACCACAAAATAACAGCGCGGTTCTGCGCAGTCCTGAACAGTTTTGTGCACCGATGATCGTTCTGTTTGGTTCGGCGCAGTTCCTGGCCGGTGTGGACACGACTTAATAACGGCACTCACATATCTGACATTATTTTTGAAGCTAATTAAGTACTGTAATTTAATTGATTAATTAATTAATTATTGTAACTAATGTAAATGACATTTTATGTACTTTCAGATGAGAATTAATAAATGAAAAAATGAAAAAATATATACTTAGTTAGGGCTTAATTTAGCCAACAAATATGCCAGTTACTTTTTCCGCACCCTGTATTGCTGAAGGAGAAAAAAAAGTATTTTTTATTCACAATTATCTATGTATTGAGAATACAAGGATTGAAGGAAATAATTCAGATTAAATAATTGTGATCAAATAAGGGATAAATTAAAGAGATGCCGCGCGGTTAAGCAATATTAATATCAATCGGTTTCTTTTTCGGACAAAGAAATACGTGCAAGGCCGGGCGGGTACAATACCTGGAGGGCCGGGGAGCATGTCGAGATTGTCGACAGTCATAAAGATAAGCAGAAGTGAAAGCACCATAAAAACTAGAGATATGCCCGGTCGACAAGGCATAATAAAATCTGCCGCCCTAGAATACAAGAAACAATAGAGAAAAAAAAGTTCAAACATTTCGGAGGCCTCTTCAAAAATTCCTATAGCATTAACCAATTACCAAAAGAAGAGTGGGGACCAGATGCATGGAAAATAGACTTTTCAAGAAGAAGAAGGGGAAAGAGAGAGAAGAGGCAGAGCAAAAAGAAGTAAAGGGAGTTCTAAGGCGAAGTTAGAAGAGTGAGGTTCGGGGGAGTTCTAGCGAGAAGGTAGAAGAGTAAGGTTCTAAGAGTAGAAGCAGAGGGTCCAGCTGAGCATTCCATCTGAGACGGAGTTCATGAGTCTGGCGGCAGAGAAGATGACCGCTGCGGGAGAGAAGACCAGACCATCGAACGGCTAAGTGGCGAAGCGGCCTGTATCCGTGACGGCGAAGGTAACAATAAGATAATTGTTAGTCCTTTTATTCAATGAGTACATTATTGTCAAATATTTTGTGGCACCAGATTAAGATTTTAAATAAGCAAGTTCTCCCAGTATTCTCAAATACATATGTTATAGTCATGGATTCTTTTATAATGAGAGTAATTTAGGTTGTAAATTAGTAAACCAACAATTTAATTAATAATATTCTCTTAAATAAAGTAAGATCTTCTAAAAATTCTATTATTCTATTTACCCTGCATGCCATCATATAGTTTAATTAAGTGAATTGGTAAACGCGACACCCTTGGAAAGGATCTCCCATGGTATTTATAATATCCCAACCTAGTGACCATAGCAGGGGGGTCTGTGGTCTCTAGCCTTTTAAGTTAAAATATAGTTTGATTAATCGGTTCTCTTCTGGAACCGATGCAAATACAGGGGATATTTAATAAGTAAATGCGGTTTGTAGAATCCCCACGTGCCTTAGAAAAGCAGCTTGCCAGAAATATGGCAAGTTGTTGGAAGCCTTTACGGCAGGAGGCCTGAAAATCAGTAAAGCAGAAACTGAGTATTTGACATTTAATAACAGTGGAAACTCCTCAATAAATATTGGGGAATGGGATTTGATCCCAACTGAACAATTTAAATATTTAGGCAGGTGGCTTTCAAAGGTGAGCAATAGCAAAAAAGACATTGATGAAAAGGTCATCAGAGGTAGAATGGCCATGCGGACTCTAAATTCTGTTATCTGGTATAAGGACGTCAATCTTCAAACGAAAAAGAGACTATCGCTCATTTGTTTTAACTACTTTGTTGTATGCATCTGAAACCTGGACTATTCCAACAGACTCAGCCAGACAACATGTATCAATGGAAATGGATTTTTGGAGACGTAGTTGTGGAATCTGTAAGCTACAACACGTTCCAAATAATGTCATCAGGGAAAAAGAAATCCTTAACATCCTATACTCTATTGAGACAAAAACAAAAAAGCTGAGTTGGTTAGGGCACGTCATGAGAATGTCGGACGACCGATGGCCTAAGAGGATGCTTAAGCATGTACCATGGGAAAGAAGGAAGAGAGTTTGACCCGAAAAGAGATGAATGGAAGTTATACATGAGGCAATGGCAGCAAGAGGACTCCGAGAGGAAGATTCCTAGGATAAAAAGAAATGGCGGATGGGTTTATTAGGCAATGAAATATGACCTTATGTTGTAATAAAGTCATTTATATATATAATATATATTTTATTTTAAAATTCTTAAACAAACATACTATAAATAAAGTTGTTGTAGAAAATGATTACTAAAATAACAACGCTAAGTTCAGTTATTAAACATATATTTTATTGTTTGTCTTCACTAAAAAAAAATCAATATAAAATAAAAAACCTTCCTTATTGCAAACAAAGATATTTATTTTTTAATAAATAAAGAAATAAACCTACTTAATAAAAAAAAATTAAACTTACCTCTGGTTAATAGAGTTATAAAAATATCGTCTAAATTAAAGAAAACAGATTAAGAAAATGTACTAATGTTTTCGTTTTCTCTTAAAATTGAAACCCAACATAACATAAGAAAAAAAATAGCAATTTAGATAGCAGAATTGAGGGGTTTTAAAGAAGATATGTCTCTGCCAGGGATCGGAAAAGGAGAAGGAACATGGTGGACTGATTACTGATGGTTGAAGTATTGGGGCCGAGGGGACGACTCACACAGTTGGACAAGGCCGACAAATAGCCGAAGCCCAAGTATCTCGATGAAGGAAATCCAATCTGGATAAAACAATTACAACTTTGTGAAGCTCCGAGTGGCACAAGTGAATGTTCCTCAAGGGAGACGCCGGCTCCTCCATCCGCCTTCTTTCGATGGCCACATCGATTCAACTCCCTCTCCATTTGCCAACTTCTTCCTTACCTTACGAGGTGATTTGAAGCAAAACAACATGTGTACTTTGGAAAATTGAAAATCTCGTTCCCGTTGTTTCTGCAGTATTTATTAACATTCTGTTGATGTTTCATTTTTCAATATTTATTCTATGGCATTATAAGTGCTCTTACATAACCTTCCAACACATATAACGAGAGTTGTAACATTCACTTACGCAAAGTATTTCAAGCATATTATGAACTTCTTTTCGTAATTTTAAGGTCTACTTACATTAGTTATGCACTATTGTGGGATTTAGAAATATTGAATATAAGGAGATATCGATTGATATGATAATTAAATTATTTAAGAAGTGTTGATTAAATGTATGTAATTTATAATCAGATTCATAAATCAAGACGTCAAAGAAGTAATGCAAACTGCATTTTTAACTGACTAAATGTAACTAAATTTTTTTCTATTCGCTTTATAGTTTTAATTTTTACTCTGTGGTGTATTATTTTTATCTGAATTACATTATTACTATTATTATTTTGGCTCTACGGTCCTGCAAGAACCCAGGCCTCCAACACCACAGCCGACCAATCTCCGCGATCCTGTGCTAGCTATCCTCCTCCAGTTTCGTACACCCAGCAGTTTCAGGTCCTCTTCGTCATGATCTAGCCATCTGATCCGAGGGCGTCCTCTGCTTCGTTTACCGTCCGGTTTCTCATTGAGCATTCTCCTCGCTATCCTGTGGTCTTATATAATAGGACTTTATATGAAATAGGACGAATGTGAAAACATCGATTTATTTGTTATTTTTCGATAGTATTTCAGTTGATACAGCCTGTAATAAAGTTACGAATCAGTTACGGTATTTGAATGTGCTGAAATAAAAGTTGCATTTTCACGTTAAACGTCTTTATGTCAGAAGCTTCCATCCTAAAGTACCGAATATCCGTATCATTATAAAGGTAAAACAATAAAAACTATGAGATATAAGAAATACAAAATCAACAAAAAAATTTAAAATAATCGAAATTGGCCCTTATACACAATGGTTACAGTGGTTTTCACATTCGTAAGTTTACCATGGGAACGAAGATATGTTCCTTAATTTTTTATATTCCACTAGATTGTTACAAAAGTCCTTGTGTATGAACCCAACCCTTAAATCCAACTCTCATAACTATCCTATAAGAATGTTTTTGTTCCTACAATGTATTTTAATGTTTACTTTGACTAATCCTTTACTTCCTTGTGACTTGTGTTGGTTTTATGGGGTCATTTACATTTTTAAAACGCACGTGCAAGGTCAGAAGAAAAAAACATGATTCGCGGTCATTTGAGACATTACTGGAAAAAAGGTTTAAGCGCAAAGGCAGCCACCGAAGAAATTTGTGCCACAGAAGGAGAGTCAATTACCCATCGAAATACTGCCGCACAACCCAGATCAGGTCGCCCTTCGGTCGTTGATGACGACGCTCTTCTTGTATGTGTGAACATGCAACAAGTCGTGATTTATCGGCAGTAGTAGGGACTCAAACCTTTACTGTGAACAGCTTGACAGAGTTTATGCAGTTTTGAGTGCAAAGTACCCCGCTTTGGTCAACAGGAACCAAGCCATTTTGCAACACGACAATGCCCCTGCACATCGTTCTCGTTTGACCAAGGAAAAATTATCGGAACGGCAAGGAGTAAACGTTTTACCTCATCCTGAGTATAGACCAGGTATTGCACCATCGGGTCTTTGATAATTACGAGGACGTAAAAATTGGATGTGAAGAGTTCTTTGCCTCAAAACCAAAGGAGTGGTGCCAGCATCAAATCCAATTACTAGCGGAAATATGAGTGAAAGTAGTTGAAAAAAATGGACTTCACTTTGAAGAGTAGTATTCAATGATCTTTAAAATATGTAATCTGAAATTAAGCTATACCAATGGACAATGACTTTTGTAACAACCTAGTATATTATCCGTAAAACATAAACTTCTATTAGACTTGAGTTTAGAAAATTATAAATACGTTAATGTTGCAGAAGAAAAAAAAAAATGATTAATACCCGTATCTTATCTGAGAGATCATCGCTATGCACTAGAAGATGCTTTACATACTGACAACGATTTGATCCATTCATTGATCAACTCAACAGGACTATAATGTTAAGGCCTATCATCTGTAAACCACTTCATATATTTAATTCTATTGAGGTAAATCAATTAAACAGTTAGAGATAATACATGTTATTTTGTTGAGGACAAAAAAAAATCAAGATATTTTTTAAATTTGTAAAAACGTTGTTTACAATTGGAAAATTGACTTTTGGTAACACGATAATAATAATATTTTATTATCGTCCTTATCTTAACTTTAATGTTAAATGAAAAAGGGCACCAAATGTTAAATAAGGTGGGCACCCTTAATTTGGGGACAAACCTGGCGGTTGAGGGTGATCGCGGCCAAATCACCTCCATGCACAACCGTTGGCTTAGAAACAGTACGGTCCTTACCTAGTACTGAACCCAAGATCCTTCATGGGTTGTAGTGGTACAGGTATTTTTTTTTTTTTTTTTTTTATTATATTAATCTGCGTAATTAATGAATTTAGGTAATATAGGTAATGATACATTAAATTTTTGTTTTAAAATGCTATAAAGTAATGATCTTTTACAAAACAACATAATACATTGTTCGATAAACATTAGTAGATCTTGAAATTCAATCGCCATCCCGCATTACTTTACAAGCAATGCCTGTATTATGCTATGTATAATAAACAATCAACTGATACAAGCAAGAAATAAAAATATTACTTTACAAAATATTATATTAACTGATTTATATTACCTGATTTGTATTACCTGGCCATAAAGTAGAAAATATTTTCTATTTTCTGTTTTTTGGATTGCACAAAAGACATTATCCAGGGTTTCCTATATTATATATTTCACAACGAATGTTCAATTATTCACATCTCGCATTAATAAACAACTTATATCAATTATTTTCTTCTCAATAAAATAGTTGTCATCCTCCAAATTAAGTCACAATGGAATAATAGTCAGCTCAAAACTCAACTTTGGAAGGAACTTTTGGCGCATTTATATATTTTTTGTATTAGCATTCTTAAACCGAGTCATGCAGTGCCTGAACCCTAAGAGCCCAAGGGAATTTCAATTATAAATACATTTATATAGCACCAACAGTTTCACACAGCGATAGCTGATTTTGAATGCGGCAGGGTCATAGTCATGATCTGAACTCTTTTTCATTCTATCTATTAATTTTTCTTTAATAGATAATTATACGTAGCATCAGGCGTCCATTTTTAATGAAGTTAAAACTTACTCAGAAGTGGTTAATGATATCAAATTCAAAGAGCGCTTTGCAGAATCGACAACTGTAGGCAATGCAGTGGCAAAGGAATTCATTGGAGAGAGAGAGAGCCATGAATAAACCTGGGAGAGAGATTGTTATCATACCATTCATCATATGTTGGTTAGGGATCAACCATCTAACAACCTTTTTACCTTACCTATAACATCGACGCTTTCTTTCAAAAGCAACAACACCGTTTATCAAATAGAATTTTCAATAAGATGTTTTATAATGTTTCACGTTGGTTCCTAATTTTTAGTTAAGATAAAAGGCAATTAATTCGTCGGTACGAGGCTGGATTGATTTTAAGCAAAAAAACGCTAAAATATGTTATAGAAAATTTTTAAATATGTAATGAAATATGCAGCAGAAAGTGGCATAATATGGAATCAAATACCCCAAAGTCACAATTATTAATATTTTTACCGTCAATATTATGACATTACAAGACGAAGTCCTGAGGCAAAATCAGGTAAATAAATACAATTCTTCCTATAATTATAATAAATGATAAATTGATAAGGTTGAAAAGTAAAACAAAAATGTTTTGTAAATAAAGTTCTTACCAGTCAAGTTGTAAATGTCATTGTATAGAAAATAATTCATAAAATAAAAAGAAAAGAATCCTTGAAATTTACAAATCAAACAATGAACTACATGAACAATGAAACGAATTGTATATAAAAGGTATGTTGTGAAAACTGATGGATTACAGTATAATGCTATGGTTAGTCAGCCTCTGACTGGGTTGTGAGGAGGAATTGGAAAAGGAGGGTTTTAAAAGTGGCTTAGGAAGGGGTATGTCGGATTTTAAGAGGCAGAGAATTCCTGAGAGTAGCGGAACGGGCAATAAAGGGATGTTGGAATGATGCAGATCTATGTAAAGGCGTATAAAGGTCAGATGGTCTTAGTGCCTTATAAAGATCTTGTGGACTGGGAGTGGATAGAGGACTTGAATTGGAGGAGATTGTAGACATAGGAAGGGCACTGGTTGGTATTACTTGGTAAAGGAATGTGACTAGGAAATACTGTCTACGGAAGGAGGGGAAGAGCCATCCTAAATGGGCCTAGTGATATGAAACGGGGGAACGCCTCCGATTACCTTCAATAAACCTTACAAAACTATTCATAATTCTCTTCAGTCTATCACCACGACTACCTGTGAGGCCGCCGTACACGGGGAAATATGAGGGAGGATACAATGAGTCCTCTTTTTATTTATATGTATATTTTTGTAACGCTAAAAATAATAATGAAAAATACAATATTAATAATTAATTGTGATAACGTTAAATACAATTTTTTGACACTATTAACATTGTTAAACAATTTTTCTTAGATTTTAGGTTTTGTAGATTTAATATTCATGTTTTATGTGTATATCTGTATAGTTTTTAATATTAAAACAATATAAACTTAAGTTGATCATTATTTGTTCCTATTATTCCCTTTAATACACTCTAAATTCATATTTTGTCTCTGGTCATCGAAACGACGAAGGTTTAGTGATTAGCTATCTGAATTGAGATTTCGTATTCTAGGGTTAAGAATAAATCTTAAATTATTTTGAAATTCGATTAGTGCTAATTATGGCTAGATTTAAATAATTCTTTGAAAATGAGGTACTTAAAAACGACTGGCATGTCTTATAATTGCTCGAATCCTCGATATTTGACATGCCAGAGATATCAGTGACTGGAATAGCTATCGTATTCAATGTTGGTCATAAAATAACTGTTTTTTTGGAAATTGTATGGTTATTTATTATGCATGCATAAAAGGTATAGGATTTCGAAAAAATGCAATTTTATCAGTTATGGAACAGATTTATTACTTGTGATATTTATTTATGAACAAATAACTGTGATTTCGTAAGCAATGTTATTCCTGATCAAAAATTAAATATATTCATTTTATTTTTATGTCCGTTATAAGTTCTTTTGAATGAAGTCCTTTTGAGTGGAAATGAACGAATTACTTATTGGCTTCTACTTTATTTGATTCCATATTTTTATAATTTCCATATTTTTATTATTCCATGTTTTAAGAACAAAAAATTTAAAATACCTTTTTTTTATTAAAGAATCCATTTCTCTTGTCCAAAAACAGTAATTGATGAGGATTTTTGTTTACAGAAATGATTCTGAGTACACCTCTTTTATATATCTCAGACCGCCCTAATATACTACAAAATCTGAAAAATAAATATCTCTGTCATTATAATAGAACCTATATTAAGTAAATTTAAAATCATTATTTTTAATATTTTTGAAAATGTTTAAATTATCGAACAAACATTCACCAACGCAATAGGAAATGTTATACCAATCCTCAACGTCCAACAATCTGAGAAATGTTATTCGGAATACCTCCTTCAAAAATGACGCACACTGGTGACAAAATCCAGCAAGAGGATGGATAAAGAATTGCCATAAAAAAGAGAAATAAAAAAGCAAAAGAGATAACAAAAATATCTGTTGCCTCAGGCGGGCGGGATGATATGTAGTGGCAATGTAATTCGTGTGTAAACTGATATACTGGGGCCTTTTAATAATACAGCCCTTCCGGCATTCAAGGAAAATATTATTATAACTGAGGGAAATATATAGCCAAAATAAAGGGGGGGGGTGTTTATTTTGGCGGCTGGGTGGTCAGCCAACAGCCTCTATTACCATAAATCCTTCCATGGTCAGCCTGTCTTACGTCCGATACTCAGCTATTAAGTGCACCATGTATGTATACTCACATAACTTATAACATATAACATTTTCTTCGTTTACTTTCACTTTCCTATTTTTAATTATACAGTAAGGGAGAGTTGTGCGACACGTTTTATGGTCACCTGGGTCACCAAGTCTCGCAAAACGGTCTGTGTGTATTTGAACAACCTAGTTCTATAACAACTTTTGTACGAAACTGAAATTACGTGTTTGGGTTAGGTATATGTCTAGGATGTTACAGCAACTTTTTCGCTATAATCGACTTTTAGAACGTGCAACTTTAAATAATCGATTTAACACTTGTTTTTAAATATAATTTTCTTGAAAACGGTTCTAACGATTTTGACTAAACCCGTTATAAAAATGTACGATTAAATGTAAATGCTAGGTCTTTTCTTCATTGAAATAGTCTGACAGGACTTAAATACCGAATTTCCAATATGGTTTCTCCTATAGAGCCTTTGATTTTATTTATTTGAAATAATTAACCGTCCATCATTATTAATAGTAATAAAATTGATAAATGCGAACTATAAATTAATTTGATAATTAACTAAAGGAGAAAAAAAGAGAAATATTTTCCCAGGTTGAAAACAAATTTCCTCAGACAAGAGTAGAATTATTGATGTAAAATATACCGTTGAAAATCTAAATATTTCAGAAAATTGATATCTAACATATGAAGTCGTAGAAGGTAATGGAGAACTACGAAAAACGCATAAATCGAAGTGATTGTAGTTAATAATTTATAATTTTATTTTAATCTAATGCTTCTATGGAAAGTAAATGGAATTTCCGTGGGAAATAAATGATATTTTTTTAATTTTCAACCTACTTCAGGAGAAATTAATTTCTACTCAAAGCAGTGGATAGTGAAATTTGTGTGATGAACGCGTCGCGCCATATTTTTAATGGATACATTGCCGGGCCGTGTATTGACTTAGAAGAAGTCACTTTGCATTTAACTATCATCTGTATTAAGTGAGGGCAGGTATGGCTATCATGAATTATTTTATATTTTGGTCTAACGAAAGTATCAGATATGCATGTCTATCTAGTCGTATTGAACGTTTATTTCACATCCGGGGGCACGGTAATAAAAATACCATTGTCGTAGATACTTGACTTCCATAGAGCTTATATTGATAGCGAAGATAGCTGTAAAAATGGACTTAGCCGGTGTGGTAACATTTTTGAAGCTGTTTGTCGTCAGCCAACATGGTATGTCCTCAGACCAGGTTGTGTAGTCGTCGAAGGGTGAACCAGCAGCCATCGCCACTTTCTCCAGGACTCTGAAGAAAGTGGTTTATGAATCGACAAGCATTTTGGCATAACATTAATTGGGAAGTGCTTTGCAAGGTTATTGTAACTTTTATTATATCCATCATTATTAGTGAAATATCTATTAAATAAACTGTTTTATAAAGTGGTAAAGTCTTCACACTTAAAAATCTGTTTCTGATATGATTAGAAGGTAATCTAATGAAGGGTATTTTCACATTCATGAACGTGTTTATGTGTAACACAGCAAATAACAGTTATATTGTAAATTCAAAACATATTTAAACAATAGTGATGAGCTCTCTGAAAACAAGTTGAAATTTAAAACAAAAATCATATATTTCTTAAAATCAGTCAATAAACATTATATCCCTCGTTTCATATTTCTTTGATGTTTCATAAGATTCATTCATCTGCAATGAAACATACAATAACTATGCTAAAAGAAATACCTCACATTTGAAGTACATATCTTTCAAAAGTAACCAACTTTAAATGAATTACAGATTAAAATTTAGTCTTCTATAGGAGAAAGAATAAACTGAGTTATTCTTAGGATATGATCGATTTTTTTTTTCACTCCATTCAGTTTTCTTGAAATATATAATTTTTTTTATGATAGAAGCAGAAATCATTTATTTTTCGCCTGTATGCCAAAATGTTAGGGAAAAATGGTAAGTAATAATTGCTCTTTTTCTTTCTTTCCGTTGAAATAGGATTTCTTTCTTTCTGTTTAAGAGGAATAGGCTATCAGTCCACTGTCCCCAAGTTAGCTAATATGACGGGGCTGCCTTCTTAGAGTATCCTGACCTGTTTCTCCGTTCGGGGCGACTACCAAGAGACGGTGACCCTTGGGTGTGTACTGATGATGACTTTTACCTGTAAATTCGGGGTTTGTGTAGTTTGTTGAATATAGAGCAGTATGTGAGTGTCAGTATTTTTGTTCTCCCAACCTGGAGGCTTAATTACAGCCTGACGGCTCACTGTGAATCGTCTACTTTTACTAACGCCTTTAATACTAACACATCAGGTAGTAAGTGATGCTGATCCGTATGACGATGAATATTACTTAATAAATGAGAATGTGCTCCACTATGTGAGTAGGTACTCAGTAAAATGCCGATCTACTCTTTCGTAGATTCAGCATTTTACTGAGTATCTTCTCAGTTAGTAGAACACGTTCTCAGTTTTGTTCACTTAGAAAGGTGGGCAGGTATTGATAATTAATAATCAATCTATATTTGGAGCACGTATCAGTTCTTGCTCATTGTGAAACTTCTCTTTATTCATATCTACCCGGAGCATCTGGTCAGCTTTTTGAGAAATGAGCACCTGCTCAGTTTTACTAACTTCTCCTAATATGTCTAAATGATTGCATACATATAATATCATTTACAATTTTTAGCTATCAATATTCTTGATAGTTTTACTTTTAAGTAGCAAAGTAATATATACTCCTACTGCTGAAACACTTTGGAACAATCCGATAACAATTAGATTGCTGGCTAACTACAATTTATCAAGTGTACGGATCACCGAAGAAAATGTAGAAAAATAAATCGACAGTTTTACCTATTAATTTTTGATAATAAATATGCATGATGATTTATGTTACATCTATGCAAATAAGCTGCGGAATTGGACCAATTTATATGGACCGATGTCGTAAAAGAAGCCACGGTATAGCGGCAATTAATTTTGAATAGCTCTAATTTGTGAGGAAGTCTATATGTGCGGCTAGTTGAAATTAGCTACTGGCTCATTAGGGAAGAGATCAAAGCCTCCCTAGTGTCCATATCTACCTCCGCTCCTATCTCCCTGAGCATAAATAAATTCCTGCAATTAATATAAGCATCTGATTGGCAAAGCTTTCGAATCTTAGTCGAATATCAGTTTTTATAAATTAGGAAAAAAAGAGCATTTCTAGCAAATCGATTGTAATTCGTTGGTTAAAATTCTTATTTTTTAGTGAAAGAGTGTTGCGCATTATAATACCCTCTCCTTGATCGATGAAGTATGCTATCAATCATGCTTTTAAAAAAGTTTCCAAATCATGCAAGAAGAGCATTAACATCGGTATATCAACAACCACTATACGGGCTCAGTTAAATCCTTTAATTAATTATTCAATAAGAAATTGTCATGTGTTTTGTGTAAGAGGTATCAATTAAACAAAAAAAAAAACAAAAACAAACGCGGTGATTTGATTTATCAGAAAATAGTGACACCTTCATTGCACTCCAAACTCTTGAGTCACATACCACAAGCCTTAAAAGCATCTCGTCCTACATTTTTCTTTCACAATGCTCCGCTTTATCTGTAGAAAAATGGCATTTGAGGCAATAATTTGATATCCGCAGACAATATTGAGACAACCAGAAACTGCCAATCAATTTGACTTAAACATAATCAGGCTTATTTGAACATTCGAAGTTGAGCTTTGGGTTTCCTATTCCTCCAAAATCTAATTCTTTTGGGCTAAAATTCAGTCGGATTTTAATATAATGGTACCTATCATTCCATAATAGAGTTGTCTTTAATCATAATTCCCAATCGATTCACGATAATTCTTGAAGGTGTCTAAAATGAACCGTGGGACCTTACAATGTAATATTCTCATCAGAGAGCTACAACTTGCCATTATCTCCACAAGTCATCTTGATGACACATTTAACCGTATCAGCAAATTTACAAAATGTATTGTAAATATATGATAGTTGTAACAGGCAATAAATATTACTTTAAAAAAAATGTGTGTGTATTCCGATGAGATTGAATAAAAATATATTATGTTCCGCTACAGAGTAAACGTAAAGTCAACCTTGATATATTCACAATTAACTGAAATTTTTTAATGAATTATCTTGATCGAATCTGAAAATAATAGATGCATTAATTTATTTATAATAATAATCGTTACATCAGTAAATAAAAACAAAAGGACAATTGGTCAGAAATATTTTATTTTATTTTATACCATTTCAACGTTTCGGCCAACTTGGGCCATTCTCAAGTCTGAAAAAATATAATTATTTAGTCGATATTTATATTTAATTTAATATTGTAATATAATATATTTTTTAACTTTTATACAAATATTAAACGATTATTTCATTTATTAAATACCTACCGCATTTTATTGTTTATATGAAAACAAACGTCATAATTATATTATTTTCTTATACTTTAGTATTACTCTTTCTATGATAAAATATTACAAAACACTGATTAAACCATTTTAATTTATTGATGTAAGGTTTTTAAAGATATTCTTGTAATACAATTACCAATTAAAGAGTAATTGTATCCTGTTTAATACGCTATTGAAGCATGACTGTCCGAATTTAGAAGTGAGTAAATATAAGTGGCGGAGTGGGTTTACATTATGAATGTCAAAATGGAGGGAGGTTTTTGGAGATAACTGTTATTAGTTTTATTAATTTACTATTTTTTATTGCACTTTCGTAAAACGTACTTAGATTATCCTAGTCAGTTTTTTGATTGACGAATCTTTTTAGGTTTTTGTTTTATAAAAATGGATTCTATTATTCTTTGCTTATTTATATTATTTTCTTTATGTAAAATATATGCACCCTTAAAATCAAATTCATGCTTATTTATTGAAGGGTGTTGTGATAAACCGGTAGCTTATTTAGATTTTTTATTTTTTGAATTGCAATTTTGTTCATGCTGTAGTATTCTGCGGTCGAACCATTGTGGAGTTTGCCCGTAATATGTCTTTTCTTTGCAATTTTTACAATTTATTTTCTATATGGCATTATGAATTTTTCTTTAGGCATAGTGTCCTTAGTTCTTGTGTATATTTTATTTAATTTGTTAATAGGCTTTTTTTCCAAATTTAATTTGTTAATAGGCTTTTTTCCAAATTTTATTTGCTAATAGGCTTTTTTCCAAAATTTTATTTCATTTAATTCGTATTTTTTTAATGTCCTATCAAATTTTCTTGTTAAGTCCTTAATGTAAGTTAATGAAAAATATTTCTCGGCATATAGTTTATGGTTATTTTTACTATTTAGAGTATTTATTTCTTGATTCTTATTGTTAATTTGCTTAGAAGTATGTTAATATTAAAATAGAAGAAAATAATAAATTTATGATGTTTGTTTTCATATAAAAAATAAAATGCAGTACGTTTACAAGCTAGATATTTAATAAATTAAATAATTGTTTAATGATCATATAAAAGTTGAAAAATAAAAATATCGACTAAACAATTATGTTTTTTCAGACTTGAGAATGGCCCAAGTTGGCCGAAACGTCGAAATGGTATGAAATAAAATAAAATATTTGCTGACCGATTGGCCTTTCGTTTTTATTTACTGATCGAATGACAGGCTACCGAACATTAATAGAGCAACTAGAAGAAAAAAATAATAACCATGGCATTTGTTTTATAAGGTATACACGAAATTTTACGTTTATTTATTATATTTTTTAATCCTAATCAATTTTTTTAAAAATAAATTTTATCAGTTATGAGTGAAGATGAGTTATTGCAGTATTTTGCAATCATGAAATATTTAGTGAGTGTGTGGACCAAGTTAACCGCGAAACTGGTTCAACAGAGCCTTCATCTCACCCTTAGTCTACCTTATTTACCATGTGATGTTACATAAATACTGGAGCAGTTTAGTTAATATTTTAAGAAGGCAGGTAGTGGAGGGGTTCCCCTTGTCGAGTAAAATGTCTTGTATTAATGTATAATGGAAAACACTGGAGCAGGTTACCCACCCCAGGCACGGCTCTGCTCTTCAGTGATTTCTCCCACCCTCTGCCAAGTAGTTGGGGCAAACAATGATAGCTGCTGCACGTACATCATTAATAGGCGTTTTATTAATTTTTTTATGTGTTAAGATGATCCATCGTGCCGGATATGGAATTTTACTGATGGAAATTTTCATTTTGAACGATATTTTAGTTAGTGAAACAGAAAATAAAAATTTTGTGTGCATGAAAATTGCAAGTACACATGTTCTAGTTGAACCCGCTAATAGTAAGTTGATCTATGAAGGTTTTTATTTATTTTTATATCGCTTAATCATGAAGAATGATTTAATTATTTCTGTTTTAATTTGTTTGAGTGGTGAGATAGATGATTACTTGCTGATTTAATATATATATATATATATATATATATATATATATATATATATATATATATATATATATATATATATATATACATATATAAATAGATATTGGTACTTCTAAACTGCAAAAAGTCTGATTCTTATGATTCCAGATCCAGGAATTCTAAAAAGCTTTAGATGCAAAATATTAGGATAGTGTGACAAAATTGGTTGTACGGAAAAAAAAAAAATTCAGTTCGACCACATTTAAAGTCCAGAATTCTCCATGATATTCTGAATCGTTAACAAGGAAGAGATCCGAAATAAAGATGACAAACGAAAAAGTTGCTTACCGCTTTGCCCGCTAATCTGTATCAAGCGACACATTCCCCTCATAATAAAGGAATCATTATTTTGATAGGAAGATTTTAATTTTCTCAATTTATAAATTCATCCATCAGATTGGTTCAATGTAATAATCAAATATATATATATATATATATATATATATATATATATATATATATATATATATATATATAAAACCAGGGGAAGTCGACTGCTGTCATCTACCTTCAACTATGATGATCTCAAAAATCTATAATATAATAATTCCAATGAATATGATGAGGGCGTTTACACGTGGTCCGATAAATATCAGAGTCGGATCCTACATTTTCTGCAGTCAGATGCCCCCTCAATAAGTCGCATGTCGGTCCGACATTCAATTTATCAGAGCATGTGAAAACGCCCGAACGGTATCCGGTCCCATCCACTTAGCGATGGAACGTAAAGTGCAATCAGTAGTTTACTTTTTTTAACGTAGCAGCAAAACTATGCTTAATTTCTCTACATTATACACATAATTGTCGCAGTCATCAATAAAAATAACTAAAGTTGCCTTGAAACAATCTTCAAGGTGACTTTTAAATTTATTTTTATGTTGAATTGTGTTATTTTTTCAACAACTACACTGGATTTTAATCCTCTGTGAGAAGATTCATTCACTTGAAGTGTTCAACAAGGAGGGGCCGGTAGCGACCCCATCACTATTATACGTTTCTTAAGGAAGTTTATTTAATATTTATTTAGTTTGGCTTTTATTAATGTTATTTTGAAACATTAAATATTTACTCAATTTAGTTTTTGACCCTCTTCCTGAGACCACAGTAATGGAATTTTCCACTTTTACCGCTATGGAATTGCTCTCGCCCTAATTTGAAAATAGGTATATACAACCTATTTTAATAATATACAATATGCCGCTGCTTTGCTAAAACTATGGAATAAACACCTCCTAAAATTAAATTCTGGCTTGTTGATAGTATTATTTTAAGTTAATTTTTTTGTAAACGTGTGGTAATACAAATTATGTGTTAGGTTCAAGTAACGTGGTGTAATGATGATGGGCCGTCTCAGTTAATAAAACATTTGAACAAGTATTTGATTCAAAATTTTTATTCTATCATATGTACAGGATCGATTTTAATTTTTTTTTTTTTTATTCACTTTGTCTTAGATGGATCCTAAGCCTTCCACACCAAAGGCATAAAAAGTAGTAATCCATTTGCAAATTTTGTTCTATCAACCTACGGTCCTAGTTATCATAAATAAATAATCTCTTAGAGTGTTTTTTATTTTTTTAACCTGGAAATCGAAAATATGGTAAAGTCGAAAAGCTAAGTAATGTATTATGAACACATATAGTGATAGGAATAAACAATTAGTTTATTCATTTTTTATCTGAAACTCAAAAGTACGGTAATATTAAAAATAGACAACATAAAGCTAAGATAAAAGGTAAATGCCATTATACGAAAGAATGGTTGATGTCTTAGGTAGAGGGTTAAACTAATAAGGAATGATGTAAGAAGTGAATTAAAAAAATCGAGTAAACAAACGACAAGGAGGGGTCGGAATCCCACTCAAGATAACCGTACCGAATTATCATCATCCAGAAAATTAGGGACAAAATGGCGCCAACTAATAGAAGAATAGGTACAGATGGGGTCGGATACGGCTTGTTGACAGACGATTAACCATTGAGTATATATTGTCTTAGAGAGTCAGGGCGTTTTCATACGGTCCGATAAATCGGATGCCGTTCCGATATATCCGATTATCGAGTGATCGCCTGACTGCAGGAAATATAGGATCCGACTCCGATATTTATCGGACCGTGTGAAAACGCCCTATCGTACGCGGCTATAGCCACTTTCCGTCGAGGAGCGTATGGAGTATCATTAGTGGTTTACTTTATAGATACAGTCAAACTATGATTAATTTCACAACATTATACATATTCTTGTCGTAGTCATCAATGAAAATAAGTATCATCGCATTTAACTACCATAACCGTCTGTTTTAAATTTATTTTTATGTTGCATCGTGTTATTTTAACCATTTAGTGTAGTCGTTATGAGTATTACAATAAATTTTCCACATTCGAAAGATTAAAAACATATACATATATATATATATATATATATATATATATATATATATATATATATATATATATATATATATTTATTTTAATTCGAACAAATTATAGAGGATAACTTCTTCGCATCAATTTCACAAAATTTTCTTATTTAATATTTTAGCATTTATTTTATTTCAAATAATTCTCTTGAGGAACCTTGTGATATTTTTTTTTTGACTCGAAACGGCCTTACAGACCACGCGAATATCATTTCTTCCTAACTTTCCCCACACACTCCCCTCTCCTCCTCTCTTCCCACCTCTTCTTCATTCTTTCAGACTGCATTCTTCTTTCTTCCTCGCTCCATATTCTCCCCTTTCTCACCTCTTTGGCACCCACAAGGACCTTTATTGCCATTAATTTTTCTCTATACTCATCCCTATCGAAACAGTCTTGACTTGAGATCCCCAATTTCCTCGTTTCTTCCTTTATCTGCTTGATGTACCCCCCAGCCGCTTTATATCCCCACATTTTCCCAAAGATCTCCCTATTTATTCTGTTCGGGTTCATCCTGACCATATGACCGTAGAAACGCAGCCTCCTTAACCTAATGTCCGTTTCCAGGTCATCCATTTCTCTGTATGATTCTCTGCTAGGCCTCAGCCTATATCCATCCTGTAATTTTATTGGCCCATAGATCTTCCTCAAGAACTTCCTGTCTATTCCCAAAAGTTTCTTTAAGCTAGGAAGAGAAGCGGTCTCTATTCCATACAGAATAGCAGGTTTGACAACCGTATTGTAGTGTCTTATTTTTGCTCTTATTGAAAGACACTTTTTACAGTATAGGCTACTGGTGGCAAAGCTGAATCTTTCCATCTTGACCAACCTCTCCTCCATACCCTTGTGATATTTATTAATACAAATAATATGAATAATAAGTAGCAAAGCTGTTTTAAATAAAATATATTATTACTACTCAAAGGAGGAGAAAAACTATCGGGGTTCTGGTTCTAAGCCCTTATAGTGCCGTTCTTGAAGAAGTGGCACCGGTTAGAAAAGACCAGGCGTAATGCACGATAAAATAATAGTATGATATGATTTATGTGTACGAAAGTTTATATTAAAGAAGTAATTAATATTATATGTGTGTGTAATAGTCAAACAAAAACAATAATATTTTCATTCATCTTTATAACAGGCTATTCTATAAATAAATTGACGTCATATGTCTATTAATATATCAGTAATGACCATCATTTCCAGCTCGTCATAATTTGGTTTAAAAAAGCACTAATTTGTGGAATTCTACTATTAACATGATATTGTAATTTGAATTCAATCATTGTTTTGCATTCATTATGAAAAACATAAGCTAATAAAGTGAAATATATGGCTTCATTACTGTGCATACTTCGGAACAATGTGACATATCGCCTGTGTCAGTGATAATAATGAAGTGATATTTCATGTATCATTTACATCTTTACCCGTCGATTCACGGAATGCATTAAATCATATTTGCTTGTGACTGAAAAAAAAGAAAGTCTTTTGTTATAAAAATTAATATTTACATGTGAAATGGACTAACATAATCGTGAAGGAATTTTCTGATATAGTGTATGCCTACTAGACGCGTACCTAATTTGCATAATTATGGATAAAAAACACGGAGTCCGTAACAGAAGCCCTGGTCTGAGGAGAAGGATACTCATTGTCGGCCGTTCCTCTTGATCGACTATCACCGTTCCTCTGTGATCTCTTCATCAGAATTTCAGTTTGATTCTATCAAGGAATCACCATATCTGATCAATACTGAGGGGATAATGACGAATAATTCAACCTAACATGTTGAAAGATTTTAATTACCAGAGCTAAGTGCGCAAATCTCATTATTTGTCATTGTGCGCTACAGCTCACTTCATTCTAAAGGAGATCGGACACTTAAGTTGGAAAAAAAATGCATACCTTCGCCTTACCCCGCCAAAAACTTTTTGATTATAACACAACATTCCCGGTTAAAGTTTGTTTAATGCTGCCACTGTTTAAAACTAATTTTCAACAGTCATTTCTCTTTTGTTTTTGTTACAGGGAGCCAATATAGCCCAGAAGACGGGATTCCTTTTTCACTGGTATCACTAAGATTTATTAATTACTTAAAAAGAAACTTCAGGCTCAATGGAATAGAAAAGATATCTCGGAGTGAGAAAAATTTGATTGGCTCAGATCGACAGACGTTCTGTATAAAAGTCCCACCGAGTCCTTTAATATAGAAATCTCATTTCCTCTTTCAGGATTAAACGATTCTCCTGACAGAACCAGAAATATATTATTGTTTCACATCATCCTAAACTAGGGGGTGGGAACCAACCCGTAATTAGCCAGCTGGCCTCGAATGGGATGACCGTCACAGATTTGCATTATTCAGAACATCGTGTCTATTGTAAATAGTGAATTATCCGGTTGATATTGTTAACGCAAGAGAGTTCAAGGTCAAGATATGTTTTTTTAAATCATTAAAAAAATTATTTAAAAAAAAAAGGCTTCCATCTGCGACAGCATAACGATTTTTTTTTTTTTTTAATTTTACGTTTAAGAGAATAGAAGTTGTGAAATTACTATTCATGATGAATTTATATTTATGTGTAAGTTTTTTATAATTTTTTAATTAATCAGTCATGGAGATGATTTGCCTTTATATTTAAATTATATTAGAATATCTATTGTTGCGTCATGAATTCCGTGAAGCAATTCCGCCCGGAAACTTGAACGGATGAATAATGCGGATAATGTGGGTATAAGTCTCGAAATTAATATTGTCCGGGAGCTGAGACCTAAAAACGTGCCTGATTTCAAGAAAACTTTCGAAAGTGTAGGCCAAAAGTACTCTCATCATATACTGGCAATATGAACATCTGCCACCTTAGACCGGATGAAATCAAATTTTATAGGCCAACGAACTGGTCATATTTTGTAAAAAATTTGAGACAGTCTTCCCTATTCAAGTCCAGCTGGCTAATTACTGGTTGTTCCCACCCCCTAGTTTAGGATGATGTTAAACAATAATATATTTCTGGTTCTGTCAGGATAATCGTTTAATCTTGAAAGAGGAAATGAGATTTCTAAATTAAAGGACTGGGTGGGACTTTTATACAGAACGTCTGTCGATCTGAGGGAATTGATTCTGCCACCAATCAAACTTTCCTCACTCCGAGATACCTTTTCTATTCCATTGAGTCTGAAGTTTCTTTTTAAAAAATTAATAAATCTTAGTGATACTAGTGAAAAAGGAATCTCGTCTTCTGGGCTATATTGGCTCAATGAAACAAAAATCAAAAGAGAAATGACTGTTGAAAATTAGTTTTAAACAGTGGCAGCATTAAACAAGCTTTAACCGGGATTGTTGTGTTACAATCAGAAAGTTTTGGGCTGGGTAAGGCGATGATATACATTTTTTTTCCAATTTAAGTGTCCGAATCTGCTTAAAAATGAAGTTCAAGATGGATGGAACCTTTTCCAAATAAAACTAATCCGCAAAACGGACTAAAAATACTAAGTCTGCGTTGAAGTAGTTGCGTTCCGTTGGCAGACGCATGTCAAAAACCAACTTTTTTGCTTCAAAATTTTACTTATTATAATATGGATAGAACCTTTTCTAAATAAAACTAGTCCTCCTAGGGGTATAAAAAAACCAACTCTGCCAACCGGAAGTGTTTGCGTTCCGTCGGCTGACGTAAGTGAATATCCAACTTTTTTGCTTCAAAATTTAACTCATTATAAAATGGACAGAATCTTTTCCAAATAAAACTAATCCGCCCAGAGGTTAAAAAATAAATAAATCTGTTAACCGGAAGTGGTTGCATTCCTTCGGAAGACGTAAGTCAATAATCAACTTTTTTGTTTCAAAATTTTACTCATTTTAAGGTGGTTGGAACTTTTCCCAAATAAAACTAGTCCACCCAGAGGCATAAAAAAACAAGGTCTACCAACTGAAAGTTTTTGTGTTACGTCGGCAGATGTAAGTCAAAAAACAACTATTTTATTTCAAAATTTAACTCATTTTAAGATAGATGGAACTTTTTCTAAATAAAACTAGTCCGCCTAGGGGTATGAAAAAACAAGCTCTGCTAAACGGAAGTGGTTGCGTTCCGTCGGCTGACGTAAGTGAAAATCCAACTTTTTTGCTTCAAAATTTAACTCATTATAAAATGGATAGAACCTTTTCCAAATAAAACTAATCCGCCCTAATTCCAAGGTGGTTGAAAACTTTTCTAAATAAATCTAGTCTGCCCAAGGATTACACTTTTTTTTTTATCCAATAATGATACCTACCACACTAAGTGAACACCCAATAAAACACAATACTATATTTCTGATTTTATAAGTATGTTTTAGTGAACACTTTACATAACTTTTATGTGTAATACTTTGTTATTTTCGGAAAAGCTACTGAGATATCTGCAAGATGTCAAAAAAAAATGCAAGAAGTTAGATATTCAGTGATTTCGCCTTAATAATTATTTTTTAGTGAAACATTCATAATGACCAATATTGTAGAGCATTAAATTTCCTCCAAGATTCATACATAATATTCTTAATTACTCTCAACAGACGCCAAGAAATATTGAAGTAACAATTTTAGAGACAGAGGATTTATCAGATTTTCCTCAGTAACCCGCTTCCAGTGTATTTTAGGTAGAAATTTGTCATTGCCAGTTCTACAGAATGTTAAATTTTTAGCAAGTTTTATGTGTTCTATTTTTTTAAATTCCGTAAACATTCTCAAAATGTCAAGAAAACGCAAAAGAGTATATATCCAGTGGTTTCGCCTTAATTACTATTTTAAAGTACAATTTAGTGAAAACTTCATAATGAGCAATCTTGTAGAGAAGTATATTTCCAAAAAGATTCATTACTCAATATATAAAAGTTATTAAGGCCACTGAATATCTACGTTCTAGCATTTTCCTGATATTTTACAGATGCTTACATATCTCAGTAGCAGTACCAAACTTAAAATAATGTTGGTTATGTCTAAGTTTTACCTATAATGCACTGGAAGGGAGTTAATGAGGAAAATCTGAAAAAAAATGACGAATTCGTTGACCTATAAAATTTGATAGGAACCGATCTAGGGTGGGAGATGCTCTCATTTCCGGTTTGTGGTGAGAGTATTTTCGGCTTAAGCGATCAATTTTTTTTTTTTTAATCTGACCCGTTTTATAGTCTCAGCTCCCGGCCGTGTGATAATTATAAAAAGTCCATTTACTAAAACATTCCTCTTTCTAAGAAGCGTCCTGTATATTGTCTATCGTCTATTGAAATGTCCTTTTTTTAAGTAAAATTTTGCTGCTCACGTTTAGAAAAAAATGACACCTGAAGGTTTTCGAAAATATTCCATGAAGGATGAATCGACTGAGATTTTAAGCTATAAGATTTTAAACGATTTCACAATGTGAAACTTCGGGGGGTCTGTTCTCAATCGCTGCGAATTTATCGTGTAAAGTTGTTGGGCAGGATAATTAACGTATTGACAAATAGTAATAAACTCTGAAATAACTTGTGAACATCCTAAAGTTAAATCGAAGCGTAGATGGAAGAATTTTTTTAGGTCCGAACATGTAGACTTGGCTTTCGAAAGGGTTCAGTAACGAGAGGGAAGATGTAGGCAGCGCTTTTCTGGGTTATCGGCAACGAACCTCCATGCCTAGGCCTGTTCATCATTGGTATCATTATTGTCTGCAATGGAAGAACCGAATGATAGTATATACAAGAAACTGAAGTTGGCTTTTTAGGCAAAAATCTTCTTTTTTTTGACTTATAAATAAAATAATTATTACGCACTTCTGAAACTAATTCAATTCGAAACAGATCGAAGATACTTCGAGTCTAGTTTATTAAATAACCAGAAATGAACCTTACATATAACTGGAAAAAGCCTTTGCTTTGTTGCTTTCAATGATTTCTAAAAACTTATTACGAATTAAAATAAATTCCTTACATATTTGTTTCCGTTTACATTTCTATTCTACTTTACATAAACGGGCATGTAAAATACAAATTAGTATCAATTTTAAGTCATTTATATCTTGTCAATTCAATTTTCATTCTATAAAGCTTCGAAGCTAAAAAACAAAAACAATGAGTGACATCGGAATGGCCGAAGGGCGTTAATGAGTGAGAAAAATTAAGCGGAAGAGAATGGAAGGTCGTTCCAACTCTTTGATCGGGGACCACTGGCCATTAAGGAGACACCCTAAGGGTCGTCCGGATTTAAACCCTTTGTCCGGATATTCAGCCTAACTTCTTCCCTTCAAACTTGGGGCTAAATGGTCCGATATTATTGGTGCTTGAGAAGGAATCTCCTCTATCCGCTAACTCGGCTGCCATTGGTGGGGGTAATTGGATATCTTAGGGTGAATATGAGTTTGGAGCCTATCTAATGTATTTTATATTGAATTAGAATGTGAGGAGTACACCCCTAACTTCAACAACAAACACAAATTTAAACAATTCCAATACATCCTAATATAAAAAGCTTAATTTAAGCATTTAAATGTGATTCTGTTTAAATGGTTATATCTTGTTTAATGCTGAGACCAATAGTATAGTAAATTCAAAGAAATAAAAGGTAAGTAATGAAGTATTGACCAGTGTTGGGCAAAATGTAATTCCAATTCCGATTACAATTTCTTACCAATTACTGTAATTTGCAAGAAGAAAATTACTTGAAGAACCACTGTAATTGTAATTGTGGTACAAATAATAATTGTATTGACCAATAATATTTTAGGTTACAATATTACAATCGTTGCATTACATATAAGTACACTACATATGAAGAAGTATAGAACATGAAAACCGAATTCTATGTCCTTTTATGAACATTTTAGCCGAAACCTGAAAACATTTGGTATTTAGATCACTCAAAATAACTTTGCACCACGTCAGAGTTTTACACTACATTTCCCGCCACAGCTGCAGTAGAAATTCTGCATAAACATAAGTTCAGAGTATACTTAGTTTGCAACGAATTCGTCAATCACTGTACTCTATTGCCGAAAATCAATATAAGTACTAAGCAAATTCAAAAAGAAAAACAAAAAGTTTGAGCCGATAACGAACTTGAATACACGAAACAATTTGTATAAAAGACTAAATTTATAAATTTGAATTAAAATACTAAATTTTTAGTTATATCAAAGTGAGCAAAATGGTTAAAACTCCTTAGGTGTTATAAATCGATTCTGTAGATTTTAGATAAATGTTTTCCGTATTTGCCAAAAATGAGAAAGAGAGTCGGACGTAGCTCTGTGATAGAGAGGGGAATAGTTGAGAATAAGACATTGAAGAATTGAGGACTAGACGGAAGAGCTGTGCCAGGTAGCGCCACTGCAGAGCTCTTTCAATTTTCCACCTCGAGCCTTAGGTGTACTCCTCGTACGTGACTTGAATATACCAACTCCTGTTTACAATTAGGGTTTTCTTTAAAACAAAAAAAAGGCTCAGCGAAGCAAGATAGAGGCTTTTGTTGCCTGAGAAGGTCTTACCTCTTTAGGGATCTCTTAGCTCAGAAAAAAAAAATTGAATTCGTAGGGATTCATATCTAACCAGTAAGGCTTAATTTATTTCTGGAAAAGCGTAACCTTATACATCTATTCTGTTAGTAGCGATCAATGAGTAGAGCAGTTGTATTTTAATCAATGTTATTAATTTGGTCATGAAAGAAGAAATTTATGTATGCATACAATAGAAAATCTTACGGAGCCGGATGGGTCTTACTATAAAATAATATTTATAAATAAATAAACATGGGATAGAATAATGACGAAGAACATATCCTTTTGCGATATATGTTTTTCTTCAGTGAATTTTAAGCTGAGCAAGTTTGCTATTCGAACGCTTTATTAGATCTTGGATATGTACCTTTAAAACTGTAAAATTGCGATAGAGGTTATCGAATAGGTGTCTGACGATGGATGTAGATATACAAGGTGTCCAGTAAGTTACAGGAAATATTTGAAGATGAGATAGTAGACCTCAAGAACAACAAAAAAATTAAATGGACCATGGCCCGATTTCACACAGAAGAGCAGTAAAGTTAAGTTTTGTGTTTTTTTTTTTTTTTTTAAAACAACATTACTTATGAACGTTTTTCTCAGCCTTCTTCCGGGTCAGAGATAACCAATTTCTAGGAAAAAGTTCTGATTTTATAAAGCTTTAATTTCGAAAAAAGTCGAGCTTTCTTCTGAGATTGGTCTAAAATTGGCTCTTTCCAAAATGTGTTGTGTGGACTTATGGTCTCTTTGTGATTTTTTTCATTGTGATCCTTGAACAATTATTATTTAAAAATAAAATAAAATTAATGGTACTTTAGAAGGAAGAGCTTATGAAAAATCGACATTTAAGTCTGGCAGGGATCCTATTTCAATGAGGATAAGACTTAGCTGGTAATTAAGACCTTTTGATTATATATTGATACAACGAGATTTTTTTTTCTCGAGAAAATCGTAATGTGTAAAATCTATGAAATAAAGTGACATTTCTGGTAAGTCGATTGTGGCAAATGAGTTGCTGTAAAATCCCTACCCGCAATAAGCAATTTCAGTTTCGTGCAACTTTTCGTTTTAGAACTAGACTTTCACTTACACACACACATAATTACCAATTTTCGAGACTTGGTTATTTGGACTCAGGGAACCTTAAAACGTCTGTTTTCGTTGAAAACTCAAGATTCGAAATTCTTCAGGATCGTAATTCTTTCTCTTACTATATATTTCATATATGTTATAGGTACACAGGTATAGTATAGGTGTACAGATCTTCTAAATTTCTGTTGGAACAGAACCGATAAAACAATTAGGCTTACTGGGTTTTGTTGTAAGATATCTTAATTAAAAATTATAAAATACACGAAACATAAAGTGCCTGTAATTTCTATAAGCATTCCATTCTTTTAAAGTATTTCAAAAGAAAAATTAATAACAGGTTATATTCAGCAAATATTAATAACATCTTGAATAAGGAGCGGACTCCTCCTCCTATTTACAAAGGCGTTTGTGTTCGAACCTAACTTCTTCACAAAAGATATTTCTAAATTCATGAAGGTAATTAAGAATAAAAGTTCCCTTAAAGTCTGATCTGTATAGTCGAGTCATCAACAGCAGGTAGCAAGTTGAATGGTGAAGGAAAAAGTAATTGAGATTAATATGAGTTAAAATGAATTTTAAATTGTCGGATCTAGGTGCTAGAGTATCCTTTAATATCATTCTCCTCAACTTTTCCCAATAGATCCGCTAACTAGGACTTCAACTGGAACATCGAAATCCTTCCTAAAATTCTTTATACTCCTTATTATGTCGTAAATAAAATTACCTCTAAAAATCTCAAAGCCCGACGTGCAGCAAATTTTCACTGAAATACATTCCATCCCCTCCCCTCACGTCCACGCAAACCCACTAGTTTATAAACTTGTTCAGCAATCTATTTCCGATAATCCTCTCATGTGCTAAAAAAAATAAAATAAAGGATTCCCCGGGACCTTTTGCTTTAGAACTGAAATTGAAGTGCTCCCAATGTTAGCCTCAAGTCACCGTGATGTCATATTAAACAAACGGCAAATAATTTAAAGAAAACTGTGGATGATATATTTCGCGTCCTATATTCTTTATTTTCTTCCTTAAATATAATCAAAAACTAATATGATAAATTGATTAAACACAAAATGAAGATGAAGCAGCTTTGGCGGAAGTCGGATATTGCGCCCAATACAAGAGTATTAGGTATTAAAATCGGCTTGACTTTGAATCAAGAATCGATGCTAATGTAAGGAACTCCTTGAAGTAAATTAAGTTTGAGATATCCACTAATATTTAACGTTCTTTAAAATTAGTTATGAAAAAGTTTTACCTAAAATTTAATAGAAGCGAGTTAGTTTGGAAAATCTGAAAAAAGTGCCGAAAAAGACGAATTCGTAAGTCAATAAAATTTGATTGCAATCGATCTAGGGTGGCAGATGTTCATATTTCCAGTCAAAGTATATTGATAAGTACTAACAGAATTTAAAAAAGATAACCCACAATAAATATAAACACGTTTCCCAACCTCGATGCTGTCTAGGATTTATATCACTACTTCCTTGCATTAAATGTTTTATATCGTTTATTAATGGCCTAGTCTAGAGACTGCAGCTCAGAGGCTGTGTTAGGTGGCAAAAACAGAACATTAACATCGCTGAGGGATGAGGCACTGTTGTGGACCGAACAGTTACCAATAAACAGTTGAAAATTTTCGCTGTTTTTTAATCCACATCTGTTTGCACCCATTTGTTGAATATTTCGCATGAGGTCCATGCTTTTGTGTTTGCCCGATAGGCTACCGGTAACGTTTTTGTTTTTAAAACACCTTGGTTTCGCGGACTTGTCAATCTTGAGTGAACTTAATTTTTCAGATCAATCCATGTTGGCGGGTAACAATATGGTTAGAGGTCTTTTAAACATTTTTTTTTAAGAGAGATGAATAGAAAGAAGAAAGGGTAAACCGACCGAAATTCATAGAAACGATTCTCCTTTCACTCACTCTCCTCTCCTCTCAAAAAGGTAAAGAGTTCACCAGATTTTTTATTTGGAAATTCTAATTACAAGACGATAACAATTAGGAATTATAGAGAGAATGGATTGCATTGTTGTTATGCGAATTAAAGGGAGATTTTCAAGGAACCATAGATTCCATGCGAATTATTGGGATTCTACTGTAATATAGTTTAAAATACAGGTATCATCGATATACCGTTGTAAAATATCAATATATAGGATGTTAAGATATCGATAGAAAATGAAGGTTTTTCAAATCCAATATATCGCATTTCGATATCTCAACCCTAGTCCATACTAAATTTTGTTTTCGTTTGTTCCTTTAATGTCATTTGTTCTTTTTCAATTACAATTGTTACAGTTGTTTACTTGTATTTTTCTTTAATTTTTCAAATTCTTATAAATAATTGGTATTATTCATATTGTTTCTCATTTTGTTGTTCTGTTCGAAAAAACCCCATCTCAAGTCCAACGTTACTCCACCATTGGGGATAAATTGGACACATTGACTACCTGCATATTTTAATTGTTTCAAATTTATCGCATCAAAAAAGAATGTTCATTAGCATACCGTGGCCAAGGTAAGGGTTTTAGCTATTAAAATATACCCTATTGATTTTACAACGTATAAATCAAAGGTAGTTAACGAACTTTATTAAAAAAATGTCCTATGTATCTCCGCTCTCCCCTACAATAAATACTACTCATTTCGACAATATAGGAATAGATTTTTGTATTTATAAAGTAATAAAATAATTTCATAACTTTTTCATAAATGAAAAACGATAATTGTATTTGGAATTTAATAAGAAATTCGTCAACTACAGCATTGCCTAAAATGTGAAATGCAATGATTATTTTCAAATATCTGAAATATGAGAATATTTCAGAAAATTTACTACAAACGATTCTTTATCCTAATTGGAACATAGCAATTAGCTTCCGTAAGTGGGAAAGGTTAGGTTAACTTCTATCTGAGTTCTAATGGATATGCGGCATAAAAGAGAAGTGAGGATTCAGGAGTCAGGAGTGAGGAGAGAGGATACGGAGGAAGGGAGGCGGGGGGAGGGTATTTAAAGAAAACTGTTTGGAGAAGTAGTGCCTCCCCGAGGGTCCCACTACATCAGTTCAATTTTATCCTTTCTCTAGCTCAGGCCTCTCTCACTCCATAAAATAACTCATACCCTTTCCCTAATAAACTCGGCACAAATAAACCTGTACGCCATAAAAGCTTGATACAATTTATGAGATTTGTATGTATTTTGTAAAATACAAGGCACATATTATTTTTATTTAGAGTATTTTCCTCGGCTAAATAATTACTCAGGGCTACAGTCCTTATTTTATTTATTCTTGAAAAGGATTATATTACTTTTATGAGTTCCTTCTACAAAATATATCGGCTTGCTCTGATTTCCTTGTTAGGGCGCCAATATCAAGTCATCTTTTTACCGTTTATAAAATCAATAAATAAGGAAATATATCCAGCATATATCATTACACTTTTTGCAGTATAAACCTAAAAAAGTATTTTAGTGTAATTTACCAATGGCACGTCTATTCTTATTTCATCTTTCTATTTTATCGAATTATATTTATGAAACATATTGTTCAACTATTAGTTTCATTTTTTAAACAAACCTTATATGAGGTATTTGTTAACATAGATTTACTTTTAATTCTTTTGTTCGTTCTATCCATATATAATACTATACCACATTTTGACTATATTTTCTTAAACACATATAATCTATTTTATTATTAAATTCTGGTAGGAGAAACTTATTTGACATCATCATTCTATTTTTATTAGTTAATCTATTCAGAATCAAACGAATTTCCGTTCTTTAATAGTGAGGCTTGCCAACTGTAGAAGGCTTGGCACCCATGTTTAAAAAAAGTGAAGGAGTGAGGTACATGGCCAAGGGACAAGCAATTAATTTAACTCTTTATTCTAACGTAATTTGACGTAATTATTCTATGACGAATTTGTTTTTCTTTTCTGAAAATACTTAGCTTTTTCTACACATAATTTTTTTTTTTATAGTGGTAGGTTAGGCTTTCTGGCAGCTACATAGTTTTTATCGTAAAAGTGGAAAGTCTGCTTATTTAAGGATTTTGGTTTGCTTATTACCCATATTATCCGGATTTTCGATCACCTGGAAATGCCTTTGTGCCAGTTAGTCCGGATGAACGAGGTTTTACTGCACATAGCTGCTTATTATTGTTAAATATTTTGGTTTAGAAAATTATTCTGTCCTAATGTTCCCTGGCTAGAAAATAGAAAATTAATGTTCATGCCATAATATCTACAAATAAAACCACTTCAAATCGTAACGTAACAGTACAAATTCAGTGAAGTGATATTTATTTTTACTTTTCTTAAATTTTTATACATTCATTTATTTCAGTGAAAGATTTTAAAAAGATTCATGTGTGAAACATATTTGCAAACTCTCTATTTCTGTAATGCAAAAACGACCAGTAGTTGCATGAAACAATAACCTCAGATTTAAACGTCACAAAGTATTTTTTTAAACGTTTGTTTTATAAAGTTTATTAGATGCTATAAAGTCTACCTATCATGACCCAAAAGACCAACTAAGACTGAAAGGACAAGAGTCAAAGGATTTTTGATCCAGAAAGGGGTCGAACAGTTAGATAGCCTATGTCCTCTGCTATTCCTACTATTCATGGATGAAATTGCAATAATATCCAAATGACCTCCCCCTCTCCTCGAACGGAGAGAACCTACTTAAGAAAATGAAATCTTCTCCCAGTCGTTATTCAGAATTTACTCTATGCTAATGACTTAATGCTCATTTCGGATTCCCCAGTAAGGCTACAACAGTCTGCTACAGAATGGAACGAAGAACTAATGAGAAAAGCTATGAGCATTAACGTAACAAAAAGCAAAATCCTTCATATGAGCAGAAACCAACAAGATGTACGATAAGGACTGCGTAATGGTAAGGAACTAGAGAAGTCGTCTCAGATTACTCCTATCTTGGAACCGTCATCAATAGAA
Source organism: Rhaphigaster nebulosa (assembly GCA_948150685.1). Taxonomy (NCBI): domain Eukaryota; kingdom Metazoa; phylum Arthropoda; class Insecta; order Hemiptera; family Pentatomidae; genus Rhaphigaster; species Rhaphigaster nebulosa. The sequence goes on along the minus strand of OX411307.1, from coordinate 29,175,918 downwards.
CGGAATAGTAGAAAACGCAATTTGTTATACAATAGGAATAGAAAATTCTGTCTAGTGCAATATGTGCAATAAATTAAAAGAAAAAGAAAGATTGGACAAGATAAGAAGTTACACGTGTTAAGATAATATAACTCCCGATACTGAACAACGCTGAAAGCTGGGTCCTGACGGACATACTCTAAAGTCGGCACTGAACTGACTATCCTCCAAAAAACTGCTGGAAAAACAAAAAGGGATCGAGCTAGGAACGATAGTGTGTGAATTCCGGGATGAACTGAAGGTGTGCTCAATGAAGAAAAATATTGAGAAGAGACAGTTAAGACGGTTCGGGCATTAGCAGTTAGATAGAAGAGCCCGGGATAAAATATAAGCAACAAAAATTCATGTCAAAAGTAGAGACTTCTGGAAGATGCGCCCTCACACTAAAAGACACTAAGGGAGGTTCGAAAGAAGAAGAAGCTTAAAAAATGTATTTTTGTTTAAAACGTGTGCATATCTATTACAATGTAGGGAGGCGCGGACAATTTTTTTTTTCTTTGGGTTGGTGTTGGGGCCACATCGAGGTGTCCTAGGGCCGCTCTTACACTATACCAAGGTTGTGCAGGTAATTGTCTTAGGATCACTTAGGGTATTGAAATATAATGTTGGTATAAATAAATAAAATTGTACCTGACAGATAGCAGAAGTAAATAAAAATAAAGATATATATAAGAAGAGGAAGAAAGAAAAACTGAAAGAAACAAATAATTAATGAAAGAAAATTCAATTGAAAGTGAAAAGAAATGGTTAATTTACAGAAGAATTATAAGCAAAAATGAAATATTTAATATAAATAAGACAAAAGAATTCACAGAAGAATTAAAAAGAAAAATGAAATATTTATTATAAATAAGACAAAAGAATTCATAGAAGAATTATAAAGAAAAATGAAATGTTTAATATTAATAAGATAAAAAATTCCCTCGATGGAAGATAAAAAAATATAAAGTATTTAATATAAATAAACAGAAAATTTACTCAAGAAAAAATAAGAAATTATAAAATATTTAAAATAAATAAAAAACAGAGGTTCACTTAACAGCAAACTGTAAATAAAATTAAATATTGAGTTTTATTAGTTATTGCTATTGGTTATTACTCTGTTGAGTATTGTGTTTGCTGATTGAAATGAAATAGATAAATACTTGGTTAAATACTGAGTTGATCTGATTACTGATTTGATCTGGTTATACTTTACTGAATAAACAGGTGCAGATGATTAGTAAGTACGTAGTTGGATTGAGCTGGTGAAAAATTCATGAGTAGTAGGTGAAATTAAGAAGAAAAATAGCTGTTCAAAAAGAAGGTATGAGTTCTCACTTAAAATAGCGCCATAGTGCACATAAAAAAACCCAGGTGAAACCGGTGAAAGGTAAGGTAACAGTGCACTGAGAGCTTTTCTAACCTTCATGAGTGAACATTCCAGTGAGGTTGCTGGTCCGATAGGTTTCAATCAGTTAATTAATTGTTCAAGTAAACTATTGCAAATATAAATGTAATTGTATGGATAAAGATGACTTAATTTCTTATTAACCTTTTTTTTTTCTCCTAAAGTGAGCATGATAAGATTATAATTTAGATAAAGAAAAGTAATGATCGGAACTGAGGAGAGTTAAAGGAATTTAAATCAGGCAATATTTTAACGATTTGAAATTGGGTTGGTAATAGATGTCTGCTGGCCCATTAGGTAGTTATGAAATTAACTTCTGCTGAAGAGAATGCGTAAACAGGAGGCATTGTTGCATAAAGCTTGGAAACCGCTAACTCTGTAGCATTTTCAGAACACACTTGTCGGATTATTACACACTGAATATTTAAAACGAGCTTATTTAATAATTATTCTGTTGGAATAGCTATACCGATTTCTTCTCCTCAATGACAAAACGTTGGAATTATAATATATACGTTCCCTAAGTAGTTTATCAACAACGCCTTTAATGAATTTCAGACGCCAATCTTTGTGTGAAATGCGAAATTTCGCGATGATCGAGTCAGCCACGATCGTTAATTTTATATAAAGTGGAATTAAGGGTTTGACTGAATCAATTTTTAGCATCTACATGAGGATTGGAGCCATTGTTGTGATAAAATTGACCCGGAGGGTACGGCGGCTTAGGATCTAAATCATTGCTAAGGGGCTGGGAGATAGGCAGCTTATAGCACCGCCACGTCCCATTTATCTTCTAAATAGTGGTATTAGTTACAAGTATCAGCTAAATGAATGACTCGAGTAACTCTTCAAACCCAAGATACACTCCTGTAAGAAAGAAGCCAAGATGAACAAAGTTCACAATCTAATTATTTGGATGCTTATCAAGTGATTGGTATATACTAAGTTTCAAGTTACATTTTTAATTTAATTATAACCGATACATTATTATCATTTTGGTTACAGTTTTGACAGATGTTTTCTATTTTCACGTGATAATAATGGTTTAATAACATTTCATGTTTGATAGGAATGGATTTGATGAAAAATATTTTATTACATTCTGATTATTTCTTTTCTCTTTTCCTATTGCCGTCATACGTTTTGGGTCATGCAACAATTATGAAGACATTACAAAACATATTTTATTGAGGTTTATACAATTAACGTGAAATGTAACTAGGCCCAACAAAACCCAGTTAGTTCCCAAACAAGAGAAGAAAGATTAGCTGAAAGTAGAAGACAAGAGTTAAGCAAAGAGGAAGGTATTGAAATGGCTAACTGGACAAGGAGGGGAGGGGAGGACGGTGTGAATAGTCCTTGATGGAACGGTGTAGGGAGAGATAAAGTGCTGGCTTAATGCTCCAATCTCCTTCGCCTAGCCAAAGTGATTCCTCCTTCCTCTGGTCTTATTGTGTGTCCTCTGTCTCATCGCCTACAAGCAGAGAAACGTGTATCATAACCCGATTCCCTATTGTTTGTCCTCGGCCCCTCCAATTTACAGTTTACATTGAAGGCCTTTTGTTTGAAAACTGTAGTTTTCTGAAATCATAAGGGCGATTCTAAAAAAAAAAAAACGCAACAATAGGCCTCCAAAAAAGTGAGTTGGTGAACTTTTACCCAAAAATCTGAAAAAAATCATGAATGGTCCAGAGATACTAATCAATGAGCTTCAGGGAGGTTTTGAGCTGAACTCCAAATTTTTGGTCAGGAATTCGAATTTCCCAATTTTTTTTGTTTGTGAGGTGTGAGATTATGAGATTTGTGGACTTTTATGAAGAATATAGTTTCCATTCGTGAATTGAAGAATTATAACAAACCTGCAACATCCTGCTTGTTGGTAACTTGTTTGTAATTTGAATTTTGTGGATGTGATTAAAATTAATTTCAATAGCTTTCATCTTTGATAACATCGATAAAATAACTGATTTTCAATCAGGTTTTCATAACCTCAATATCTCCTCAAAATGAAATTGTGGCGGTAATTAGAATATTCAAGGAGTGGTAATGATAATTTAAGCTTTGAGAGCCTACCAAAGTAAAAAAAAATAAAGCTATATCAAAATCCAAAGTACCGTTATTTTAGGATTTTTATGGAGAAAAAGATTAATTAATTTCAAAAAGGAGTAATTAATTTTATTTTTAGGAGGAACATGTTGGAGGTAATGATAATAATACTCAACGAAAATTCGTCAATCTGACGTGACTGCTGTAGCTAAAGTGGAAGGAATACCATGGGGACAAGGACGTGAACTTCTTAGCAGGTCTGCCATTTGTCATCTATGGAGAAACTTACGCGAAAAATACAATACACTTGCGTGCATATAAGAAAATCTATAGTGTGCCAGTAATGATAATCAACACTAGGGAAAAAGTTTAGATAATTCTAGAATCAACAAAATTCAAATAAAACATAATAAATTTCAGTTTTGAACAGTATAAACTGCTGAGATGAGGGGAAATGGGAGAGCTGGTGCACGATTTCTCCATCCTCTCCACCGCTAGCCTTAGCCACCACGTGGTCTCACCTCGACCTAACCTTAACTATTAGGCCCCTCCCCTTTTAGTCACGCGATCCAGTCACATGGCCCATGACGCCATCTGACATATGCTCCTCCCACACGTTTTGTCACGTGATCCAGCAACGTGACCCACGGCGAATTATGGTCTATGCTCCACCCACAAGTTTTGGTCACGTGATTCAGTCACGTCACCCACGGTTCCTCCAGGCATATGTTCCACCCACATATTTTAATCATGTGACCCATAGTGGGTCATTTTGTTTACGATGAGCCGCCATTTTGTTTACAATGATGTGGTCAGCATCCGCGCTTAACCACCACATTTATCCCCTTCACCATTATGGAGGCTGAGTAAACCCGACCGCCATTTTGTTTTTCTGCCATATGAGATACTTAAGGTTTCGAAAAAGCTCAGTGTACCCGTTTGTATTGTGGTGACTTGAGATCCTTAGGGCTTTGTCGGAGGGTCAGGTACCCAGCTTGTAGAGGCTGTTTGTACCCGACCACCATTTTGTTTTCGAAGCAGCCAATCAGAAGCCAGTATTTGGTCACGTGACATGCCACCAAATTTGACCTTAAACCTCGACATTTCATGTTTTGTAGAGGATTAGTGTGCCCTACCTCCATTTTTTTTCTTACACTGCCATCCTCACCCCTGCCACTTGAGAGAATTAGGATTTTGTCGAAGGATCAGGTAGCCCCCTTATAGTGTGTAACCTTCACAAAGGTTATAAAACCTTTACAATATTTAACTTTAGCTAAATGTAAACACGTTGGATCATGTATAAGCAAGTTGGATGATATCCAAGTGAAATGTTAACATGGACTTTGAAAAAATAAATAAACAAATAGTAGGGCCCTTAATAAATAGTAACTGCCCCAGGTGGGAATCGAACCCACACCGTTCCGAACCGGGCACCCTGGGACCTTCGTCCCAACTTGCCCGCCCATTATGGCCTCACCAGGGACCATCATTCGCATGCATTATTTTCAACATACTGGTTTACGAGCGTTTATAGCCACGCTCGGGACCATAACACACATTTCATAGCACTCATCTTTTGGTTTACAAATACAAACATTACAACAAATTACAAACATTCCGCCTAATATTCTGAAATCAACCGATATAGAGTGTCGGTCTGAGTGCAGAGAAATTCCACTGATCGATTGGTTCAGAACATGGGAGGAAAAAAATTTTAATATCTATTCCGAATGCTTTCTCGATCTCGTATAAAGGCCCTATAACCTATCCGATGACGTGTCAAGAACCCACTTTATAATTTGTTACCATCCCAACGGTTACCTAATCTTCTCAATGTTTGCATAACCTTTACAACATTTAACTGTAGCACGTTGGATTAAGCATAAGCAAGTTGGATGATGTTCAAGTGAAATGTAAACATGGAGTTTGAAAAAATAAATAAATAGTAGGACCCCTGAATCCTATAACAGCTTTTGGACTTTGAACTTTTATGGTTCTAATATGGTTTCTTAAGCCTATAACAGCTTTTGGACTTTGAACTTTTATGGTTCTAATATGGTTTCTTAATCCTATAACAGCTTTTGGACTTTGAACTTTTATGGTTCTAATATGGTTTCTTAAGCCTATAACAGCTTTTGGACTTTGAACTTTTAATCCCTAAAACATAAATAAAGAGTAGGGGCCCTTAATCCTTTTGTACTTTGAACTGTTAATCCTTGAAACATAAATAAATCATAAGGCTTATTAACACAAAATGGCGGCCGTGTACACTCAGCCTTTTCAAAACCTTACGTATCTCAAACGGCAGAAAAACAAAATGACGGTCGGGTTTACTCAGCCTCTATAAGGGTGGAGGATATAAACATCATTGTAAACAAGATTGGGACTTATCGTAAACAAATTGACCCGCCATGGGTCACGTGACTAAAACATGTGGGCGGAGCATATACCAGGAGGCGCCGTGGGTCACGTGAAAAAACCATGTGGGCGAATCATAGACCAGAATGCGTTGTGGGCCACGTGACCAAAACGTTTGGCCGAAGCATAGGCCAGAAGGTGTTGTTGGTCACTCGATCGGATCACGTGATTAAAAGGGGCGGGTCTAATGGTTAGAAGGTGTTGTGGGTCACATGATCAGATCACGTGACTAAAAGGGTGGGACCTAATGGTCATGTGACCCAAAGGCGGGGCCTAATGGACCCGTGACTAATAAGGGGCGTGACCTAGTAGTTAAGGTTAGGTCGATGTGAGACCACGTGGTGGTCAAGTCTAGCGGTGGAGGGGATGGAGGGATCATGCACCAGCTCCCCCATTTTCCTTCTACTCTGTTTATATATCGATATTGGTCATATTGGTATTGATGCATATGGTTTAATTATAAGAGTTCATTTAGTTTCAATATTATTAAGCAGTTGTTAATAAAAGTTTGAATTATTAAATGTAACTTTCCAAGTATTCTTATCCAAAGAATATACCATGCAATTCATTTTCGGGAAAAAATGGAGTAATTACAGTTAATTTTTTGTTTAACTAAGGAAAAAAGAGAGAAGGATCACGTCCTTGAGAGATGATAAGAATTGAGATATTTGTTTTAACAAAATAGTTGATAATTATGAGAAAACTCATCGTTTATATTTTGTTATTGATTCGGAAAGCTAAATGAGCATTAAAAAAAAAAAAAAAAAAAAAAAAAAAAAAAAAAAAAAAAAAAAAAAAAACTTGAATATTATGTACGAAAGACACGATTTTTTTCTAAGAATTACGTTACGATTTGTTATAAATTTTGGTCATTATTTCTTTATACCTAAGGGAAATGCGTGAGTTTGACTCTTACAGCTGGACTTGCTAAAGTTAAGTTTTTGTAACAAGTTACATTCAACTGTAGATTACGCATTTTTTAGCCTAAAATTAGTTACATAACCCAAAAATCGAATAATATAAGAGACTCGCTGACCCCTGCGAAAATTTCGCACAAACCTTGAGTTTGTATAATATTTTAATACATTAAGGGCTCAGCAGAACTTTAATTATTTACATTCAGTTATGTTGATACACACAATTTCATACATACATTCATTTAGTAACATATTAATAGATGAATAAAATCTATACCTTCCTATGGAGCAAACCTTTATTGTTTCATTACGTATATTGTTAATTAAAACATTAGTTTTCCCAGCAAAGTATTATTAGAAATTTACAAAAGCTTTTAAATGTTGTTTTTAAACGCCAGGTCAAGGCATAATAAGTTTGCTAAAATTCTCAGAAAGGAGTAGTTCTGCCCCGTGTGCTGTATTTTACTTATCAGTAAGAATAATTAAAATATCAAGTTGAATCTCCGAATTGTTATCCGCCATAGCAAACGATGACATCCTTTTGTTGATTGGTTTAGTTTTTCGCCTCAAAAAGGAATCTTTCCAAGAGAAATAATATACATAAGTATATGATTTCATACACGTGTATGATGTTAGATGTAATTATTTTCCAAATTATTATAAACCTTCCTTCCTTCCCGCCAGTTACAGCCCTATACTCCGGATAGTTTAATACCTCTTTCAATTTTTGCTTTTGACGTGAGCGTATTTATAAATAACTTTTAAAATAAGGAAGAAACTTTTTCACTGACATTTACTTTAATATTTCAAACAAAATCTCACGATTATATATATATATATATATATATATATATATATATATATATATATATATATATATATATATAAATAAATTAATAGATAGTAACCATGATGATTTCTTTTTTTTTTTTTTTTTTAATCTTGGAGTTGACCTGAACATTTTATATGAAGAAAGCCAAGTTCCGCGAAGTAGACTAAGTAAAAACCTCACTCAAAGTTCATCGCACTAATAGAGTAGTCGCCATTTGGCCTAATTGACATCTGATTGGACGTTTATTTGAATATTATTTATTGGCAATATTAGTTATTATATTAATAGAAGTCCTGATTTATGTTCACTTACCACGAAATTACAATATTTATTACTAATACCAATATGAAATAAATGGACTAGTAGCCTAGCCTTCAATAAATACAAATGTCCATTACAAAAATGCTGGTTGTATACTTCGATTATAAAACAGGACATTAGTTCAAACCTATTATTTAGAGTATTTTACTCTCCATGAATAATATTTATATAAGTATTTTTCCAAGGATAATATAAGTATTTTACCTACGACATGGATAATAGAGCATTATTTTATTTATTATCAGATATAGGCATATACAACAGAGTGCATTGAAAAACACGATTATTTTTTTTTTCAAATCGTAATGCCGCTGAAAAGTTGAGAATTAGTGAGGTTAAAAACAAAATCCGTGAGCAGTAGAACTCCGTCACTAAAGTCGTATTTTTACGTTAAAAACAATATAAAAACGGGGGACTAAGAAAAAAAAATGATATCCACAAAATACAGTTCCCTAACATATCGAAATTTACACGTACTTTTATTATATTGTTCTGCCTCTCCGCTGGCCTTCGATACAGAAAGTCCTGCATCAAGAATTTCAGCTCATTTGACCCAAAGGTGGCCACTGGAGGTGCTCAAATATTGCGGGAAACAAAAAAAAATATATATATATATATATATATATATATATATATATATATATATATATATAACAGACATCTCCAAATCTTCCATAATTGTGCTCTAGGGGTCATGAAACGGATAGAAAACGCAGTCCTGCCACTCATCGCCGACCTTCGACCCACTGCAATAGTCTATTTTTTCGGGGAAAATACGACTAAAAAGGGGACAAAATAAATCAAGCCGGCTCATATCTTCCGGTCGCTCAACAGCTTCATTGTTGGGGAAATTTGAAAAAAAAAATCACATTTTAACTAAAATAATTGTCTATATTATTTAGCTTAAAGCCACAATGCAAATATCTACCTCTAGTCTATTATTATTCGAAACTGTACTTAAGTATTTCGCGGTCGACGGACATTCTTGTATATCTTATCACTTATGCTTTATCATTTATTTTTATCAATTTTGATTTGCTTATTAATATTATTTGTAAAGGATTAATTAGTTTATTGATTATAAGTGTTTATTTTTAGATTGTATTATCATTTGTGATAATAAGTATGTTTGTTTTTTTATTTGTTATTTCTACATTATTCTTTGGATAAAAACTTGGGAACCGCCCTCTTCGGAAGAGGGTGAAATATTTTCAAAATTTTGGAATAATTCCATCCTGGAAACTGTGAGAATGGGCATGCTATGTCCATTTACTCCGGTTTTAACAGATAGAGATGCAATGTTAAGAGTTATGAGATGCGATTCGGGTTTCATTACGAAAAGTAACCAGGTTTAAAAGTTCTAAAATCACGATTACAACCGTACTAAGATTTATGTACAGCTGGTCATCACTCTACCCCGACATATCACTTTTTTTTCTCATAGCCCTTTTATTTCGTCTAAAATTGTATTAATCCAATACGAAATACGGAATTACTAATAAAATTCGGGAGGGGGGAGGTCCATTTTTAAAAGCAAGAACTCTCCTTTATACCATGAACTCATAAAATTTAAACCAAATGTATTGTTAAAATACTTTCCCATTATTTGAAACAAAAAAATACACCTTCCTCAATGGGTAAAATTAATTGAAAAATAATAAATAGGAATAGTTTCCCGCATTTCTGTTTACAAAGCCGGTTTGTGGATTAGGTTTACTCTCATTTCGTTGTATAGTAAGAGCCTCGTAAATTATTAACGGACTCACTAATTGACAACTCTTTTCAACCGTTTCTTATTGTGCTGTCATCTTCTTCAGAGGATCTTAATTTTGAAATAATATTGGTGACGATCGAAGTGGAAAGATCGGCATTTCTTCCATGTTATCATAAATTTGTTTTGTGGGGCTCAAAACAAGAATATCGTTGCTGTTGATGGAAATTCACGTAATGATTTGAGTGTCATCGTTAGGTAGAAGCTAACTATTAAATATTCCTCTAAATTATGCAAGAGCCGATGGAACCTGATATACTCCTCACTTTACTGTCGCTGTTAACTATTTATATTCCATTATCTTATGAAGTTGATATTATTTTTAGATTAATGTCTTTAATCTTCATTTCGTGTCCTAGGGGATTACATCTTTCAAATAATTATTAATATTATGTTGATTTGCAATAAAAGTTGTCTTTCATAAATATGGTAACAAGAGTGTGTGGTCTGCATCCTGAAATTCTGTCTATTCCTAACATAATACAACTAAGGTACTAGAGACCCTATTCTATCTCATATTCTATCTAAAACTTTATATATATATATATATATATATATATATATATATATATATATATATATATATATATATATTGTTTTATATATTGTTTTATTATATTATAATTATCATTGTTTGTGAGTTCATGATAATTATAATTATGATACAAAATGTTTGTGAATTAGCGATTATATATTTTACCTAAAGATATAAGTAGTTAACATGATTAATTAATTTATATAATTTTTACCTTGTACCCCATCTTCGTGATAACGGATAATAATAATATTTTATTCCCTTTCCCATCGGTTGTGCACAGGCCCAAGTCAGGGAGGGGCCAGGATGAGGGGCAAAATCCTCGGAGACCGGGCTTCAGGGGGGCAGATAACAGTCTACTATAAAATTCTATACAGTAAAAAAGCCTGTTGAACAAATGTATGCAAATAAAACCATAATTTCCATCTATAATAAATAATAGCATGCACTTTCATGATTCATTGACAGTATACCTTTACTATAAAAATGTATGTTGTTTAGTGTTCAAAGAGAATATAAAGCGTGGTTTATTGTGTCTAGTTTAGTAAGAACATTGAATTTTGACTCGATTATTCAAGCTTACGCAGTAAAGAAGTAAATATAAAAATAGTTCAAGATCTAATATTGTTATTTATGAACACTTTACTGAATTAATTATTGTTAAAATATATTATCATGATCAAGTAATTTTGTAACCAAATAGTGTTGTATTTTATGTAGTTCGATAAACTCTTGCTATTATAGTATAGTAGTAAGCTTCGTTATCATCATATCTTAAACCATATTATTCACAAAAATAAAAAAAAACTCGAAATATTGAGCTGCTGTATTATTTTGCCACCGGGCCAGCTAACGGCGGCTCTGGTTCTGGATGGTCATAAGGCGTCCCTGGTTCTGGATGGTCATAAGGTGGCCCTGGCAAATAGCAGAGAAATATAGTCAATTATCAGTAAGCAATGAGCATTATTCTACATATCTAAAAAAACAAAAAAAAGAAGTACATATTACCGTTTATGGATTGATAGGAAACTTTTTAATTAATTCGTAAATAAGTAGCAGTGAAAGCACAAAGACGATTAAAATATATATGTTAGATTTGTTAGATTTTTATTTTCTTATTTTCAACTCAAAAAGTTACAGTAATAAATTACTTATAAAATACCTCAAATGAAGTCAAAAAATTTGGTAGCGATCTTCGATAAAAAAAACAAAAAACAAAAAAAAAAAAAAACGACAAGTTACCTCTGTTCTAAGATAATAATAAATATAGAGAATTTTGTTAGCTATGCGAGTAAGTAAGACAGGTCATATCCTTCTCTATCTACAATATATGTACCTTCTGGAAAACCAGGGTTAATATAATTTAACAAACCCCAGTTTTTTCTCAAGTGAGTATGTGCAGGGCGTAAGATATGTTAAGAATGTGGGGATTAAAGGCTTCTTTGAACCACTAGAGAACATTCTTCTAGACGACTGACATCAACTCCTTTATAAAACCTAAGAGTGGACTTCCTCATGTGAATTCCTGTGTCTTCATCACACCGGCCGCCATACTGCTGTCCGTCTACTGCCACCTAAATCCGGTTTATCAGCATGTTTACTACTGCCACCTAAATCCTTTGACGGTTTATCAGCATGCGGCATGGGATACGTTGTCAAAATGAAATATCATCCATATCGATTTAATGGATTTTTGAAGGGTGAAGCTGCGCCGGTGGTTGCAGAGGCTGCAAAGGACGTTGCCCGCTGTCTGTTATTGGCTCGACGTGACGGCAGTCTAAATTGTCCGGCTTCGTCTGCCGGGCGGCCCAATTATGTGATAAATATGTTAACAATAAATTATGGGATAGTGCTTTTCACTCGACAGAATATAGCTCTCGAAATTATCCAATTTTCAATTGAACATTATGATCTTCGCCTTACAAAAATTGGGTTTAATTTTTATTCGGCAATGAACGATTTAGTAGGCTTATCTTAATCAACCATAATTGAGGAACCGGATGATTAACATTCCTCGGCATTTTTTAAATTATCTAAAATCATTAGAATTGCGGTTTTGGTCCAGGGTCACCCACTGCTATGGAAGTGTTTTTCGAAAGAATACAGTGAACATTTCGTGAAGTAAATACAAAGAAAGATATGAAAGATATGTGTCCATACAAGCAGGGGATTCGATGACAGGCCGAAATAGGTAATATATATATGAATGGTAATTCGTATACATTATCTGCAGAGCTTATTACTGTAATGTGCATAGATGTGCTTAATAATTATAAGTATTTACTTATTCAAAATAATTAATTAATTGTTCAAAACATCATTTTGAATCGCGTCTCACTGCATTTGGTACAAGTTTTTGCAATGCAAGATTCTTCATATTTTTAAGCGAAAATACACCGCACAGACACAATAACCTATCTAAAGGCGCGTCTACGCAGGAGACAACTTTTCTAATAATACCTGTTATTAACAGTTTTCAAAGATGTGATCTGAAAAATGTCAATAACCTTTACTAATAACTATTATAATTAGTGAACAATTTATTTTATTTTTCTTCCATTACACCCAAACTATCCTTCTTCTACATCATTCTAAATCCAACGTTTCGGGGTGTTGCCCCATCTTCAAGAACATAACATATTTTACTCCTATCTTGTCCATAATTAATCCATAACAATTGTTAATATAGCAATAGCAATGCAATGCTGAATTTTTGCTCCAACCATCCATTTTGGCAGAGGTTCAACGTTGCTAACAATTTATTAAAAAGAGCTTAAGATAAAAAAATCACATAGGAGAGATAAAAGTAATAATTTATGAAATGTAGTAAGAAAATGTTTATACTAAAAAAGTAATAAATAAAATATGGTATAATAACAATCACTATGATGACAGTAATGATATGGGCAGTGTCGATAATAAAAATGGCAAAGATGAAATAAGAACTAAAACGAAAAGAATTCAAAATTGAGGCAATAAAGAGAAAAAGTAAAAAAGTAAAAAAGCAAAAAGCAAAACAGAAAACTATTACCGAATACTATACGGACAATGATAACCGAGATAAAAACAATAAAAAGGATGTTAGTCAAAATAATAGTGAGCCTAAAAAGAGGGATATAAACAAAATGAAATTCAATAAAATGAATTATTTACCGGAAGTAACAGAAAAAATAAAAAAGACATTGGTGGAGTATGACCATACAAACTTACAACTAGGTAGATACAATGGTAACAAAACTAAAAAAACATTTAAGCAAAATGAAGGATAATATAAAAATGATAGAAAGAATGTAGTGTAAAATAGATTGTAGCAATTGCGTAATGACATACATAGGAGAAACATCTAAAAAGTTACATACCAAAATTTAGCAGCAGAAGTAATTGTAAACATAATAACATCACTGCTTTGGCCCATTACTACATACTAAGTAACCATAAGTTTAATTTTGATAAACCCGAAATATTAGAATATGAAAGAAATACAAGAAATAGAATAACAATGGAAGAAATATACATTACAAAAAACATAAATAATGTTGTTAATTTTAAGACAGCTGCTGTTAATTTAAAAAGCCATTATGCAGGCATAATAAATAAACTAAATTTCTTATTTAAAATTTAACAAATAGTTACATTGATTTTAATATATACAATAAAATAATAACAAAAATTTGTAAAGCAAGCATAAAAATAGTAAGTGTGAAGAGAATACGTGGAGAGGCATATGACAATAACTGCATGGATCAGCACAAAGTTCATTTTAGTGATAATACACTGTGACCGGGATATGAAAGTAGAGTCACCCCCTAGAATATTCTATAATGTAACAAGTAATTATTGACGAAGTAAAATTGCACGGAAGTGGGGACATTGTATTACGAGAGGGCACTGTGTATTCAAAGTAATACGGAATTTTAAAAATTATAATAACAAGATATGGTGTAAATTAAGGTTATGAGCATTTATTCGTTGTAATTGTTTTATGTTGTATTGTATAAACACTCTGAAGACGAAGGACTTCGAAAAGTCTATGACAATATTATAAAAATGTGTTTTTAAATATAAAGTTAAATGTCAATGGTAAGTTGCCTTACACAAATAATTAAATCATAATATATTTATATTATATAATATATTAAAATTTATAAGATAGGAATTTTTTTTGCCTCTCTTGTGCCATAAAAACAGACATTATTTTGTTTTTGCAATGGTTTTATAGATTCTATAATTGATAATCTATTTTTTTAAATTATTAATATTGCTATTGACAGGTTCAATTCAGAAAAGGAAGACTGGTATATGTAAAAAAATTTGAAGGCTCTAGGCCGTTCTGTTTAGAAGATAAAGAATTATGACCGGTTTTTGTCATTTTAGTCCTACTGGGGGCCGGTCTCCCTCCCATTTATTTATTTATAAATGTATATGTGTTTGTGTGTGTGTGTGTGTGTGTGTGTGTGTGTATAATATATATATATATATATATATATATATATATATATATATATATATATATATATATATATATATATATATATATTTATATAAATCATTTAAGTAGCTTGTATTTTTGCAATTTACAATCATAAAAAACAAGATGCAAATAAGAATGCCCTTAACAAATAAATTAAATGACTTGAAACTACATATGAAAAACAACAGCCGTGTTTCTTCTTTATATTAAAAAGTACCCCCCTTTAGTAAAAATAAAGCTTTTAGAACCCTTACGGGTTGAGTATTTGGTATGGTTGTAGAGGAAAGGATATATATATATTTTTTATTTTTTTCGGTTGGCACTATAAACCATGGAGATCTTTGGCCGCGCGATGAGGTATTCATATAGACAATTATTGCTTGCAGGAGAACAAACAGCCTGGAGGGGGTCACCCAACCTCATGGTTTCCATGGTGTCCGTACAGGCTATCCATAGCTCCATAACCAGTCCCTTTGAGGCCAATTCGGCAGTATCCTTCCAGACAGATTCACTCGGGTTCAAGGATATATACACTGGGCATCAAAATGTTAATAACGAAGATGTTATCAATATTGCTATTAGCAATGTTAATAGCATTTCGTTGAACGGTATAAACGGTAGGTATTCAAATTCGGATAACGAAAATGTTATTATATTTTGCTAATAACTTTTTTCTTCATAACATTTCGGTGTAAATGTACATTAAGGAAATCAAGCTTGTGTAATTTTCTTTTTTTATCTTCTTTGCTCCTAAATATTGCAAGCTATCTTACTAAAGCGTAACAAATAATAATTTCAAATGTTCACACGACACTTTTTAAGTGAAACAAATTAATTAAAATATGCTAAGTTTTATGCTTCGTCTCTCCGTTGTTACATCAGTTACTCTAGCTTTAAGATAAATAGTTAACTATTTATCTGTCCCATCCGCATGATGGTATAGAAGGATCAATCTAATTACGGATTGATAAATTATTTGCCACTTCTATAATTTTGTGTTTATTGAAAACTAGTTCTAAAAACAAACAAAAAAATCAAAAATAAGCGATTCAAAATACAGTTTGGTATTATTATACACATTAAATTAAATATAATATAAATTACTATTATGAAACATTTATGAATTATGAATTTAATTAAGACAAGAAATCAAATACATGTTGATACTCACCAAGGTTTAAGTAGATTGTATCAAACAGAAAAGTTTGTACTGGCTTATTTTCTGTTATAGATGGGAATTTAAGATTGGACTATTGGAAATATTTTTTTGGTCATTTAAGCAAAAATCTGGACTGGATTTGAAGGACAATAATACATCACGTACATAAATTTATACATAATTTTAAATTGCTTATTTTTGAATTTTTGTGTGTTTTTAGAACTGAAGATGAATGTATGACATTCGAAACTAGTTTTCAATAAAAACAAAATTATAGAAGTAGCAAATAATTTATCAATCCCTAATTAAGATAAATAGCCAGAATAACTTAAAAAAAATGTATTTAGAAAAGTTACTTAAGATAAATTATTACATTTAGAACAAAAAAAAAAGAAACGATAATAGAGGAAAACCCTCAATCAGGATTCTGTTATAGCCAAGTTACTTGGAAATATTAGTGGATTAAGAAAAGAAGGGGCGGGACCTTAAATTAGATGTATTAAAGAATATAGGAGGGTGAGGATATGATACAGCTAGTAAAAATTAGCCATCAATGATTAGAAAAAAATATCTTAGAAAGTGTACGTTTAAATAAGTAGCTGATACAAATAAACATATTTAGATGGAATAAGCATTGTAGAACAAAAAAATAAAATTAAAAATCAATATCAGGAAAAGAAATCTTACAAAATGTATCATGGATGAGAAACTGAAGTTTTGCTGTAATGAGAAATGTTTGGCAGATGGTAGTGTCTTGTGACACAGAGGTTGATGGTTGCGCCTAGTGACACAGTGGTTGATAGTAGTGTCAAGTGACACAGAGGTTGAAAGTAGTGTCTAGTGACACAGAGGTTGACAGTAGTGTAAGGTGACATAGAGGTTGATGATAAGTATGGATCGCTAAGTCCGGGATCTGCCATGGAAAAAGTTGAAGAATAGACTATAGCTGAAATGTGTGACCTTGTTCTTAGCGATGGTGCAGTATAATATGACCATACCATCTTCAGAGGATTGGACAGCCGTCCTCTTCTTAGCGATGATGCAGTATAATATGACCATACCATCTTCAGAGGATTGGACAGCCGTCCTCTTCTTAGCGATGGTGCAGTATAATATGACCATACCATCTTCAGAGGATTGGACAGCCGTCCTCTTCTTAGCGATGATGCAGTATAATATGACCATACCATCTTCAGAGGATTGGACAGCCGTCCTCTTCTTAGCGATTCCATCTATTTTGACGGATAAAGGGTTTAACTGACAATAGCATTAATTTTATTTAATAACACCAAAATTAGTTTGTGTTAATTAGACAGTAATAATTTTATTAAAGAAAGTAATTTCGCAAAGGCGGTCTGTAAGATTTTTTGAGAGAGAGACAGTTTCTTCATTTTATAATTAGAACTAGTTGAAGCTTACTACCCTACTTAAAATATATTTTAGAAGTTTCCATTGAATTTCCATTTAGCTTAAATATTTAGCTTAGTTTATTAATTAACTAATATAAACGTTGAAATTATTAAATACAATTACTTAAGTTTATTCGTTTTTTGTCACTATCCATTACCTTTTACGATTTTATTTGTTAGATATTAATTTTTTCTAAAGTCTTTAGCTTTCCAATGGTATATTATACATCTATTTCTATGTTTCTGGCAATCTGTTTTTCTAAGACAGGTAGGGGTTACAGGAACCGTATTTGCTTAATTTACTTATTTAATAGTCTGTATTTGTATCAGTTTCAGAAGGGAACTGGTCAATCGACTTGATAATTTAGTTACACTAACTTAAAAGGCTAGAGACCTCAGACCCCTCCGCTATGGTCACTCGGTTGGGATAGGATAAATATCATTGGAGATCCTTTCCTAGGGTGTCGCGATTACCAAATTACTCAACTAAAGTATATGATGGCATGCAGGGAAAATATAACAATAGATTTTGACAGAAGATCTTACTTTATTTAAGAGGATTTTATTAATTAAACTGTTGGTTTAATAATTCATAACCTACATTAATCTCATTATAAAAACCTATTGACTAATCCAAATGTATTTGAGAATATTGGGTCTAACTTGCTTATTAAAAATCTTACTATGACGTCACATAAAATTATACAATAATGTACACAATGAATGTAAGGGACTATAACTTATCTGGTGTTGTCTTTGTTATCTCGGGTACTTGTCGCTTTGCCGCTTGATAGTCTGGTTGTCCCCTCGCAGCGGTCCTCTGCTATGCCTGCCAGATTCACTGACTGCGTCTGGGATGGACAGCTCAGCTGGACCCTTTGCTTTTACTTTTAAAACTTCACTATCCCACCTTCCAGCTCTAACTAACTCTACTTCCGTGTCGCATTCCCGTTCTCTCTCTTTCTTCTTCTTCTTCTTGAAAAATCTATTTTTCAACATTTGGCACCTACTCTTCTTTTGGACTTTCCTATTGGTGGATCCTTTAAGAATTTTAGCTAGGGGGAATGTCCCTTTCCTCGGCATCGAGTCCTTTGAAAAAAATGTCTATTGTCCCTTGTACTTGGTGGCAGGTTTTACTGTACGTTGCCAGGAGAGCCCCTGCCTTATTTTTATGGTGCTTTTAGTCGGCCTTATCTTGGGTCTCTCAAGACGACCTTCTCAGGTATAGGCCTCAAAGATCCCGTACACGATGATTCTTTGTTCGAAAGTGAAACCTATTTATGACGATATTGATTGAATTACTTGGTAACTAATTAGATTATCTATTATTTAATTACTATTATTTAATTAGAAATATTTCCTTTCATCCCTGTATTCTCAATACTATAGTAATACTCTTTTTTCCGGAAATTTTCTATCAACCTAAAAAAATATTTCTTCTTGTTTGTCCTTTATTTAATTATCAAATTCCTTCATCGTTTATATTTATCCATTCAATCAATAGGCGCGGCAACCCATTACTGGGTCCTGGCCTTCTCATTTTTGAGGTCTCGTAATAAGGTGTGTTTAGGGGAGATGGGCCATCAGCACATTGCCTCGAGTCAGATGGAGGGGCTGCCTCCTCAGAGCGCACTGACGCGCTCTTCCATCCGGGGTGGCTACCTAGGGGAGGTGATCCTAGGGTGTGTACTGTGAGTGACCTTGATCTCTAATGTGGGGGTGAGTGTAGTGTGCTGTTAGTAGTGTACATGTGTGAGTGTCAGTGTACTGTTCCCCCAACCTGGAGAGCCAGTGGCGATCTGCGGTACAACGACCGGGCGATGGGGCCGCCACCTCCCTACGCCGGGATAGTTATCCATTACAGCTAACAATAAGAGATAGTTTATCATTTCAAATAAATAAAATTAAAGGTACTCAGAGGAAGCCATTTTGAAAATTCGGCAATTAAGCCTTGTCAAATTATTTCGATGAGGATAGGAACTAGCTGATATTAAAAGCCATTTAATTATAGTATAGAGTACATACAATAAAGAGTACATTGATAAAACAGGCTTGATCAAAATCATTACAGAATTTTTCAAGAAAATGTCTAAAATCGATAATATAAAGTGGCACTTCTGGTAAGTCAATTTTGGCAAAAAAGTTTCTGAAAATTGAAATTTCAGCTTCGAGAAACAACTCGTTTTTGAGCTAGACTTACCCAGACATACCTACGAACACACTCAAATACAGACATATACATACACAGACCATTTTGCGACAGTTGGTTATTTGGATTACTTAAAACGTGTATTTCAACTTTTTGTTTTAATTTTAACCATCGCAATACTTTCCCTTACTATATACTGCATGTATAGGTAAGTGAATGTAAAAAAAGGTTGATAATATTTAGTTATATTCTTATTAAAAGGTAATTTATTATTATAAGATCTTTGGGCCTTAAGCGCTAGGGCAGATACTTGTGATATTGTAATTCTTTTAGGACTAGGTATTACAGTAGCTCTCCAAAAGGTTTTAGCTTAATATTCGTTAACATTTTGCGCTTTAGCATCCGCATTATTAGTAAAGTTGTTTAATCTGAATCCATAACTTTACTTGCGGATATTTAAAAGTTAATAGCAGTTAAAGGTTGTTTGTTCGTCAAACGGCTAAGCGAAAATTGGCATAAAATTACTAAGGAAATGAAATACAAGTTAGTTTTTTATAATTTAGTTTCGTAATGAAAGTGTAAACTCAAAATTTAAGAATTCATTATTTATGTGTTTCAATCGAATGATACTCTTCAGATAATATCTTTGTATGCCATAATCATATTAATTAACGATGGGGAAATTTAATGAATATTGTGCAGAATCGAAATATAGTATATAAGTGATAACTATGACAAACATCGATAAATTCTGTAGGAAATGTATCTTAGTTTTTAAAGTAATAAAAATTATAAGAGTATTTATGCTGGTCAAGCCAGCGGTTGGCGTAGATGGTGTAGTTAAAAAACGTGAGTGGCAAAAAGAGCTTTGGGGTGGGCGGTGTGTGTTAGGACTGGGTCCCGATCATTGCCAGTTGCCTGTTTATCCGGAACTCCCATTGCTACTACATCCCGCCCACAACCATATATCCACATATTGTTCTCCACCATTCGGCAAATCCTTGCAAATTCTAGCGCTCGTCCAATCCCCTCAACTTGGAAGAAAACTTTTTTCTTACTGGGTAACTTTAGGTAGCGTTTCATCTTACATCGAGCTAATCAATTTCATTCATTTGTGGTCATCGGTAGCACAAATTATCATTTATGGTATTATTTATCCACGGGCACAAAGTTTTCTATAATCGAGCATTTATCATAAAATGGATCCAACTAATGTTTATAAACAAAAATATTACGAAAGCATCATAAATAAAAAAAACTTTATAGTATTAGTTATATAGTGAAAACGTATTTTCCCCTGATGAGAATAGCACCGCGTAGAAATAATTGTAAATTTAAAATATCATTATCACAGCATTGGCTTATCGCAGCAGTATTTAAAAAAACAACACGTGTTCGATTTTGAAAAATGCCTGAGTTTCAAATAATAAAAAAAAAATTCTAAAAGTAGAAGCGATATACATAACTAAAAATATTTAAAAAACGGTGAATTTATAAAATATGAATTCAAAGTATGTTGACATCACAAACAAATTAAATATGGTATAACACAACATAAAATCAACAATATACCTACAAGTTACAAGACCAATAGTAGAGGGGATGGAATTAAAATGAGAAGGTAAGACAAGCAACCGTTATGTGATAGTGAAAAGATCAGTTTTAATATTTCTTGTGAAATTTATAAATATATATATTTTTTTTATTTAAACTTATTGCATATTAATGCATATGGATAAAAATGGGGTTTACAGATTATTTTAGCCCACATTATGAAATTTCGAAGCAATGTGCTTTCCTAGATACAGAGTATATCCGTGTGGAACAGAACCTCATCGATCAATTCCTCTTTTAAAATTATACCAGCAACATTCAGATAAAATAAAACGGAAAGAAGGCAATTTACTCAAAATGTTATTTCCATTTTACTTCGGGTGTTTATAAACTTATATTATTTGGTAATGTCTATTTGGGCGATAGGGGCATGTTGAACTTTTTCCACTTTGCCAATACCGAAATTTTCAGCAACAAAATTACTGATCATCAGTCAAATGATGCTATTTATCCATTCCTGCGCAAGCTGCCACATTAAAAACCTTTTGACAAATGTGCCTGAGTCGGAATCCTCCCGTGCCTCCATTGCCAATTCTTCATCGACTGTCAAAACAACAGAATTTCGCCACATCAACCCAAGTGTAATAACGGCCTACGGTCATTTGTTAGAGTTTTCTCGTCAAGTTATTATCGACGACACCAGTGGGTGGTTTTTTTTTTGTTAGTGTTTTAAGCAAAAGAATATTATTTTTTTATTAATACACTTTTAATGATTTTCTACAAATTGTAATTTCGAATAGGTTTAACTCCACCTTCCTTCCATTGATTGATTACCTACGACTTCTTGCGTGCGACCAATAGAGCTGCGGATGCATTGCACAGGTACTTGGCCGGTTCTAGGGGGGAGGAGGGCAAAGGGGGCACTTGCCTCGGGCGCCAGAATTTAGGGTGCCGCATTTCCAGGGATTTTTTTTTTAATCCTTTTTTATACGCATTATTTTGATTTATACAAAATAACAAAGCTCAAACTTACATAATCACGGGTTTGTGTTTGGAATCTTCCTATTGTATCCTCTTAATTTTAATGATAATAAATTATCATATATCTCAATGTATAGTATGTAAAAAAAGTGCAATCAAGAAGAGTTACAATTCAATATTTCCCGTTTGAAATGAGAGATACGAGAAAATTAGACAATTGTTAGACAATGCTATGCATTGTTTCGTAGTGTGGACGTCTCAGAAGGCGAGGTCTCTTTGAGCTTCCTTCACCCGATTTATTTTTTATTATTTTATTGTCATGACGTGATCTACAGAGAAAGTTTTGTTATTTACTGAAGATTTTACGTATGACACCTTTTTTGTGGGAAGTGACTAATCCCGAATATAAAATCGTATCAAGAAAAAAAATATTTATCACAGAGCCGGCCCAAAAATATAAAGCGTTTATAGTTATAGTATAACGGCAATCGTATCAATGTGTCTGCGCAAAAATGTTACGCATCCACCAACGAAAAAGAAACACTAAGGGGTACCACATTACCGGCATCTCAAGACAGAGGCACAAATTTCACATTTTTGACAAAATTGAATTTTGTTCATTTGGTGGTTGGAGGAGCGCGAATTGGAAATTGGTAGTGTATGACTAATATATAAAGATAGTAATTACCATTGAATTTTCTAATCCTAGTAAATCTAATGCCGGCTCCACACCGGTGGCAAATGGTTTGCCAAACAACATGTCCAATGTTTCTGAAGTTCGAAGTGTGGAAGTATAATTATACAAACCCACACTCATGGCAAATCATTTGACTAATCGTTTGTCAAATATTTGTGAAAATATGTGGTTTAAAAACAAAAGTTAGACAGAAAAAAGTATGAATTAAAACAATAAATCCAATTAACAACCAAAATTTACCAAGTTATGAATCATTGATTATTTCAATATCAACTTTAAGTAACAACAATTATAAATCCAATATTAAGGTAAAAATGAGGAACCCTTTGGGCAAACAGTTCGTCACTGGTACGGATGAAACGTATTGGTCAATGAAAATCCCTTTGATGTGTGAAACAAAACCACTGGGGAACGGCCAATGCAATTGCCAACACCAAAATCAGCCAATACTTTCACCAATACTCCAAAATTCACAAATACTCCGATCCACACCAGTGGATCAACTATCGACCGCGAAAAAAATACGATTTTGGTATTCGCCACCATGAAACGCACAAGGCGAGGCAAGTATTGTGCCAAAGTCTTGAAAATCTAGTCCCCAAAAGAAACAAGAAGTCAACACTTGAGGATCAGGAATTCAAGACTGCGTGCAATGCGTACCTTAACTAGTGCGTTTCAATGTGACGAATATGAAACCGCATTTTTTGCATTCGGTAGTTGGACATGGTAGGGGTAATATCACCACCTCTTCCTCTGTATATATAGGTGTTAAATAATTTTATATTTGTGGGATTGGGCTAAATCCGGTGCTCTCGGCTGTTTTCGAGTTCCTTATGTTTTTTTACAATGCTGATTACTATTGCAGCTAGTATGCACCAGCTATATGTTTAGTTATTTGAGTGGTGTCCAAATTTATAAATGGAAGTTGACTTAAAAGCCAAAGCAGCTGAATCGGCAGAAACTATGTAGAAAACCTTGACAAGGAAGAATTTCATTTTGAAATTGAATATACACCGTGGGCTGACAATAGAGAGAGGCATGGAAGATGCCACTGAATCATCCACATTAAATTAAGAAAAATTAAACGAATTGGCATCATACAAAACACTTCAAAGCTGCCAATTTAAGTATTTTATTAGATTAGTAGGGGGATTTCTAGGTAACATGGAAAATTAAATCAATAAAAATCTCAAAGATGAACTCTTGAAAGTACATGAAACACGAGGGCTCAGATGGGGAACTTTTTACCATTAGAGGCCGCATTAAAATAAAGGAGGCCTCTGTATTTTTTATATTTTTCTATTGGTATTTATATTTATATAAACTTATGAGATATGATTCATTTTTCCATTTGATGAAATAATCAGCATCTGTATATTAAAGTTGTACGTTCTTGCAAAACCCTAACAAGCCAGTTTTTATATTTATTCTTTTTGTAAAAACATTTGAATATTTCTCCAAGACTACTGAGCCGATTTTTTTTAGATTTGCAGCAACAGGTCACCCCAGGTTGATCCTCGGAACTCGATGTCACCATTCGCCATTTTGTACCGAAATGGCGGCCGATAAGAGGTTTCAATTGCCCATATCTCGGCCATTTATGAAGACAGAGGAGAAATGTAAAGTGTTTTAGATAAATTATACCAAAGTAAAAAATATTATAATTTTAAAAATATTAATTTTTAATTAATTTATGTAGGAGAAGCTTGGTTGTCAATATTGTCAAAGAAGAAACACAAAAATACGTATTATATTGTGCACCGATATTTTGGCTTAAGTTTTAAGCCATCATCACGGCTAAGAAAAAATAAAATAACGTTTCTTCTTCTTTTTAGGAATTTTCTTCGCACATCGAAGTTTCCCTCAACCAAATTCCTCCACTCATCTCTGTTCATCGCTTCCTCTTCCGTCAGTCACCGTCCTTCCATACTTTTAGTTACAGCATCTCTCCATCTGACATGCGGCCTCCCTCTCCTTCTCCTACCCTCGGCTTCCCACTCCAATGCCTTTTTGGGAATTCACTCATCCCCATATAAGAAGATAACATTTAATTTTATCTTTTATGTTATCTTGTTTTTTCTTAGACATGATGATGGCCTAAAACCTAGGCCGAAACGTCGGCACACATTATAATAGATTTTTACTCTTATTGTGTGCTTCTTCATTGACCGCACCACCAACCAAGCTTCGCCTACATCTACTTCAACGGTCAACCATACTCTCACCATTATTAAATTAATTTAATTTTTCAACTTTTTTAAATTATGATACCGAATAACTATTTTAATTTTTTGTTAGGATTATCTATTTCGAAATAATAAACCATTTTGCAATTATTTACACCGTTTAATTTTTCATTGAAACTAAATTATGAGCTGCTATTAGTTATATATAAACCTATAAAGTGAGGTAATGGAATGGAAAAGAGCTACAATAAAATATTATTATGCATTTTCAATAATTTTAATAAACAAAAAAGTGGATGTTAAAAAAATTAAGAATAGGAAGCATTTTCCTTTTAGCTTACTCCTAAATAGTTAGAAACCTTTGAACCGAGAACATCCATTCCCTCGTTTACGAGATATATGGTAAGAGGAAAAGCGAATGAAAAGTTGGAAATTGTTTGCACTCACTATTCTTTTAGCCTACATCTAAATTGTCGGAAAAATGTTTGAACCGTGAATAGATATATATACGGGGTGAGGAGGGAGGAACGGACCGAACTCCAGGAGTGAGTTTCACACATGGAAATAAGAAATAAAAAAAACTCATATGTTCAAATCATTTTCGTTTGTTTACATTTTATCGGCTAATTACAAATAAACACAATTTCACGAATAAACAATATTTCATAGGAGTCTATTACTTAGATCTTTTACGATTTGAATTACAAGGACTATTAGAGGATGTTCCTCTAAACATCAGAACGCAAATGCGCTTTCAGCATGACGGAGCTATCACTCATTACGCTTGTCAGGCAACATTTGGATGAAAGGTTTCCAGATCGTTGGATTGGTCGCGGTGGTCCAATTAGTTGGCCTTCAAGATCTCCAGACCTCACAGTACTAGATTATTGTTAATGGGGCAGGGTCAAAGATGAAGTATACAAAGCAAAAGTATACACTCGGGATACACTAATTCAACGTATTATAAATGCTGCAGGCGTCATTAAATAAAAATATGAAACATTCAGGAGGGCAACTGTCGCCCTTCAAAGATGAAGCCGAAATTTTTTAGAAATCAATGGTGGTATTTTCGGATATCTATTAAAATAAGACTTCGACAACCGAAATGATAATACATATAAGACATATTGTTTATTTGTGAAATTTTGTTTATTAGTAGTTTGCCAATAAAATTTAAACAAATGAAAATCGGATAAGAACATATGAGTTTTTTTTTTTTCCTGTAATATATATATTTTCATGGTTCAAACGTTTTTCTGACTATATAGGGGTAGGCTAAAAGAATAATGAGTGTAAAAAATTTTCAACTTTTCCTCTTATATCTCGTGAAGGAATAATAGATTTTCGGGGTTCAAACAATTCTCCTACCACTTAGAGGTAGGCTAAAAGGAAAAAGGTTGTAAAAATTTTCCGACTTTCTATTCTCAATTTTTTTTAACATCCACTTTTTTGTTTATTAAAATTTTTGAAAATGCATAATAATTTTTCATTGTAGCTCTTTTCCATTCCACCACCTCATTTTATAGGTGTATATTTAACTGATAGCAGCTCATAATTTAGTGTCAATGAAAAAATTAAACGCTGAAAATTATTACAAAATGGTTTATTATATCGAAATAGTTAATCCTAACGAAACATTAAAATAGTTCTTCGGAATCATAATGAGAAAAAGTTGAAAGATTTAATTAATTTTATAACGGTGAGAGTATGGTTGACCGTGGAAATATCTGTAGGAAAAGCTTGGTTGGTGGTGCGGTCAATGAAGAAAGACACAAATAAGAAAAAAACTTATTATAATGTGTGCCGACGTTTCGGCCTAATATTTATGCCATCATCAGGGCTAAGAAAAAACAAGATAAATTTAAATGTTATCCTTTCTTTCTTAGCCGTGATGATGGCCTTAAATTTAAGCCGAAACAATATAGTACGTATTTTCTTATTGGTGTGTTTCTTTATTGACCGCACTCAAAACCAAGCTTATCCTACATTTATAGGATATAAAAAATTAATATTTTTTAAAATTATTTTTTTTTTGCATTGGTATAATAACTCTAAAAATCTTTTTTTTTTCCTATATCTTCATAAATGGCCGAGATATTGGCGTATGAAACCTCTTATCGGCCGCCATTTCGATACAAAATGGCGAATGGTGATGACGAGTTTCGAGGATCAACCTGGGATGACCTGTTTTTTCGCTGCAAATCTAAAAAAAATCGGCTTAGTAGTCTCGGAGAAATATTAAAATGATTTTATAAAGGGTATAAATATAAAATCTGGCTTTGTAGGATTTTGCAAAAACGTACAACTTTAATACATATTTCTGATGTTGCTGATTAGTTTATCATATAGAAACATGAGTCATATCTCAAAAGTAAAATTAAAAGTTAGAAAAAGTATTTTATTTGCCAGATGAGTTCAATAGAATCTAAACGATTTAAGAGTTTTCATAATTTATGAACATGGAGATGTAGGATTTTGCAAAAACCCGCCACAATCCTGATCCAATTTTTTCCTCTTAATCATCCGAAATGAATACTTTTTTATTTGTATTATTAACCAAGACCACTGCAGCTATTAGCGTTATGGTATTAGCTTTGGAGCTAGGTTGAGTTTTCTTGTAAGTTCCGGACCTGAGTTGAGAATGACCATTTGTGCTCCAGATCCAGCGAGGAAAGGGGAATAAGGGGGAGATATAGAGAGTATCTTAGAATGGCCATTGTTTGCCCGGGTGATTCCCAGTGTAGTCCCGGCCGTTGCTACGTGAGCTCCCCGCATGGAACGTGAGTTCGCTGGAAGCTCGATAAACGAGCAAAGAAAATAATGAGTTTCGAATTGTTTATCTGTAAATATTCCGCCCCAAAAGTATCCAGTTAAAACATAATATGAAGTGGAAGTCAAATATATATGTAAAATATCCCATTATTTAACTATGTCAAATAATATTTTGTGAAACCAATGGTACTTTATTAAAGAATGTTTCACACACAATTAATTTGTTGTGATAGTGTATCAGTCGAATTTATCTAAGTTTTTGCTGTAACCCTATTGGTAGAAAATTTTATTAAATCTCTTTTCTGTTTATTTGTTATTTTATTTTATTTTTTTGCTGCTCAAAGTGTGTTTAATCAAATAAAATACGTACTTTGAAAACGAATAGCAAAAGAAGGATAAATACTTCAATCGGCTAGAATGCTCGGCAGACTGCTAAAAATGTTAGCCATGTTCATACTTTCTTTTAGAAACTCTCGATATACTTGTTCTGGTTTCAGTTCGGCACTTTGTATTTTGTATCAACTGTTTTTTTCGTCGATGCTCATCTAATCATCAATGTTCAGTCACATAAATCGATTTCTCAACTTCATCTTCGTTGTTGATCAGAGTACTCATCGACTTTATCGGATTTTCTTCAGAAAAATTAGATATTGGATTATTCCAATATTTGATATCCATGTGCTATTTTCAAAGTCTTGGAGCTAACGGGTAAAAACTACCTGTTAAGAGGCACAAGGTTTGACCGTCCATAATTGTACAATGGGGGAAAATATGACCTAACCGCTGAAGAGTTGGAATGGGGATATTTAGCTGTGCGTCATCTATGAATTTGATTCGAAAGTGGTAAACCTCGGTGGATTGAATAAACAAAACTGCACGTTTGAATAAGCCCGTTTAAGGCTTCGGGCTAGCTATTCTATGATTACAAATCCAACTAAAGCCACAATTGCATTCTATTGCAGCTGAATTTTTTTACAAGATTTTCTCAAAGATGTCTAGATTATAAAAGTACCCAAGCCGTTCTGGAGTTCGACGGAGCTTTTTTAAAAGATTCGACAATCTTTCGTCCTCGCTATTTCAGAACAACAATACTGTATACCTCAAATCTTCACAATGGCACATATTATTGAACGGGTGAATTATGTTGTATGTTCTTCCAAGTATATATGTATTTTCTTCCAAGTATATACATGCAAAATTTCAATTTGTTATCATTGAAAATAAAGGTACACGAAAAAAAAATTAAATTTAAGCTTGGATTGAACAATTTTTGGTTGGCTCTAATAGCTTATTTTCCATCCCTTATGTAGGGATCCAGATACATCTTTTCGGAAAACTGATCGCAATACTTTATTCTTAAACTATTCAAGGACTGGAAACCACTGTAAAGGTTCTTGAAAAGACATTTTCATTTTTTCCTTTCATACCCCACAGAGCGGCGCAAGGGCGGAAATTAACCCGTTCAATAATTTGTGTTAATGTGAAGATTTGAGGTATACGGCATTGTTGTTAAGAAATAGCGAGGACAAAAGATTGTCGAATTTTTCAAAAAGGTCCCAGCTACCTCCAGCACGGTTTAGCTATTTTTATGATTAGGATACTTTTGAGAAGCTCCTGTCAAAAATTCAGCTGCAATAAAATGCATTTGTGGCTTCAATGAAATTTATAATCATAGAAGAGGGCCTCAAGCGGACTTATTCAAAAGTGCGGTGTTGTTTATTCAATCCAGCATGCTTAACCAATGCGATCCAATATTTCTGTATACAGTTGGAACCCGACATTCTCAAGTTCAGCAATCGGAAAATCACGGTTAAAAAAATTATATACAGCCGGTCACGACATGCGCTATCCTAACATACGCGAATTTGGAGTTTAAATTTGATATTTTAAAGGTTTACATGAGATACCCCACTCGACTTTTACAACAAATTCATAGTTATCAACCAAATAATGGGTTGAACCAAAAACATGTTGGGTATGAATTTTCTGTGTATATTTGGACGTAGAATCGATTGGAACCATCTCCACTATCCAATCTCATTATTTAGCCGAGACTCTGCAAAGAATACGTTCGATTTTTTTTCAGAATTTCTAACCGAAATTGTGCGATCTTTAGAACAATTTTTTCCGGAAAAGTGCGGTTTTCCCCATTGTGCGCCGTCCTTCGGCTTTTCTTCGAGAATACTGGACCGATTTTTTCGGGATGATCTGGAAAACTCGACGTTACCATCCGGCATTCTTTTTCAAAATGGTGGTCGATTAGAGTTTTCATTTGCCCATATCTCGGTCATTTATAGCAGTAATATATGAAGTGTTTTGAAATCGTTATATCTAAGCATATGAAAAGATCGGTAAGATGGATTTACTTTGAGACAGATGGGAAAGCTTTGTGACAAGACTTTTTTTTTTTTTGTAGTTTTTAACTTTCCCGCCTAGAACTAGCGTCATAGACGATATCTAGGAGGTAGGATACAGTACACCGTAGATATGGTATACAGTATTGCTCTATACGGATAAAAATTATTATTCAAAATTAAGAAAATATTATTTTTTATTAGCTTTAAAAATCTATTGTCGATTAATTTGATTGCTTTCATAATTAATGTTTTTGCCGTGTCACAAATTTGATGTTTCGAATGGTTAGAATAGTAATTTAGAATCGTGTTATTGCTATTTCCTTTTTTTGCCCAGAATATTTCAATTTTGTTATTATCAAAATATATATTCATATCCAGGTATCTAATCATATTATTAATATGTGACTCTGAAGTAAATTTTATTTGTTGGCATTGTTCAATGATTCTAATAGTTCTTTATCTTCATCGTTCTTCGTAATTATCAATAAATCATTTATGTACTTTGTCATCATTATTGGCTTTTCAGACATTTTGTTGATTTCTTCACTTAATAATTTATTCATATAAAAACCACTTAAGATCACTGACAATCTTCCCCCAGTTGTTAATCCATCCAACTGTTTGTAGTAATCATTATTAAGTACAATAATGAATGTATGTATAAACTAATTATTACCAATAAATAATTTTATGTCCTCTGTAAAGGTTATTTTGTTTTTAATTTTCTCTCTATATAATATTTATTAAGATTTGTTTACTGTACAGTAATTGTTGACAAACATTTGATGTAGATTATCTTAGTAGACTTGAAAATTGGACTAGTTCTGCGCAAAACGTCGTTAACTAAAGCAATAAAGAAAGTAAAGAAGTTTGAAAGGTTACAAGTTCTCTGAAATCTATCGTCTTCATATAGTTAAAAAAACCTTTCGTCACAATTAGCTGAGCTATATATCAACTAAAATAATAATTCCTTAATAAACAACTAAATTGCATTGAATCAATGAAAGAAAATAATTTTATTGGTATGTTTGATTTGATTGGTATGCTGAGAGATTTAGATAAAAAAAATATTTTAATTATAAAAAAAATTAATGTTAATAATATTTATTAATATAATGTAAAACTATTTATTATACAGAAGCTTGAAAAGGCTGTGAAAGTCGAAATATAATTACATATCGAAGGTTGTTGCAAAAAAACCATTCCTATGTAATTTGTTGTATATTTAGGATAGTAATCCTCTTGGATATTGTAATTATCTCTAGTATCTAATTTAACTGCGCTCTCGTATAAATCATGTCACTATGTGTCTACACATCTCAGGGCATTTAAAATTCTATCACCATTAAACTAGTGGGCCCTGTTGAAGGCGCTATGCCTATACTACGTACACCATCTGGGCATTGAGCCTTCCCTTCATCATAACGCTCCCTCTATGTTTCACATTTCGAGGAGCAAGCTCTTTTTTTTTAGTAATTATTTTTTAAGAAGAAATTTTACATTTTTGGTCTTCCCAACATTTTACGTAAAAACCCTAATAATTTTGGATATACACTAATAATCGTTGGTAATCTATCTTTGCTACTATGTCATTTTTTAAATACCAATGTAAATTGCATTAAATAAAAAAGACTTTGAGAAATTAGACATTTTTTTTTCAAATTCAGTAAAGCCGTAAACTATTAAATCTTGGAGAATTACCGTGAGGAGTAGGAATATATTAGGCTAATGCACTAGGCCTGGCAATGGGCTGCTCTTGCCGTTCAAGGTTCAATCCCTACTGTGGCAGAAAACTTATCTGTTTTATCAGCTGTGTATCCACTGTGTGGACAGGAGACCCTTCTTGGTAACAACAAGTATTTAAAAAATGGGTGCCTCTTCCTTCAATTAGTAGCCTCCTTCAAAAACCCTTGGTCAAGGAACATTATTTTTCAACAGGTAAATCTTTTAATTTTTCAAATATATAAACTTAAATTGGCAACAAAAAAAACCCATCAAAATGTATTTTTGAAAAATTCCTCTGGAAGATATTTTACATTTCGTATTATTCGATTTTTTATTACTGTGCCAAATAAATAATTAATTAATAAATAATAAATACGCTAATGATTTCAGTTTCCCTGAGGATACAATAAATCCGATTACACCGTTACCAAAAGAAGAATTTCCAGTTCTACTTATTAATTGGATAAAAATACACTAAATACATAAAATTCAATTACATTTTAAGGTAGCACTAATTTTCAACTTAAGTATTCTGAAGCTCTAAACAAAATTATGGTAAAAAATTTAACACGTATAAATACAGTATGGAAGTAAGCAGTTGAAAATCTAAAAAGAAATGTCAAATATGGGACAAAGGATATTTCAAATAATATTAACTAAACATATTGAATTGCTTCTGGATGTTACCATTGGGAGCTCTTTGTCTTCTGAAGTTGACCAAAGATAACCCATGAAGACTGGCTAGCGTTAAAAATATATAAATAAGTGATAGAGTAAGCTATAAAGTTGTCCTGAGCGGAACAATCTCTTTTACGGTGAACAGTTGCGGTCCAGGGCCGGGCATATGTCGGCCTACCTACCCCGAGGGAAGGCGTTAGTTATTATCTGTTGATTTGTAATTAATTTAAAGAAATATATTATGGCGGGGTGGCCCATTGCCAGTGGTCGGGCGGCAAAAATGGACTTGCTTATCACGTCTCCACTCTGGTCCTATCTTTGCAGCTGATATCTTAACGGTTTTATTCACCGGTTATGCCTGTAAGAGTTCTATTTTCTCATATTTAAATTGATGAACCATGTGTTTCTTTGAAGTTGATTAGATTATTGCAAGAGGATGGCTGCAAATAATAAAATAAATAAAAATAATTATTCATCGGTTCCTATCCTATTCTTCGCTTCAGTAATATATTTTTTATAACGTCACAATCCCATTATAATTAATTCATGTTCTGACGTACACTTGATAGCAACGACTATACTCTATAAAATTTTTATTTGTTCGTTGTATACTTATACTGACTCACTTTCCAGTTATTCAGACTTCATCAATGAATTCTGAATAGTTCCTCGAAACTATAGATGCACGATAAAATATGAACTACAGCTGTTTATATGCCTCTACCTCTTGGCATTCGTTGCAAACTGAATGATTACATTACGCATTCTTAGAATTAACGCTTCCGTTGCAGAACCGGCTGGAAAAAATATCCATCATTCCACAATACCCATTTCCCGGAAAATAAGCGAATCGTTATGGTATCCTATAACAAATAAATTTAGACTGTCCCTCTATTTAAAAGAACAATGGCGGATCCAAAATGAATTATCGGTCTTTGTTAACTTGGATTGCGGATACTAATCGATTGCCTATAATACACCCACACTTTGATTGTTCGTTGGATCATCACTGTTAAGTCCATTTCATTGATGGACGGGCGCATGAGGGAGAAGGTTCTAATACACCCGGATCTTGGACGTGTAGGTTCAATTCCCAAATCTGTCATTTGTTATTTAATTCGTGGTCCTCTTGTTTGCCATCTTGATTTTACAAACATGAAGAACAAATCTACTCCCTGAACTAGGTTCTCCCACCGATAACCGTGCCCAAAACAGTTGGCTAATTTCATGGTAAACGATTGTATTTATTTTTTAAATTGACTTATTTATTTTATGTTATTTTAATTTACAGTACGTTTTTGTTTTTATGTATTTTGAGCCATAAGTGTATTAGATTTAGACGGAAAGGAATGTTCATATTCAACAGTCATATTTTTATTTCCATCCTTACCTTGTCTGTACGCCTATATGGGATTCAGCAACAATACGCAATAAATACGCGATGTTGCCGATTTTCCAATTATATATTTTTCATTTTCTGTTTTATGTTCTCTTCTGCAGGGCGACAGCCATCTTCTGGATGTCTTTCTAGTACTTTTTCTTTTCTTCTATCGGGGGCTTCTTAGGTTTTAGAAGCCTGTTCCCATCGCAGGGTTGCATCTATAAATGAAGTACTTTAACAGCGGGAAGATCCCAATCACCAACCGAGGAATCTGCTCCTCCCGCTGTACTCATTATCGTGGCCCTTAACGCTTCGAAGGCAGTGCCGGTCGTGACTATATGCTCTACAGCAGGAATCCCCAACCTTATTCTACATAGCAATAATTTTAAAAATTATGCGTCCGTTTTCTTATATTAGATTCACACATTTTGAGACTAGAATTTAAAATCGAATTTAAAACAATATGGGCGTATAACCAGGTACAAAATAAGTTGGATGAAGTGTTGCCAACACTGTCGTTCAATGTTTATTACTGCTAAAAAAGGAAATAAACAAAAATAACAATGATGATTAACAGAAAAACATAAAATGCTATGATATAAATAAATTACCTTTTAAAAACAAATTTCTAGACAATTATTATATAGGCATTAAAAAAATAAAAATAATAACTATATAATATTTCATTGAAAACTCGTCGATCTATAGCAGGCCACGTAGTCTTTGAACAATATGTGTTAAGCAGGCGCATGTGACGTGAGGTGGGCGCACAGGGTTGTGGACTCCAGCTCTACAGACACTTGAATACCGTAAGTGGTGCATTGGGGTTCAACATAATGGCCAAAGCTATGTAGCTTAGCTCTAAAATCTCTTTAAAATTGTGAAATCCATTAAAATCCAGGAGGACCCATTTTGCGTGTAGTCAAGATTGTTTTGAGATGAAATTTCTTAGCATACTCCTTTTATGGTCCTTACTTCATTTGCGGTAAGGAGGTTGAATTATACATCAAGTTATTTTATGACATTATACCTGAATATAAGCACAAGAGTCAGCTACTAAAAACCATATATATATATATATATATATATATATATATATATATATATATATGGTTTTTATATATATATATATATATATAATGAATCCCGTCAAATTAATAGAAAATAAAGATCCTTCTGCATAAACTTGGAACGTAAACAAATTTAGAATCATTATTTTGAAGACAGTGTGAGAAATAAATAATTACACTCCAGCTTCCAATGTCACCATTAGCTGTCTATATTTCAACTGTACTGCATAATTAGGAGTTTTTCAATTATTTAACACCACTGATCGACTGACTAACCTTTACTACTACTCAATAGTGCTAAATGTATAAATACAAGTTTAATGCATTATCAACTAATTTATATAAAATCAAGGAATGAATGTTTGCACATCTGTCAAGCGAATTTGTGATTATCTGAATCGAAATTGGTTGTGCACTAATGTAAAGTAGTTTATAGAGTTCGTCCTATATTTATGTATTCAGCCGTATGGAATTTATGCAGTTCCATTATAACTGGCTAAAAACCGTTTTGCATTGCAAGCGAACAGGGTCCGTAACAGTGCAACAATTATTGCCACTTAATAATTTATAAGAGTCCATTTACGCATGCCCATGGCGTGTCCGTACAGTATCAGTTTTATCCATTTTCTCTCATCCCCACTTATCAGTGCCGTGCCAATATTTTATTCTTAAGTCTTGGAGTATTCACCGCTATATGTATAAGGAATAGGCTGATTATGGAACAAACCTTTCTGAGCATTTTAGATTGAGTGAGAATTCATTTGAAAATTTGTTGTGGAAATTGAAAGATAATTCAAAAGACACCAAATGGAGAAAACCCATAACACCAAAATAAAGCTTAACAGTAACTACGTTTATGGTGCTATAATAATAGAAAAGTTCACCATTAGTATTTATTTATTGTTGTTTGATAAAATTATAATTTATTGATAACTGTCCAAAATTATTTTTTGTTGAAATTAGATTTGAATTCTGATTAACAATATTCACCACATTTTATTTTAGAATTAACTATCTCTTTAGATTAAATTTATAAGTTAGATATTAATTTGCCTAAAATGATAAGGTTTCCAACAGTATATTATCTTTCTACTATGTACGTAGAGAACAAATTTCCTGATATAAAAATACTGTAATATCCGGAAATTTGTTTTCAACGTGAGAAAATATTTATCCTCCAATAAATTATCAAATTCTTTTATAGTTTACATTTATCAATTTTTCTTTTCTTTTTTTTATACTACTAACAATGAGAGACGGTTAATTTGTTCGAAATAAATAAAATTAAAGGTTCGTTAGATGAAGCATTTTGAAAAATCGGCAAAGTCCTGCCAGACAATTCAATGAGGATGAGACCTTGCTGGAATAAAATACCATTTAATTTCGCACTGATTTACCGAGTTTAATCAAAATCGTTAAAGCCTTTTTCGATAAAATTGTAGAAATGTGTAAAATCGAAGATAAAAAGTGCACTTCTGATAAGTCGATATTAGCCAAAAAGTTGCTGTAACATCCCAACTATATACCTACCTAACTTCAATTCGTAATTTCAGTTTCCAACTTTTCGTTTTGAGCTAGACTTACTACACACACATTTTGCGAGTAGTGATTATTTGTACTCAGGGAACCTTATAATGTGTATTTCCGTTAAAAACGATTAAAAAATGTTCACAATCGCAATACTTTCCCTTGCTATAGTTATGTGAATGTAAAAAATAACGTCCGTGAAACTCTGGAAACATCGTTGTGAATAAATGGAAGGGACTTCGATGCAGCACTGGCAACAGTGAAAATGAACTCGCCCGACATGTGGGAACACATCCATTCAAATCCACAGAAGAATATTATTTCTCACGGGCATTTGTATAAAGGGACCCTAAAGGCGCGCTCGGGCGTCTTCACACGGTAAATAGAAAGCATGCGTTCCTTATACACGTTCCGATAAGTATCGGAGTCGGATCCTACGTTTCCTGCTCTTTGACGCCCCAACTAAGCTAAAACTAAAGCTAAAGCGGATTTTGTCCGTTATACGGCCAATTTGATAGTTGGGATGAGCATCTTCGAATATACTTATCTTTTAATTAAGATGAAACAAATGCTCCGTACTGAGCTTTAATTCAATTCTTATTACCAGCGTTTTATCTTAGAATTCCTAAATGCATTGACTAAAATGGTTATAGTTCTAAAATATCTGATGTGGACAACACATGACTTCCTTGTACGCCTATTTAACTATAAATCGCTGGCTCGAAAAGTGATCATGAATTTGGTTACTAGTTTCCAAAGATCGCAGTATCTCAAAAACAACACTCGGCGACGCGACATCCAACTATTGACACACACACACACACACAAATAGGGATGAAAACCAGTATTTTACACTAAATTTTAACACTTAAAATAAGTAATAAAAATGTTTAGTTGGATTGGAAACCAAATTGCGTTTGTAACCTTTATTACCGAAACATATGATTTATGTATTTAATTTAAATATAATTTTTGATATATACTTATTATGACCTTCAAGTAAACTACCGTTTTCGGCTTACCAATTTTAACCAAAATATAGTAAATACATTCACATCAATATAAAAGTCCTATTTACCAAATTTGAGATGTTTTACATTATATTTTAATATAATTTTTTATGAAAGTCTAATATGACCTTCAAGTAAAGTACCACTTCCGGTTTTCCAATTAGGACCAAAATTTGGTGTGTAGTT
The DNA here is from genome assembly GCA_948150685.1 of Rhaphigaster nebulosa. Classification (NCBI taxonomy): domain Eukaryota; kingdom Metazoa; phylum Arthropoda; class Insecta; order Hemiptera; family Pentatomidae; genus Rhaphigaster; species Rhaphigaster nebulosa. The sequence continues at coordinate 29,138,337 of OX411307.1, read as the reverse complement.
TAAATCAATATATAAGTAATAAATATCAAATTTGAGAAGTTTTGAAAAGTATTTTAATATAATGTTTGATGGAAATCAATTATGACCTTCAAGTAAAGTACCACTTCCGGTGATTAAGCAGTGACCAAAAAGAGAGGTTCGCAACTAGATTTTACAACAATCTTAAATACAAAATTTCAACTTTCTATGGCAAACCGTTTTTGAGTTATGCGAAATACGAACGAACGTACGTACGAACGTACGCACGAACGTACGAACGCACGTACGAACGTACTTACGTACAGACGCCACGACAAAACTAGTCAAAATGGATTCAGGGATGGTCAAAATGGATATTTCCGTTGAAATCCGAAAACCGAAAATTTTCGCGATTACAATACTTCCTTTACTTCGTACAAGGGAGTAAAAACATAAAAAAATAAAATTAATATGAGAAACCTTTATAAAAAAAAATTAATAGTTGTTGCTACGATGCTCAATGCATTGCAGATATTTTACTCCTCCTGAGGGGAAAATGTGAAAAAGGAACCCCCAGCTCGCACCTAATCCTGGTGCTTCATACCTGTTATTCCTGTACACAAGTATATACTTGTTCCCTCTTCCTTACATAACATCACCTGTTCCTAAAATTCTTTCGCCTAGTTTATAGATTTTCACTGTTTTCATTACAAAATTCAATCGGAGCCCCACTGAAAAAAAAAACAGAACCATCTTATTTAGCAACAGAGATTTATATTTATTACAAAAATAATCCATGCCATAATAGCTACTGTTTGATCATACATCACTTTCATTTCAAATCAACGATTTTTTACTTTCTTACTTAATGAAAAATAGTTTTACCAATTTGAACAATGCAGTTAATCGGTAATTAATATTGTTTTTCTTTTTTTCTCGTAGACTGCCAGTAGATGTCCTATTTTTATTTAGTCGTGTTTTTGAAGCAAATATTTAAGTTCACAACCGGCCTATTTGATCGAAATTTCAAACGTATAAGATGAAAAAGAAGTCTAAACACATAATTGTTAGCTGCATGACGGCCAGAAATACTATGCATATGTCCTTTCTTAAACCTAATTTAACAGTGTTTATTATAATTAAATTAAGTAAACTATTTTATTTAAGGAAATGGGTACTAATATGGCGAGGAAGAACAGAAAAAAAATTTAAAACTATATAAAAGTCCAGAATACAAGTAATATATACAAATGAGTTGTCCATTATAATAAAATAAAGATAATACAAGCTTGGTGAAGTGAAATTGAAGTACATTTTTTCTACAAATATCAATTATCATTGAAAAATTATATGCTAAACTATGCTTTTTGTATATCAAGGTATTGCTCATATTTTTATTTTTACATGGTTGACATAATTTCCTAAAACAAAGCATTGTTGACACTACGGAAATCCCTACTTGCGCAACTTTATCTTCAAATTGATAAAAATAACAAACTGCAAAGGACCCCGCAGTATTTCACCGTAAAAGTCGTTTCAACCAAATGCTCTGAAACTTTGTAGGGGGATAGTTTTTGTCATTCTGAGCAGAAGTCTCTCCGGGAACAAAAATATTCTCTGAAAGAATTTGGAGTTATTCGACGAATTAAGGTATAATTTTACCTATGCCGGAATAGTAAGGCATCGAATACAACAACGTATTTATACCTGAATATGAGTCTATTTAAAAAACAAAAGAAATGTGAATATAATTATTATTAAAACTCATATTCGTCATGGTCTTTTCTTTTAAAAACAAAACAAAAATTTCATAATTTAGATAAATTGAAACTGATCAAAAATCTGTGCAAATTTTTACTTAAAAAAAATTGAAATATATTTATGTCACTAACCTGACATGATCATTTTCTTCCCAACCCTTCTCCACGATTTCCTTCCTTGTATAATTAGGTAATTTAAAATTATAAATTTCGGAGAATTTCTCCATTTCAACTACAAGCATTATGTTAAATGCGTGTTCACTGGTAGGATACCAGTGAGATACGCGTCTCCAGGATGTCGCGTCGTTTGTGCCTCTCCATTTCTTTACATAGTAAGGGATTTCTACGATACTCTCAGGATAATCCAGTGGCGTCTCCTCAGGATTGCCCATTGTGAAGAGCGCCTCAGAGTTCTCATATCCAAGCTACAGAATCATATCTCTGTCTCCGTATCCGATCAAGCTGGACAAAACCGCCGTTTCATGACCGTGGTTTTCAACCACACCAATTAACCCTATTATTATGCTGTGGTACTCATTCGACGCAAAATTCAATGCTCTTTAATTGGTCACACTATATTTTTTTACTCGACAGAATGCACCGTTTAGGAATTATAGGCGAAAAAACAAAAGTTTTTTTTTGGCTGCCAAAAGTTCTCCCGAAGTCACCCCTTCCATTTTTTCCATTTTTTCCATGTTCGCGCCCATATATACGATTCAAAAAATAATAGCTTCTACCCCACTTTTTGCATCGTATAAACCCTCTACTGACTGACCTAATTTGTAAAAACCTCCTTATAGTGAAATTCACATATGCGTTGGGGGAGGCCGGCCTCATTTTAAACTGCTGTTCATATTTTGGCAAGTTAAAAGTGTCGCCTTAATTCCATTCAAGGGGCATTTCTTTCTTATGAATTAAGGGTGGATAGGGCCAACTGGAAATAGCAAATAGGAAGCCTATGCAGATTGGACTGGTACTGCCACCGGAGTCTGTAATAAATATCTTAGTCGATAAGACATGAGTTGCTGCTGGGATTAGCATTGTCTAATCACTGGGCTCGGCTATCTCCGGGTATTACCCCCTCCTCGCTACACCTCCCACATTCCCTCCCTGCATATGGTACCAATAAACTCTATCTTTTGACAATTATTTAATTATATTATATAAATTATTCTGGTTCATTTATAATGTCGCGGAATATTAAAAAAATTTTCGAATGGAATCGTAATAAAATAATATTAGAAATTAGAATCTGAAATAGATGATTTTTCTATAACAATAAAAAGATCCACACAATATCCCTTTAATTAGGGATTGATAAACTATTTGCAACTTCTATAAATTTGTTTTATGGAAAACTTGTTTCGAATGTTATACATTAATCCTCAGTTCTAAAAACACACAAAAAAAAATTCAAAAATAAGCAATTCAAAATATAGTTTGGTATTATTAAACATATTAAATTAGATTAATATAAATCAGTATTATAAAACATTTATGAATTATGAATTTAAGTGAGACAAGAAATCAAATACAAGTTGGTACTCACCAAGGTTTAAATGGATTATATCAAACAAAAAAGTTTGTACTGGTTTCTTCTCGCATTGAACTAACAATGAACGAAAGGTAGGTAGCATGTTTATAGGTAAACGGTTTAAGGGTCAGGGTTTTTCCAGTAATGCTGGTGAGTAATTGTTTTTTCTGTTATAGATGGGAATAAATTTAGGATTGGACTATTGGAGATATTTATTTGGCCATTTAAACAAAAATCTGGATTGGAATTGAAGGATTTTATTATTTCAAGTGCTTCATATATATTTAATTTGAGGCTGTTTTCGACGTGATGTATTAATTTAACTCCTGAGTCTTTGATGAATTTATGATTTTTTTTCATTTAAATGAATTGCAAATTTGGAATTATCTGTCTTATTATTATATGCACGTGTATGTTCGTTTAATCTCTGATTTAGCTATCTTCCAGTTTTTCCCGTGTATTTGGCTGCCCAATCATTACAATTTAGTTCGTATACTCCGCTTTTTTGGAAAGGGTCTATTTTGTCTTTAGGAGAAGAGAAATATGAGGATAGGGTTTTTTCTATTTTAAATGCAGGATTCATAAATGTTTTATAATACTGATTTATATTAATCTAATTTAATATGTATAATAATACCAAACTATATTTTAAATTGCTTATTTTTGAATTTTTTGTGTGTTTTTAGAACTGAGGATAAATGTATAACATTTGAAACTAGTTTTCAATAAAACAAATTTATAGAAGTGGCAAATAATTTATCAATCCCTAACTAGATTGATCCTTCTATACCATCATGCGGATGTCAACTGACCAATCAGATTGATCCTTCTATACCATCATGCGGATGTCAACTGACCAATCAGATTGATCCTTCTATACCATCATGCGGATGTCAACTGACCAATCAGATTGATCCTTCTATACCATCATGCGGATGTCAACTGACCAATCAGATTGATCCTTCTATACCATCATGCGGATGTCAACTGACCAATCAGATTGATCCTTCTATACCATCATGCGGATGTCAACTGACCAATCAGATTGATCCTTCTATACCATCATGCGGATGTCTATTGAATATCCCTTTACTATTCGTGTTATCGTTTCGGAAAATATTTATACTGCTCATCGAGAGCGAGTGGGTCTATCGTTGTTTTGTATTTTAATATCTGACATTAAGCAAGCGGAAGAACATTACACAAAGTATATAATCTGATCCGATTAAAAATAATGGGCTGAATTTTACTTCACCAACTTTATTTCATTATTTTGCAACGTTTCTGGCGGTTTATGGCTGTACATGCCATCCTCAAGTACATCCAAAATGTTAATATTGCAAAAAAGAAAATCACATTTAAATATACAAATTAATATGTTATATAATCCTAATAAGGATTATCGTCGATTAATTTTTTTTTTAATTTGTCTTTACCCAGCTTCAATTAGCCGTATGTCAAAGAAATAAAAATTACAAAAAAAAATTTACAAACTTTTTTTTGTCCATATATATAAGATTAGGTTGATTGGTATTCTTTGTTGATTTTTGTGATAGTTATTTATTAATTACTATTATGTATTGCCAAAAAACATACTATTAGTCCAGACACGGTAGAGAAAATATATTCAATTTTTGAAATAAATTTCAAATAGACTTTCTCAACGCGATAATTAGGAGAAAAATAGTAGGAACAAATTTTATATGTTTCAGATATAATCGATGCGTAGCAACCTGGTGAATTTTGTTTATAAACATGCCGAAAAGTGTTTTGTTGATAAGATGTGAATAGTTTGTTTTTTAAGGAAAATATAAAATAGTAAATAAAAGCGTATAAAGAGATGGATAAAATGCGTTTTAAACAATAAAGTCAGTAAACAACTTTTCGGAAAAAAAAAATTAAAAACCGCGAAATATGTTCATTTTCGGACATTTTATTACAAGGCTTGTAATTGTCGCTGGGATTTGTTTTGGGCATTAAAGTGTGGCTTTTGTTAGTGCCTATTTACAATAAAACTTTTATGCAAAAAAAAAAAAATTAAAGGTAACGAAGGGGAAATGACGAAGGGTGGGGGAAGACTCTCTGGCGGCGGGGCATCGAGCACTTGGAAGTAACAGAGAGAGCCTTCTAATGCCTTGATAATCTTATAAAATCTTTTGTAAGTATAACAATTTCATGAAGAACTATAAAACACGTTAGAATGAAAATTTTCAATAGAAGGAACAAATGACAGGCATGATATTATTTGAACGACCCAATTCGTATATTTGAAAAAGCCCTAAAATACACCGAAATAATAATAAACGCGAATTTTTCATGAGCACGTTATAAATTATTATTAGATAAAATTAAAAATATACCGGAAAATGAAATATCAGTTGACTCTCAAAAGTTTAAAATATTTCTACAAACGAAAATAAGGAATAATCTACTTACATTGGTCTTGTTTCTTCAAAAAATGAATATAGTAGAAATAATATAATTGGGTAAATGTAATGAAAAATCTCCATGCGGCGCACTTTATAATCCAGGACGCCTACTGGAAGATTAAAATTAAAAAAAAATAAATTAAAGAACAAATAAGTTTTGATATTACACGATTGTTTAAATATGATGATTTGTGATATTTGAATTTTTTAAAGGACATTGAAATTGTAAATTGTAAACTTTTACTGGTAACAATAATCAGATCATTACTATGAATATTTACTTATTGTTACTTATGAAGAAATTTTTTGTTAACAAGTTGAATGAGTTAAGTGAGACGAAGATACATTTTAAAAAAGGCCTGATGTAATGCCTCTATAAAGCACAAAAATTTAAGTGGCTCATACATATAGTGCTCATTAGGATATTGAGGTAGAAAATCTCATTAAAGAAGGAAAATGAAATTTTAAATTGGAAGGGAGGAAGGGAGTTGAAAAGGCTGTGTTTTGTTTGGCCCTCCCCTCAAATCCTAGGGTGGGTTTTACATGACAGTTGATAAGGGTCACCATATAGAGCCAGAAATTTCCCTCCACTGTCCACTCCGCCCGCATTAATATTTAGCATGTGAAAAATTAGTAACAAACAGATCAGGTTACCCTTCCCCTTCCACATTCTCGTTTTCTGTCAGCTTTCTCTGTCAAGCTCGTCACAGTTGTGTCGCAAATGTTTTCATTTATAAATTATGTTCATGGTTGCTGGGATGATGTTTTATATCTAATATACAATATATCTTAATATGTATCTACTATTTTAATATATAATATTTATACAAATATAATTTTTTTACATAAATTTATAATATGTATATCAAATTTAATCATAATAAGAAAAATAATAATACAAATTTTATTTACAATGAAAAAATGATTATTTTCGTGATTTCGGATGCCATACAATTTAATAAAATATGGTTAATCTGGCATAATTATGATAGGTGACAGTAGAAAAATTCACGAATAAACGCTATAAATTATCATAGTATGGTTTATAATAATGTTTTGGTGTCTAAACACTTCTTCATTTTTCCTCTATCTTCATAAATAACCGAGATATGGGCTATGAAGCCTTTAATGGGGCACCAGTTAAGTTAAGTTAAGTTTTTAGGATCATCTTGAGATTTTAGTTCTCTAATAATTTTTCCTTTTTCTTTTGGTGAGATAGTGGGGAGTTATTTGTAAATGTTACTTTTAAATATTCTCAAACAAATTTTATAATTTTTCGGTTATGATGATTTGATCCCAACATTTTGATAATTACCCGTACAATTTTGCTTGGGAATGCTAAAATAGTAATGATTCACTAATTGAGATTTATCTTTGGCCACCCTGATACCTATTGTAAATATGCATATTGGAGTTCTGGAAATGGCCAGATTCTCCACTAAAGTTCTGTACGTCTTCAGCTATAGCGCCCTCGCTCAGTCTCCACTTGCTTTCAATGCCAGTGAGGCGATTGAGTGGTAAGTGCTGGGATATCCTGGAGTCATGCTTTTCTATCCATAAGTGGAGGGGCAAGCCTGACTCGGGGTTTCCCAGGCCCATTGTAAATGGTGTATATAAGTATGTCTGCGTTTAAGACGTCACTTTTATTTTATTTTATATAAGTTTATTTATTATTTATTTGTATTAAGTTTGTTTTTTATTTTGCTATTATTTCATTTTTTATTTAATTTTTTTTAAAATATGGTATGAATGATTTCTTTGATCACTATTCCCATTTTCCTTGCTGAAACAGGATATAATATTACTCAATAAATAATAAAATAAAATAAATAAATTTTTTTTTGCCAGGCACGCTGTTCTTTTTTTTTAAAGGAAGGATTTTCAATGATTACTTGGTAAAAGTTTTATGAATTTTCCACATATTTTTGGCCCTAGGTCGACAATATTTCAGAACTGTTGCCCAATTTTCATTTTCAAACTATTTCTACTAGTTCTGTCATAATTATTCAGTTCATAATAACCTAATTTGGTCTGCGCGTATTTGGAACATTGGGATTTTTTCTTTAGTCTATTTTTTATATTTATTCTGGTTTTAATTGGAAAGGTAAATCATGTGAATAGTTAGGTCGATAAGAATGTCGTGGATGTATTGATTTAATTTGATTAATGTACTCTCGAATTGTAGTGAATCATTAATTATCGGAGTGATGCTTATTCGGGAATACAACTCCGAAACATTTGCCAACGTGTGTCTTTGAGAAAGAATTCGTTTATGGTTAAAGAAGATTCAGAACGGGGTTATGATCCGAGCTGAGAACATGACAATGCAGTGACAATTAGATTGCATTGGTATGTGGGTTTGTTCCAAACGGTCTGTGTAACTGCATTTGATTCTTGACTATGAAGTTTTTTGTTAGTACTATGAATGTTCCACTGGGCGTCTTTTTCATTCAATTCAACGAAGATTATTACTTCTCAATTTAAATGAAATAATTTAGCAATACATGTGATGTGTATTTCGTTAGGTAGAATATAGACGGATTATACGGAGGTTAATTTATTATTAATGCTAGTGTTAATTGCAACTGCTGGGGTAATGGTTAATGAGATAATGTTGAACATCGGAACGGACTAAAAGCACTACGACCTCGCCTATAAACATCGTATCCCACAACCATGGATCTATCATTTTGAGCTATTCGGGATTCAGAAACTGGCCGATTATGTGAGGCTGATTATGTTTTAGTAACAATATAAACTCCACATCGTTAGCTTGGGCCATTTGGGCATTCCACATCATCAATTTAATATTACAGTTATTAATACAGTCATTTACCATAGTTTTATAATACAGATAAAAGTATGTACTTAAAAATGAAATGGTGGAAAAATAAAACAGTTGACTGTTAAGTATTTATGTTTTTAATAGACTGTGAGTCATTTTCATTATAGAGGAATGAACTAGTATTTCTTTAGCATCCATTGTTACAAAAATGAGAAAAATTGTAATGTTAATGTGTATATTTTTAAGTTCGTTATTATTTAGATTTGTTGAAAATAAGTAAATGCTATTATTGTAGTTGGAATTTAGTTTTACGTCTCTGCGACTCATTTGATACGATTTAAGCATGTAAATAGTATAAATATTTGAGTTTAAAATATATGTCTATTGGTCAATAAAGTAAAGCAATCCTTCTATTAAAATAAATATTTTTGTCTTAAATGGCTTCGGCGTTTTTAATTGTGATATAATTGTGTAAGATAATACCTACGCTAAATAAACTGAGGATATTTGAGAGCTGAAAATGCTTTTTATTTCGTTAAACAGTAAGATATAAATGATTCACTTTTGTTCTGATATATTTTGAGATCATTGAGATTACGGGTTTGGTAGAGCTGGAAATCCATCAGTTTGTTTCAATGTTCTGGTGATATGTTGCTTTTAGAGTTAGATCTTATTTTCTCATCTGTACTTGTGAGCTTCATTTACATTTCATACATAGTATGTAATTTGAGAAATGCACATCACAGTAATTATAAAATTTGGATTCGAATCCATCAATTAAGGGATTAGGGCAAAATCCTATGATAGTTATTCTCCATACATTCGAAAAAACCCATACGTGTAAGGCTATCTTAAAACAATTCCGTGCAACGTGATTAAATTCCTGACGAATATAACATTGTATCGGCACTTGATTGGAGCAGTGTTTTATTTTGGATAATTGTCCTTTATTTTGAAGAATTGCAATAGATAAATGTAGTTTTATAGGACCATTTTTGGATTTTTTCTTCATTTGGAAAATTGTTTAGATGCCCAATCCTTAATCTCGCAAATCATTTGTAGTTTCTTCTATGGGGTGTTCAGGGAGCGTTCCTTTTAGTAAACCCTTAAGCTTCCTTCACACATTGGATCAGCGATTCGGCGAACCAAGTTCCCATGTGTGTAAAAGGTGGCGAGCCATTATTCGTCATCTAATAAGAAAGCGTTTGTGCGGTTCGCCAACCTCCAAACACATGGGAACAACGGTTCGCCAGCAACGGTGAACCAATTTCCCTCGTGCGTGGACGTCGACGAACAACAGTTCGTAAATTTTTGACGAACAACTGACTGTCTTCCATAGAGTTTTAAAACATTTGTTCGGTTTCCGAACAGAGCTCAGGGTGCCATTTTGGCTCGATGAGGCCCACTATTGTTTGAATAGTTTATCGTTTCTTTTAGATTTCCTTTTAAATCAAATAATAAAAGTAAATGTTGAATTCTTATTATTTGAGAATGAATATTAAGATTATTCGAATATTTTACTTATTGAGATCAATTGTTGGGTTACGAAGGTGATGACTATAACAAAATAATTTATTTTAAAATCGCGGATTCACGTATCGATTAATTTAACCTTTTCGGATTAAACAGAGATTGAGATCCAATATTAGGTTATCGGAACCGCGGTTATTAAAAATGCTATCGATTTTAATCCAATTTTTATCGAAGAAAATCGAAAAGCTAAAATAAATTGATAAGTTAGCGCGCAGTCTTAAAATCGATAATATTTTTAAAAAATAATCCACTGATAATAAAATTATCCATCACAAAGAATGACGAAGAATTCCGAAAAGTTTAAATAATCGATATATGAGTGCGGGATCTTAAAACCGACTGTATTTTCAAAAACGATGAAATCATAGAAGTTAAAATAAATAGATATGTGAGAGTGGGATCTTAAAATCAATTGCATTTTCAAAAACTGCGACCCCGAAAATTTAACAGTGGACCTCAATCTCGAAGAAATTAGAAAAGGTTAAATAATTCGATATTGAGCATGGCATCTTAAAACCGATTTCATTTTCAAAAACTGCGACCCCGAAAACATAATAGTGGACCTCAATATCGAAGAAATTAAAAAAGTTTAAATAAATCGATAAGTGAGCGTGGAACCATAAAATCAATAGTATTTTTAAAACTCCACCTCCAGTAACCCAATGATAATGGTCTTTGAATTTATGTAAATTAATTTATTAATTACTATAAATTTGAAATGAAATAATGTTTCCCTAAATAACGATGGGATAGTTGAAAAATGGAAAAGTACTCAAATTAAATCACAGGGTGAGTACTTTTTGTAATCAAGTATAAATTTTTAGTGTTTTGTACTTCACTAAGTTGCGTAAGTATATTCCGTTGAAAACTAATCAAATCATAAAAGCAATTCCGGTTTTGCCCATCTCAACTTAACATCAATTATCAATAAACAAAATTATTGCAAAAGTCATTGTTGAAATTAGAATAATTATTTTAAAATAATAAAATAAATAATATATTTATGAATTAATTCAAGTTCTGTTGGGTTACAATTGAAATGGAAAAAGTTTCAATTGAAATGGAAAAGTTTACAATTGAATTTGAAAAGGTTTACAATTGATTTGGAAATCCTATATTGAAATAATAATATACTATTAAATATAATATACCGGCAAAATACTAACCAGTCAACGTTTCGCCAATTCAGGCATCATGAGGACATACAAAAAAAAATCACATCTATGAAGATCAAGTACAACATATCTCACAACAATCGTCCAGAAAAACGCATCAACCAGCTACATCAAACATCAAACACATCAACATCAAACAGCACACCACTCCAAGACATCCAATCACATACAGAGTATTGAAAACTTTTAAATTAATTTATTATAAATTATTTATTTTATTCTTCATTATTTAAAAGTGCATTGTTAATAAACATTTTAATAATTAATTTCATTTACTTATTTTACACAATTAAATAATAATTATTATTATTTACATGTATAAAAAGAACTTAAAATAAATATATTCACAATTTAAAATCTCCAAATTATCTATTTACTATCCCAATTGAATTTTTTAAATGAATATTTTAATTTTCTATAAAAATATGTTAAACAGATGCCATTATTATCATCCATCATGATTATAAACGATTAAATTCATAATTAAAATCCATGAAATTACACATTTACAATAATAAATAGTAATGCAAACTATAATCTAATACAATTAAATCACAATCGGAAATCGCAACTTTAAATAACTAACACGGCAGGATTTTTCGCACCGTGATGGGAGAGTTCAGACCTCTGTGCGGAGTAATAAAGTGGGGTAAAATATTTTTTTAGGAAGAAACAAAGTTGATATTATTTATAAAATAAAATGTTTAAGGATTTTTTTAAAATTTTACACCACTTTTTTCCCCTTATAAAGGCATTGGTAAACGTTAGAGAGATCAGAAAGCCCATTAAAATGATATTTTTCCAACTAACAAGAGGGAGGCTACAAACGTGGCATCACCGATTTTATTGAAACGTTTTTTGGTGATACTAGGTCGAAAAATATTATAAACGTGTCCGAGGGTTAAGTCAATGCGCCTTAAGAACCGAGAAAAAAAATGATTTTATATAATTTCCACAATTGTTTATATTATTGTTTATTTCCTTTGCTCTGCATGAATTTCGAGGTTCTCTCTCATACACCAATCGATTTGTGTTTTTTTTTTGTAAAATAAGAAAAAAAATTTTCTATTGTATTAAATGAGCTTAATTGTATAAAAAGTTATGAAAACCAAAATACGCTTCCTGTAAAGTAGGCTAACAAAACATATTTTGGGAAAAAGCAACTTAGATTCGCTTTTAGCATTCAAGGAATCCCTTAAATACGAATTTTCATAGAAATTAAAAAAGATAAATTATTGACTTGATTTTTTTCTGGAGGATTTTTTAAATATTTCAATAATTAACATTTATTTATTTTAATTCAGATTATATTTAACTGTGGGCAAAATCATTTATTTTTTAATTGGTTTTAATAATGCCACTCACTAGCATAAGATGTAGTGCCAATCCTAATATCAGACTAAAATGGCTGAAAGAGTTTGTGATTATCTAATCTAACAAATATCAGTGAAGTATGTTTGGAGGCATGATAACTTCAAATGTCAGTAGCGTTCATTAAAATAAATTTTAATGGTTTAATTCACTTTTTATAATATATTTATAAAATAAATAATTTCTTGCAAATAGAAGAAAATTTTTATTTTTTGGGGGAGGAACGTACCCTATGCGTCTAAATGCGTAACAACAAATCATGCGCCTACTCCAGGGTAGTAGAAATATGTGGCCTCATATTCCAAGTGAAGGACATATATGTATAAAATATATATGTATATGTGTGTGTTTTCATTTTTCGAAACATGTCGAAATAAACAATTAATACATTACATAATATTTTTTTCTTTATGTACCCAATAGAAATGGTGAGGAAGGGGATATTGGCCTATTTGGCAAAATTTATATTTTTACTTTCATGAAGGATTTTTTGACCATCATAATTTTATTTTGTATGTAGAAATATGAAAAAAAAATATATTCGGACAAAATCCCTTAAGAATAACTTTAATGTAAAAAAACTTACTTTCTAATATAAATTTCTTGTAATTTTTTTTACTTTTTATACTCTAAGGCTCTAAAGTCCTCTTTTGTTAGTTATATTATTATTCTAAAGCGACTATCCAGAATAAATAATGAATAATATTGTTATTATTTAAAAATGCCAGTGTTCAAGCCACTGGGATATCATTCTCAAATTATATTTTTTAACTCTTAATACATTGGAAAAAGTGATGTTTTCAGGAGCCGCAATAATGCTTTTTTGGTTTTCAATCGAATTAATAAAACGGATTTGATAATGAGAAAGGTTTTCTGGACGCTGATCGTTTTGCCGAAGAAAATTCTGAACCGTTGTTTGCAATGGCACAGTTTGCTCTCAACCATAGACCACGCGTCATGAATACTTGATGGAATGCTTCCGTATAGAGGACTATACATTTTGTAAAAGAAGCCTTTTATTCCGATGTAACAAAAACGGAACTCCTTTTTGCTAAGTGGTTGGAAATGTGTAACGGATCGTCGGAATAAATGCAGGAGCTAAGCGATTCTTATTAAAATACAATATTATAAAATACGATATAAAAATTTATGCTGAAAACATATTTATCGACAGTCAAAGAGAAATTATGGTATACTTTGATTACTCTTTACAAAACATTGCAGGGATTGTAAAACAATATTATTGCTTCTACCAGTTTATGCCTGAATAATTAGATGTTTGATCCTCGAATAGAAAACCAGGTTTTTCGGCTTTTGCACGGCCACTATTCTACATAGGGCGGCCGAATCGGAACACAAGTATCTAGGATCGGAACCCTACACACACAAAGATATATAGACCAGTGGCCGAAAATACGTTTTTTGGACTTTTTTGGACACTGATTGAAAATTGCACACCAAAAATTTGACTCAGTTATAATACTTCCCTTATCTAGGTGGTAGGAAAAGAAAAAATAGAAATTTTTTTTTTGGATATATTTAGGAAATAGTAATAACATGTAGCAGATATTGAAAGTCTGGTATTATCATACTCTAATTTTTAATTTTTGATCGCTTTGATTTTAATTTTCGTTATAATATTTGTATTTTCAGTAATGAATTGTCAGATGGAACGATGTAATAAATGTCCATCCATACCTTAATATATCCAGCAGTCATGTGAAATTTCAGTTTTTAGGATAGCATTAATAAAATATGAGGGAATACAATAACAAGTTGATAATTAGTAAATTATTTATTAGAATTAGTGCATTAATTTGAGTTTGTGAGCCTCGGTCCATTCTTTAACAACATTAATGATTATCTATTAATTCGAAATTGACTATGAGAAACCACTTAGGCCTTGAACAGTTCTTCCACACACGGTCAAAGCATCAACCGATCATTTCATTCGAAGACCTGCGATTATTTTCTACAAAGCCGAGTGTTAAAAACTGGCGATACGATTGAATATGCCTTTCAGGAGTTAATTTCTATTAATTACCAGTAATAAAGGGATTTTTTTTTAGAATAATTTAACAGAAGCCTTTTACCATATTATGCTATTTATAAGCATTACTTATAACATTACATTATATATAACTTATAACATTTATTCAATGATTGAAATAACGCTTTTGTTGCAGGTAAGAAGTCATGCTGTCCTTTGAGTGAATACAGCTTCTTTTTCAGTAAAAAGGTAAAGTTCAGAATGAATTTATATGACTGGATATTAAAAAAACTGTAAAAAAAAAAAAAAAAACTTTCCTATTTGAAAGCAGTAGCTAATATTCATTACAGTCATTTTAAAACAATTGAAGACTTGATTGGATGAAGGTGTCATGTAACAATTTTCGATTTTTTTTTTTTTTTTTCTAATGAACTTGTTATACGCTTATCTTTGTCGTGTAATAGTAGTAACCGACATCCTTGGTTAATCGTATGATTTCTCAGTGGATTGGATACCCCATGTCTTTAAACAAATGATATTAAAAAAACATATTATTTGTTACTTTCTTAAAACATTAAATATGTAACATAAAACCTTCATCCGCTCACATCATGTCAGAGATTATTTTTGTCAAATTATACATAAGCTGTTCGTTATTCTACTCGTATGAATATAATTAGAAACCGGTTTGGAAAATCTAAGAGACTGTTAGGCAAGAAATGTTTGAGATAAAATATTATTTAAAAAAAAAAATCAGATATGTAAATTTGTTATCATCTATCAATCATCCCAAACATTCGAAAAGAAATCCAGGTTCTACAAATCAAATCAAATCAAATGAATAAATAGTGTGTGGTCGTTCGTTCGTGTTTTGTGGCGTAAATCTGCTTTGGTCATCAACACCATTTATTAATCTTTTTTTTCCATTGTAACTTTTTATTTATTAATTTTTTAAACATATGTACACACACAAACAGTGTATGTCATATAACTGATAAAAGTGAAGAGTTTAGAGTTTATTCTATCAACTAAAATATCTAGATTGATAGATAAGATCTTTGATGCTTTATAGTATCTATATTATAATCATAAGTTACACGTAGTCTTCAAACAAATAAATATTCAATTATACAACGTGTAAGTAGGAAATTTATATTATTTAACAAAAATAAAACCGAAATAAAACATTTTTGTTACGTATCAAACCATTGATATGAAATAATAAATATTATAATTACATATAATATAGATGTGGGATGTAGTAGAGCAGAGATATATTTGAGAAGTTGGTTGGGGGATGCTGTCAATGAAGGAAAACACATTAACAAGTGAACCTTATTTTTTATTGTTTCAACGTTTCGGTCTAAGTTTTAGGCCTTCATCAGGAATAAATAAGAAAACAAGATAATATCCAATAAAGCATGAGATTTTAGTAGTATAAAACATAGAAATATATAAGTTAATATAGTTAGACAGACATAGAACCGGCATGAAAAAATAAAAAAGTATAGAACTAAGAAAATATAGGAAATTAAATAAAACTTTATAAAATATATGAAAATTATTATGCTATATGAAAATAAACAAAATTGAATATGAAAAATAAAAATATGGAATAAGAAATAGATGACAAAATAACATATTTAATATATAGCGATACAGAATTATCGTATAATTAATAAATACAAAAATATATTCATATAACAATAGTTTTCATAAATTTTCATATTGTCATACTTTTTTTATTTTTTCATGCCCGCATATTATTTATATCTGTTTATCTATATTTACTAATATATATTCATGTTTTATACTGCTGAAATTTCGTAGTTTATTGGTTGTTATCTTGTTTTTCTATTTTGGCCTACAACTTAGGCGGAAACGTTGGCAAATAATAAAAAATAAGGTTCATTTATTAGTGTGGTTCATTGACCACATCCCCCGACCAACTTCTCAAGATATAATATATATATATATATATATATATATATATATATATATATATATATATATATATATTATATATATTATATATATATATTATATATATATATATATATATATATATATATATATATATATATATATATATATATATATATATATATATATCTATATATATATATATATATATATATATATATATATATATTAAGTTGTATTAATAAACTTATTGTCGAATTTAGAAATGATTAACGTTAAAATTGGACTTATTAAAAAGAAATACATTAGTTTAATGTAATTCTTTGAAATTTAATTAACGAAAATCTAAATTGTGCCTTAACTTTCGTTTTACCTATTGTAGATCTGTAATCTGTTTTTTTAACTAAAAGTTTTCTTCTTTCTGAGGACTTCCTATAAAATTGTGCCCAAGTTAATTCTATGATTATCGCGTTGACTTATTAAATTACCATTTTTTTCCGTTTCCTATTCCGCTCATAGCACGTATTGGGTATTATAATCCTTGTTTAACGAATTTTTAAGCTAGTGGAAGCTTTTGTTTGATTTGAATATTTAAATTCTCCTATAGGCTTAAATAGAAGGGAATAAAGTATAAGCCTAGACCTTTGTATGGAGGAATTTAAAAAGTGCTTAGTTCCCCCTCACGTATTCCAATCTCCCGGGGGATCTACCCTTCCCATAACGTTTAAATCAGCCAAGTAACACTGCAATACATTTCAGCGACGCTCGGTGGAAAATAGTCACTAAAATTAAAGGTTTCTTCATACTTTAAAGAAAAGGAGAATCCAATTTGTTTTCGAGACAATGTAAATATCTTTTTAATGAAACGGCAACTAATATTCGTTTATCAATGATACGAACCAAGTTTAAAGGTCATTTACACTGGATACAATTAAAAGTAGCAGAAGTACGTACTAAGTATATCAAGACATTTTGTTTCCATTTAAATTTATTTATTTTTTATTTTATTTTTTTTATTTTTTTTTACATTCAATAGCTTTCACGCTGTCTTCATTTAAGCTTCCTTACATCGAAATAAAAGTGTTTACTTTTCTCCAAATAACCGAAACTTAACCTCTAGAACTATTTTTAATTCCAGTTCATTTATCATTTCCATGAAATTTGATTGATCGAGAAATGATGAAAAATTAAAAGACGAGCTTTTATTGCGCAGACCTAAGATATCTTTTTTAGTTGTACATGTAAGTAGAGAAAAAAAATTGTAAATGTAGAACAATAAATTTTTTATATTTATTTCTGAAACAGGATCGGAATCTGCAGAAATTTATTAAGATTGGATAAGGATGCGTGCCCTGTCTTAATAAATTTCTTAAATTTAATATAAATACAAAAAGATGGTCTATTTTATAATTTTCATCCAAGACGTCCATGGGACATCAAGAATGAAAGTTTCTCCTCAAATATTCTCCTCTTATTTTTTAGTCCACAAAATGTTTCTTCAAAGAGCGGTAACAAATTCAAGTTATTCGAGTTAGCGATAGTCTACTATTATTGATTATACTTGTATTCGGCCTGAGCTAATGATTGATAAATGAGTTAATAATTACATGAAGCAGGTTGATTACTTAGTAAGTTATTTTTGATGAATTGTTATTTCAACTTAGTATTTATTGAGCAAATTAAAATTATTATATTACTTCCTAAAGCAATTATTTGATATGAAAATTCAAGAAGATTATTTTAATATCTATTATTCATTTAATAAAATGTTTAAAAAAACTAAAAAAAAACAAACAGTTTATTCACTGTGTCCAAATAATCATTTCGTTGTTGGTTAATTACCTTGTATTCATTAAATACGTTACTATGCAGGGACAATGTAAAATAAGTGTGTTTTAGACCAACTTTTTGTTATAAACATGTAAAATATTTAATGGAACTTAATATTAAATGTAGAAATTTTAAACAAAATATGCGTCATACTTTTCTATTGATAGCTATTATAAATGGAGGTGTAAAGTTACTTTATGTATCTGTTACAGAGTGCAATAATCTATTTGGTTCCGTCTGCGAAAAAACGGACTAGTGTTATTGTAAATAAGCATTGGTTTTGGACTCAATCATTGTGAATGTAATGCGCGTGTCGGACTAGAAATTATTCCATAAAATTTTGTTTTATTCGTTCTGAAGTTAATCAGCGTCGTTTTGTTCACAAATTATTCTTCTAGTTTATATCAGAAGATGACTATTAAGACAAGAAAGTGATTTTAAGCAATTAAAAATCATATATTTTAATATTTCAAATAACGCGGGCCGCGTGTTTGACACATAGAAATATTAAAATTTACCATAATTATAGAGGTATAGGATAGAATTTCTTAATGGTCTCCATGCTCATTGTACTTTTTTCTTAAAGCGGATGAGAAATTTATTGAATAATTCATTTAGGTATTTTGTTGAAAATTTGGCTGTGCATTTAATTCATTAGCGAGGAATTATATAAGCAAATGAAAATAAATTTTTAAAATTTGAATTTGAAGAACTTTCACTTTTTCCATAACCGATCTCTAAATAAATTCATTTTTAGTAAAAAATATTTTCACGATTCTCCTTTCCGTACGGTTCTACTGATTATTTTATTCGGAAATATATCGTACACCATTAGTGCTTTATATATTACCAGTAATAGTATTTTTACATACGTTTTCCCGAAAATTCCTGTATACAATATTTAAATTTGTTTTCTTAATGTGTTCTCTATAAGAGACATGATCGTCATATATATATATATATATATTGTAGTCGGTGATGTAACATTGAGAATATTAATAATCCATTAGCAATTAGCAACAATTGGGTGTTGAGGCTGAAACCATCCAGATCTGGAGAAGGAAGCTAGACAGAGTTTATACAGTTTTGAGTGCAAAGTACCCCGCTTTGGTCAACAGAAACCGAGCCATTTCGCAACATGACGCCTCTGCATATCGTTCTCGTTTGACCAAGGAAAAACTATCGGAACTGCAAGGAGTAAACGTTTTGCCTCATCCTGCGTATAGCCCAGATATTGCACCATTAATTTATGGTTTGTTTAGATCAATGGCTCATTTTTTTAAAAGGTCGGATCTTTGATAATCATGAGGACGTAAAAATTGGATGTGAAGAGTTCTTTTCCTCAAAACCAAAGGAGTGGTACCGCCATCAAATCCAATTACTGTCAGAAAAATGAGTGAAAGTAGTTGAAAACAGTGGACTTTACTTTGAAGAGTAGTGTTCTGTAATGTTTAAAATGTGTAATATGAAATAAAGCTATACTAATGCAGAAGGACTTTTGTAACAACCTAGTACTTTTATAGCATGTAAACCACCAAAACTCGATTTTAATCATATCATCAGTAGTTGATACCCCTGTCAACTATCAGAACATTCGTCAATTTTTGTTTACATTGAAAAATTTAATATTAATCATATTTATATAGAAATATGAACCAACATTGTATCCTTTATTTTTTATTCTGAGCTTAATTTTTAGTAGTGACAGGGGGTGTCAACTATCAAAACAGTACATGTCAACTACTAGCTCAACATCAAAACGCTTGTTTCTTTTTGTTTTCAGCCTTGATTTTTATGATGGGTCCAACAAAAAAAATTTAAAAATTATTCCGTAGAAAGCATGAAAAATGCAATTAATGATGTGCGTCGGGGAATGTAGGTTTCTGCGGCAGCCAAGTAAATTAAAAAAAAAATACTTACAGGCGTCACCTACGAACTGTACTCCTAGGTAGGATTCACATTTAAATTTATTTTTTCTACGCAGTTATTTTATTTTCTATAACTAATGGTGTTCCTCGCATTACGCTGCTTGACGAACTAAGGGATATAACTCCTGAACAACGAAAAATTGGACCGGAGTCAACTTTAACTTGTGAAGAAGAATCCCTACTAGTTAGACCAAGATGAGAAAAACGGAAAAGAGTACCGATTCGATAAGTCTGAGGACAGTAAGCCAATCGAAGACCCCTACCAAACAGATCGCACCTTCGCGCAAACAGAATCTCTTCCACACGACGACGCAGATGTCACTGTTTGGACCACGTATATTCTGTTAGGGTGACTGAAAAATTTGATAAACCTAAGGACAGTACGCCGATAAATAAACCAGTTGAACCTGGAAGTTTTCTTAAAATTACAATGAGCAATTAATTTAAACAAAAATTCAAAAAATTATTAGAGGTTGAAGGTGTCAAAGAAGACGGAAAAAATTGGGCTTATGTGCTGAAACCCCTCCATAGATTGAGAAAAAAAAATGAAAATAAACCTCGCCTGCTGGATATTAAATATGTAAATATAAAATAAATAATTGCTGATTCCCCCTTAATTTTAGGTTCTGGCCTGCAGTAGAAGTATAAATTTTCTCATTCCAATCGACGCTGATTTTTAATTGCCTACAATGTTTTTTTTAATGAAGTGATTAACAAAAGAACTTGTAACTTAAATAAATTATAATAACATTTTAAGTGTTTCTATGTTTTTTTAACCTTTTTAAGCCTGATTTTTAGAATCCAATACCCCCTGCGAACTACTAAAATTTCCTATAAAAAAATAAAATAGTGTCAACTACTAACGTAAGGAACTTTATTGCGTTTTTTTATTTTATGTTGACTTATTTAACTTTTGAAATAGCTGAAAATTTTCAATAAAACATAAAAGATTTGTGATTAAATATTCTCAAAAGGTTTCCTTAAAAGTTAGTTTAGTAGTTTTAGCTTTAAGAAGTCGAATAATTCGATGTCTCTGAAAAGCCCAACTTTTATCAATCAAATTAAAAGAAGAGCACGATAGTGGTGAGAGCTGAATAACAAATTATATAAATAATTCTGAGGCAGGGCCATACAGCATTTCACATAAATGCGTTTTTAGTTATAAAGGAATTGATTCAGTTAAAGCAAAATATATTTCTTTGTTATATGAATATAAAAGAAGGCAATATATATAAGAGTCGAGAGTAACAGAGGCACAACTCTCAACTACTTCGACCAAAGAGTCAGATAGAAGGCGATAAATCTATATTATAGTGAGCTCCAAGTATCATTTCCTTCCTAAGTACTTCCGTTCGCCACCATTCAATTTTCAATAAACGTTTTAATATTAAAATTTTCTGACAACTGGTAATTCCTTCCATTTCTGGTACCTAATTTAGTATTTTCTAATAATTTTATATATATATATATATATATATATATATATATATATATATATATATATATATATATATATATATATATATATATGTATATTCATACATAACTTTTGGTTTTCTATAGATAACTTCTGACCACCTTTACCAGACTGTCCACTGGTGACTGCCTTCCAATTTGCTGAATGTAGCTACTTCCTGTCTTTTGTCCATTCCCATCCCCTCCAAAGCGGTCTCTGCATTAATACACACCGTCTATCTTAACATCCCAGTTTCTTTCATGTCGTTAGATATCGAAAGGTCAGTAACATCTTTTAGCTCTTGCGTGTTTCATATTCATGATTAAGTCTGATCAATTATCGTATACAGGCCGATTATTTCATAACTCTTTAGTCTGCTTCTTAGGCATCAGAATCTAGGCATTACAGTAATAGATCGTAACAATCATTGGATGAGTGACGCGACAGTATTGGTAGTGCTGCACTACAGTCACAAAAGATGTATGGTTCCTAAATACGTGTGAGCGGTACGCCAAAACTCTGAGAAAACTTGTAAACCGGTGAAGGCAAACGGTGGTTTCTGTTTCCACTCAATGCCTATACGTTCCTCCATGGCCTGGGAGTGGTGGCTTTGGTGTTCTTCATCCGTTGTGTTTGGGATCTTGAAATGAGGCTAGTTCCAAAAAGATTATTTGTCTTCGAAAGAGGTTTTACACAGTTATAATGGATGGAGAAGGCAGTGGAACTGGAGAGGTTTACATTGCTCATGAGCATTAGAAGGGGAAGTTATAGATGGATGTATGAATATCCATTTCTAACATTTTACTGTGGTATTCCTTAGCTTGCACATTTACGATACGATGCGTATAGCATATGATACCAGAAGTAAAGAGGGTAATATTAATTTCATATTTCTGAAGTCGTCTGAGGTACCGGCAAACATTATGGATGAATCCATTAATGAAGTTTTCTGAGTTAGGAAAAGATTATAGGATACAGATGATTAGCTAACGGACACTCGGTCGGATATTTCGGAGAACCTGCTTCCCATTTTTTTTCAAATGTATGATCATAATGATGAAACTATGGTTCAGCGTACTTCTACTTCTCTGGAATCTCGTGTCTGGTGATCTCCTGCCATATTTAAATAGTAAATTTTATACCTTTTTGTACAGAATATTGGTCATGATTTTATACATACCTTAGTTATCACAAAGAGGAAGTGATGGCCGAGTATGATGGGGCGAAGGTCCCAGAGTGCCTGTTTTGCGACGTTGTGGGTTCAATTCCCATCTGGGTCAGTTAATATTTATTTCACGGTGGTCCCTAGAAATGAATCTTGACACTCTCACTCTTGTTATTGCGCGGCTGCGACCTAAATAGGGGTTGGTAAAAAGGTCCACAAGACCCACTTGCCAGACTAGTTCCCCCCACCAATACCAGTAGTTGTCATAAAAAAAACAATTAAAACAGATCAATAAAAACTCTAGTAAAATCGGTAGTCCTTTTTTTCAAACTTTGTCACCATTGAATTTCATGACCGATGATGATTTTTCTTCTTCTTCAATTTAATCAACCTTGGTTAGTTCACATTTAAACTTTGAAATCCCTCCCATAAGTCTAGGTATCATATTTCTGTGGAGGTGAATTATTTTTTTTGATGAGAATTATTTTTTGTCCCACTTAAAATAATGGCTGCATACTCACCTGAGGGAATTACCAACAATAAAACTATTTCAGATAAGAAGATACGTCTTGCGAGGGTTAAAATATGTTTTTCCTATTAAGGAAAATTCCTTATAAGTTTTCCCGGCAAGTAACTTATGGTAAGACTATTATGTCTCTGTTTTAACTGCTTCTTCGACTAAGGCAATATTACTTTATGTGATTTGATAATACGACATTAAATATTATTCTGTTTTTCCTGCATAGAGAAGATAACTTATTAAAACTGGGAAGGATTTCCACTCGAGGAAATTGGCTCCTCAGCATGTCCCTAGAAACGTGTGAAAGAGGTCTCTTCAACTCAAAACTTAAAGCACTATTTGTTTATTTCAGTTACTCTTCATAAATTAAAATTCGACATCTACTTTTGGATTCCTGATGGAGTTTTCAATTCCTTGTGTGATCTGAACTAGTAAATATTGATTTTATTTGTCTGTCATTTACATAATAAGAATGGTAACTGAATTTATGTATCACTAACTGATGTATTTTAAATCAATTTTTCCATGTTTTTTTTCGTTACCTCACCAAGTAATAAGAAAATGGATGACTCCATTATGTTTTGTCGACACCGATGAATGTCAGAAACGATTTCGGACATATGAAATTAGTATTGTTAACGAAAAAATGGAATTTTACAGGACAGGCGTTTGAAGTTTGCCTATTTAAGTTTATCGTTGATGAATTTCGTTTGTTGTTGAATCGTTTATCTCTCAACTCATTGATAAAGCATCAAGTCAGATACTTTCATAGTCAAGACTACCTACTAACCTTTTTTGTTAAAAACAAAGTTAATCTTCTTTTTTACTTTACTACGACATTTTGAGTAATTAATCAAATTGTGACAGTTAAAAAAAAAAATGCAGCGCTTTTAGAATTTATGGCTAATAAAGATACATTTTTGAACAACGGAAACCTATTTATTAAACAATGTATAAAGTTTGGAGACAAAAATCAACTCAAAATATTTTACTGAATGTATTAAAGTACAAAATAATTTCTTAAACATAAATAATGATGTTTTCAATTACAGATTAATAATGAAGCAAAATTGATACCTTTGAGTCACCTAATAGGTATAAGAGTAATACTTTTACAATATTAAAAGTAATTAATTATTATCTTTACCAAAAAAGTCTCTATAAAGTTACTCTCCAATCAAAGTTTAAAGGAAGACATTACGTTTGACTAGTAAACTTTTAACAGCTATACTAAGATCAATTTTTTATTGCCGTAAATATTGAAACTAAAAATCTGGCATTTTTTAGCAAAGAAACATACGTCAATTAAAGCATTCCGAGATAAAAAAAAAAAAAAAAAAAAAAAAAAGGAAAACCTAAAATGTTAGTAATTTTGCACTCTTCCTCCATATAAATGTAGTTAGAAACATTACTTGCTCCTTTACTAGATACTCATGTACAATGTAAACTTCTTCATTGTCATTACCTCCTACACCCTTTATGACTGCAAGGCCCCATCAAATGACATATATAATCTTTTTGGGATAAGCCTCATTCTTCGAGCCCAAACATAACGGACGAAGAACGCCAAGACCACCATCTCCCCAACAGGTCATGGAGGATCGCATAGGCTTTGAGTTGGATCAGCAACCGTTTTAAGCAGGCCTTACCGGGGTTACAAGTTTTATAACTATCAAACTTGTGAATCACAGACTCCGACCACTTTTATATGTGCTGTATGGTGGGTTCCCCTCAATGCTTATGCAAAGTTGCTACACGCAATTCACATTCGTTCACTAGAATTATCGATTTGAAGTTCTACGTGTAATTTAACTAGACGTGGCCGTTCGAAAAGTTTCAACGGTGGCTCTATAGCCTCACGGTAACGTCCTTAGTTACCGCTAGGGGTGTCGGTTTTTGTGAAAATAATGCAAACAACCGGTTTTTAGAAAAAACGGGGAAAAAATGTTTGATGATGTCACAAATAACAGCTCCTGGAATTGTTAGAAATAACTGGTCATTGGTAAGAATTTTAATTCAAGTAAATTACACATTGATCTTCGGGAAATTACCAATTAACCTTTACACTAGTAAAGAAATGCCTAAAATCCTGGAAATAACTGATTATTGTACAATTTTACCTTATCTATAGCGGTCGCTGCACTAGCGCCGTTTGTGCTTATTGCTATGTATTCAATTGTAAAATTCGTATTTCGTAATCAATGCTTCAATAACTAAGCAGTAATAATTTTAATAATTCCTATTAATTCGAATTCTACATTAAATTTCTTTTTAATGAAATTTATTTTCAATCGTTTTTTGGAATTAAATAAAAAGCGATAAAAACCTGTAATAACACATTAAACCTCTTATCTGGAATCTTTCATTTTTTCATTTTACCTTTACATTTTTCTCCATAGAAATAGTGGTATTAATACTGTGAAAGGTTCTACGAAACAAATTTGATGAAAATCGAATAGCAAGAAATACTTTGTCGCTGAGATTTAGATTTGATTTTGAAGACGTTTCCGAATTTGATCTATTTTGATATGATAAGTTTATTTGTATTTATTTTTTATCCTCGATTTTTGGTATAGAATTTGATCACAATTTAGAAATAAAATTCCGAAAATTAAAAAAAAATTCTTATTAAATAAAAAAAAATTGTAAAAATGTTTTTGTTTTAGTAAATATTCATTGAATTTGTTATTCAATTTAATATATAGTTAAATCAATTTAGTTATTTTTACTGCATTAGAAAATAGTAAAATAAAGGTTTAAACAAAATAATCTTTTCCACCACACCACTTTCTTTTTCTTTTCTTTTTTTTAGTAATAATTTAATTTTTATTTTCTAGATCATAGATTTTTAATTGTTCTATAATTCTGATGATATATTTTAATTGTCAGGTAATTATTAAATCAAAAAATTCACTAAACGGGCACTGGTAAGTGTAGTGCTACCAACGCATAAAAGCGATACAACATGTCTATAAATGCTTCAAGCCATTTAAAATATGTTAGTTAAATTTAATTTTTAATTGTATGAAAAAAATTAAAGAAATTTTCAGGGAATTTTCCCTTTTATAGGGTTAATTATATCTACTCATCCTTTGGAATAACATTTCTATAGTGTGCAACAATAAAATAAAAATTAGAGTCAATTTTTTTTTTTTTATCTGCTTTCTTTTTACCAAAAACAGGAATCTATCTTCGTTGCAGAAAGATCAATTTTGATTTTCTTTCTACATTTTTTTATAACCTGGATATCCCTTTTTTATGATTAATGAATTTTTCTAGAAATCTCGTTTCAATACTTTGTGATAAAATAAAATAATGATAATAAAACTAACGATGATTTCTGATGATTGCTCTTAAAACATGATTTTAATTATTGGATAAAACGTGTTGTTCGTAGATTTTAAAAATCACCATGTATGAATAGCACTATATTTTCATATCAAAATAATCCCTGCAAAATGGCGGTCGAGATCGTTTTTATTTAATCCAGCTATTGGTAGTGCTATGGATTGTACGTAGCCTATATCTCTGCCTTGGAATACCAACCGTTAAATACAATTTCCATCGAAGGTATTTCAAGAGAACGTTTCTTTAGATAATGGCTACGACAGCGGCAGAACTTTTTCTGTGGGATCAAGGGACTTCGAAACATGTAGATTAAGTCAACTATGCTTCTTTGTTTGTTATATCGTTGACTATCATTGTTCCAACACTAAATTGGCGCAATGCCGCCCGTATCCATTAGCAATATCGATTATTAGTATCGATGATACTAATACAGATTAAATATTCGTTGTTTTTTGTTTTAAATTTTAAAGTTGAATTTTGGAACATCGTGTCCGTTTTGAAAGTATTAATTATAATTGATTGAGCGGGAGAAGGGTGCCCACGCAGCTCATGGCAGCTGAATTATAGTGTCTGGAAGGAAGGATGTCTCTGTGAGGCAATACCTCAGGCTAAGAGGATAAAAGGAAGGAGCCGATTGTGTTTAATTATTATTATTAACGTCTCTGTGTGCGCCGTCCGTGAAATTGGACCGAGCCCTCTCTCCCCCCTTACACAATTGGAAAACTTAGCCGCAGTTTGGCGGAGACAGGTAGGCTAAGCTGTGCATTATTGCATAATTCCTTCCCTCCTAGCCATCGCCCTCGTCAAAGACTAGCAGTCACATCTTCACCGCCCTTTTATTTAGCGCATTGCGGCTAACTCTCACAACCTAATATATCTTTTGTCTAAATCTGAATACACCCCGAAAATTTATTAACAGTCCTGTTTGATTAGTTTAAAAAAATTGGTACATCGACAAAATTATTTTACAGGGTGTGTGTGTACATGATAAGAACAAAGAAACTTCAGGGTCCGATTCTTCACCTTAAGAACAACAGAAAAGTTCATATAAATAATGAGCCGATTCCACATAGAAAATTAGGAAATTTATGTTTTGTGTTTTTATTAAGTACATCACATTTTTTTGTTTAATCTGAAGCGATCACTCAAAAACTATTCAAGGTAATTAAGTTACAATTGCACCATCGTAAAGTAGGTAAAATTATCTTTAAGAGGTATAGTTTGGCTTAACAAAATCTATTGTAAGGGGGCTTTCGGACCAATAACGAAACGTTATATTATATTTTTAAAAATCACGCTTTGCTTGTAAGTGTTTTTTTCAGCCTCCAACTTGGCCATAGATACCTCACTCTCAGGAAAACTCACATTATTTAGCTTTGATTTCGTTTAAATGAAATGAGGTATCTTTTTGGATTGGTTTAGATTTGGATCCTTATTTACCAAAAAGTGTGATGTGGAATTAGGCCTCCCCGACCAACAAGTGTTTTGAGAATGAAATTTATTAATCTAATATTTTCATCATTTATTTTCGATAAGGTAATAGCATAAACAAAGTTATTTTTTTATTTTTGTAGAGTGAATTAGAAAAATTCCTTCAAATAGAGGATAAAATAAAGCATGAAGAAATTGGATGGTCATTTAAATAATTTCCAGAAATCAGATATCCAATTAAAGTTATAAATTTACTTTGTTTCTAGCCAATAAAATAACATAGAAATACAGTTCAAAAGAATTTTTTATCGGAGAAACCTGCTTCCATACCCACCCTTTATATACCCACCCCACACTAGAGCCAAGTCTAGACCAATCCCAAAAGAGTCCTCTACTGAATTTATATGAAATTAAATCTTAATAAAGCGTGAAGTTTGCTGAAAGTGGGGTATCTGTGGCCCAGTAGGGGGCTGAGAAAAACATTGAAAGGTAAAGCGTGAACTTAAAAATAAAATATAACTTTTCGCTATTGGGTCCACCCGAAAGTTCCTATACAATGGATTTCGTTAAGCAAAACTATGGGCCTTAAAAGATATTTCATCGACTTTAGGATGGTTCAACTGGAACTTAAGTGCCTTGAATAGGTTTTGAGTGACCGCTTCCTATTCAACAAAAAACGTGACTTACTTAAAAAAAAAAACACAAAACTTTAATTTCCTACATTTCTGTGTGGAATCGGACTTATATCAGAAAATTTTTTTTTTTAAAAATCATATAAGTCTTTCAAAATTGTGGCCAATTTAAATGTGAAAAATTATTATTGTTTATTTACCTAGTATTTTATTTTTAAAAACCATTTTTACCTACTGATAAAACAGACAGACAGAAATAACTGAATAAAAACATATTGTTGGATATATTTCACAATATTTCGTGCTGCTGATATATTAACATGAATTTTTATTTGTGCAGTGCCTTATAAAATTATTTTCAAATGAATTTAATAATTTTGATTTTCTTTTTCAATTCAATTGTTTTATGACTAGTTTTTATAAGACTAAACACAACCACTATTTTTGTAGAAAAAAAAATGGACACCCCGCATAGAACATTTATTTCACGACGTCCATAGTTCTTGTTTAGTGGTTGCACTTATGTACTATAATGTCGTTTTTATTTCCCTGGGGCTAGAATTATTTACTCGGACTTGTTTGAAGTGTATCAGGTCATATACAATTCAGTTTCTCTGTTGTACAACGTCATTATTAATTTTTAACATTTTGAATTTTTTTTTCTTGTTTTTCTTTTCCTTTCAGGATAGTCTTTCAAAACAAAATAAAAAAACAAAACAAAAATTCCTTTATAAAACTTAATAAAATTTAGCCTGAGGTTAAAGCTGCTTCAGTGCTATTACGATGTAAGATATACTGGGCCCTTGAAGTGGTATTAGGTGCCACTGTCTATTCTCTTTTCAAAGCTCTTTCTGTTTCAGCCTTTAATTACAATAGTTAAAGAGAGCACGACCTCTTAGGATACTGGAGAAAAAAAAGAAAAAATTCTTAAAATGTTGAAAGCTTTATGTTCTGTGCCATAAAATATAAAATATTTGTTCCTTCTGTTACATTAAGACGTTCAAGCCTGTGGCGTGGCAAGTTCTTCGTCCGGCCGGTCCAGTCCACTTCTCTTACGCCACCATTTCAGTGGTATAAAATACTCTTCCAGCCCTAACTAAAAATTGAAATATATATTTTCGTTTGTAAATCTCTGATAACAGTGAATTTATGGAGAGATAATATTTTCACATTACACTTAATTTTTTTATTTTTTTAAATTTTGCATTTTAGAATGCAATAATCATTACAAATAAGAGTATCCTACATTGTAAAATTATACAAATATAATAATTATGACGCAGTCGTTAAGCTTTTCCTCATAAAAGTAGGTAGCTTTTATGAGGAAAAGCTTAACGTTAAGTTGGAAAATTAATTCATTATTCATACTTCGACTTGCTTAAGCATGATAAAAAATAACTATACAATTGAAATTACTTGAAAAAAAATCATGTAGATAGCACAAACAAATCTTTAAACAATCTAAATTATTTAAACTAATTTTGCAATCAACCTTTTATAACAAGCCCTGACAGTAGGGGGCGAGGACCCAGAGCCCCGCGCCATAGAACGTTTAAATAAATTGCTTATGCATTACAGAGGAATTTAAAGTTCATACTGATGATTACCCGCGAGACCCCAACCCATATACAAAAATTAACTAACAGAATTAAAAAATACAGACGAATGCATTTTAGATGTTAGGGTCGAATACATAACTTTCTGATAGGGGGCCCCCATGCTATACAAAAATAAAATTTGAACTATACAAATTTGCATTTGAACAAAAAAAAAAATCATACAAATTGGAACTACAATGCAAAATTATAAGCTGAATAAATGAGTTCATTCAAGCTGAATGAACGATGGTTCGACACGTCGTTAAAAACGGAAGAAAAAACCGATCATGTAAGGGTGGCCCAACACGATCGTTTTTTTCGTCCATTCGAACCCTCAGTTTGAACGATGGAAAATGGTGGGAGGAAAACCTTGTGTTAAGCGCGAAGAACGATAATGTATTGATTGATGCTTTATCGATTTGGCTTGGTGAAACAATGCAATGGTATTTTTGCATAGTTGGAAAAAGATAACTATAATTAAAAATATTTTTTTTACGCAGTTAAAAGATTAATTTCAGAAAATATCTTTCTCTGGAAACTAATAGAAAAAAAAATAATAATAATCACTTGAAACTTACAATTGAAATATAATTTGATTGTCCACAAAACAAAATTTCTAAACTGCTTAGTCTTGTTTGGCTCATTTTTTATCTTATAAAGCTATTTAATAATTTTAATTTTGATTTTATTAATATTTGCCTAGGATGCAGTATTCTTCAAATCAATCATTATGAGACGATATGAAGATTATAAAACATTACACCCAAAAGTAATGTTTGATATAAACTTCAAATTTCAGTATCGTAATTCTTTTCATCCTCCACTTTTACACCCACCTCCTTTGGTGTCCAGTGCGCCCCTCCCCTTCCGCTGCCCTACTGGCACGTCAGTATGTTTGTTTTTAAGAATTGGATGTATCTCACAGTGCAATGGCGAGCTGGATGGCCAATAAAGGATTATTGAATGCCTAAAAAATATTTTCCTTAGTGATATTAATTCCATACATTTATTCCTGAGGTTTTGAATATTATCAGTCAATCCTTTACCTGCCAGGTGTTACGAATGTGATTAATATGTATAATGGGTCAAAAATTATTCGTAATTTGTTTTAACTTCTTCAAATCATAAAAAATGATCGTTTATTAATACACAAACACACACACACACACACACACACACATATATATATATATATATATATACATTCTTTTTTTTTCGGTTGGCACTATAGACCATGGAGATCTTCGGCCGCGCGATGTGGTATTCATACAGACATTAGTATTACTTGCGGGAGAACAGTCTGGAGGGGGTCGCACAACCTCACATTGCTACGAGCCATGGTTTCCATGGCGCAGCGGCAGGCTATCCATAGCTCCATAACCGATCCCTTTGGTGCCAATCCGGCAGTGTCCTTCCCACCGACTCACGCGGGTTCAAGGACAGTGACAAATCGGTCAAGATCCACGGATTATGGCTGTTAAGTGTCAGCAGGCGCAAGAGGACCTCTATTTATTTCCCCGAAGCAGACCGTCCATGGACCAAACCTCCGGGAGATTTTACGTCCTGGAAAAACACACCGCGATTCGCAATTTAGGTACACGGGGTAAGCCTCTGTGAGTTGCCTCCTGTAGGCTGACGGGCCTCACATACCCAGGGGAGGGAGGGGTGATAAATTGCTTCAATTATTAATTAAATTAAATTAATGTAATCCCGGTACACAAGGTGCACTTGTGCAAGCGCGTTAACCCGCTCGGCCACTCCTACTGGGTGTATGTATATATGTATATATATATATATATATATATATATATATATATATATATATATATTTCAGATGAAAAACTTTGAAAAAATGATCAAATTTTTATAATTTGAAGAAGCCGAAATAAATTACGAATCAAAGATTCTCAGAACATTCAATTCCTTACTTCATGCCTAACTGCATTCTAGATACTGAAGAAGATATCTATATGACTTTCTCAATGGGATCAGGCGAATACGGCTGGCTTCAGTGCTGCGGTTGTCATCAAAATCTTTTTCAGGTGGGCCAGAGATTTCGAATCGCTTTTAATTGAGATTGCTGGCCTCGCTGCTATGCAGGCATCATCTGATAATTCATTGCCTGTTCCATGTTGTTTAGTAAAGCAGACCCTGATAATACAGATAAGCCTACTATGGAAGGATCATTGTCCCATGGCCTCTGATTTTACTGATATGGTATTCCCTTACATTGCCTACCCAAAATAGTTTTCTAAGTTGAGAAATACCATTTTAGTATCATCTAGACAACAATTTAACGCAGATTAGCTCATCCCACCTATTATTGTTAATAGGATTCTTAGGAAGTTACTTTATCCTTCCACACGCCGAAAGAGGTAAGTGCATTAATATAGTTTATTCTGCCCAATTTGTCTTCCTATTAAACAAACAATAAATGTTTGCCAATAACACTAAATTAATTTAAAAGTAGTCAGAAATCTGAAACACGATGATCCTTATTACAGTTCAAGATTAATGCATTACTTTAATTTCGCTGTTCGCCTCATACAGAACTCTGGGTACCTTAGGATTAGGCAAAAAAAAAAAAAAAAAAAAATTGAGAAAATGCTCAGCGACTTCATATTCTTCGTGAATTGAATCATTAGTGTTTTGAAATTAACGCTTTTGGATTTTTTTTTTTTTTTTTGTAGAACCAAAACATATTTCCTTTGGCTGATTGATCTATAATGTAATATTTCTATTATTAAGGGTGGGTGGCTAATAATTATTATTTGATCAAATAATTTATGAAAGATTTGTTTTTGTTCAAAAACTCAATAGGCACTGGAAAAGATTTTTTTTTTTTTTTTTTTGTATTTTTTAAAGTGTAGATAAAACCTTTGAAATGGGAAAATTCTATGCAAATCTGAAGGTATAAAAGTCGGGTATTGGAAGGACTGGATAGGTCCATTAGCATTCTAGTAGCTATCGCGTTGGTGGAGAGGGGGGGGGGGAGGGTTAACGAAGTGTGGCCAACCGCTCCGATAAATGAAGTGTCTTTCAAATGCCCGCTAAGGTTTGGGTCTGACTTCCACTTAGCGTTACCCTATCCCACTCCACCTGGTTTCTATTCCAGGAAAATATTTGAATTAAAACCGGACTTCGGTTACCACCAAGTGCAGCATAAGTATGTATTGAGGATAGCATGGCTAATCAAAATTAAATAAGAAAAAAAATAAATATATTGATTCATGAATTGCATCGTTACAAGAAGTTGAACTGTCTAATTTACTGTTGGTTTATATTATTTTATAGCTTTGCTAATATAAGTTCCTTTACAATTAAAGGAATCTATCGACTTTTTTAAGAGAGTAGGCAACGAGATCGTTTAGCTTTAAGCGCTTCTGAGAAAAGCTAGGGATTGCATTCATAGGATAGGATAAAACTTGGATTTCGTTTAAATTAATAAAAATGTCTATTACTATCGTTTATGTTATTCTTATTTAATGATTTTATTTACTATTACGTATAATTTCTTATTAACTTGCTTTTCCATAATTTTCAGACGCTGAAAACCACTCACATTATTGTCTCCACTAAGTAATCTTCTACTTAGTAAATTGATAATTAGTTTTGTGTTTCACTTTTAAAACGTTCCGTAGGATTGTAACTTAGCCAACTATCTACCAAATATCCTTTTTACATAGAGATCCTGATTCAGTCTCCTACTACAGATGTCGTGAGAATCTTAGTTTTCTTACACCCTTCTATTAACTTCCTAATTTCAGATGAAAACACAAAGTCTCCCTCAATTGAAGTTCATTTTGCGAGAGGTCATATTGAGCTCACTAGCTGGCTAGGCCATGTTTCTCGCCACTAATTATAATTAGAGTATGTTTCTCGCATATCAGCCTAAAATTTTTCCCCCGACGAATGAATTTAAATGTGTATTCCTGACCTGTTAAAAATTATTTGTCTAAAGACTTAGAACAGCTGCAAAATTTTAAATAATTTGTCAATACTGGCATGGCGTACTTTCTAAAATATTAATAATAACCTTGAATAAGTGAATTATTGTTGATTATTCCCAATTAGCTAAACAGAATTTTCGATTAAGGGTTGAACCAAGTTATACAGGGATGTAATCATCAGTTGTCAATAATATTGTACATTGACAGAATGAGGTTTCTTGTCTAGATATAGATGAATTTCTAGTATTTGTTATGTTCGATCTCAATTCTGTGCATTAAAATTATTCTTTAAGTTCTGCGGACGGATTAAGAGTCCTAGGAAGGCTTATTTATTTATTGATATAAATCATGCTTGGTACGTGGTTGATAAAATTCGACAGAATTGTCTTTAATTAAAATATATTAAACATTAGAACAGAATACAGTAGGAGCGTGATTTCCTCCAACACGTTTAGGCGCTTAAATTACATGTGAATCCCACAAAATTAGAAATCATTTTTAACTCTTTTCTCCTAATTATAACAAATTGTTTGTTTTTCAGATATAGAAGAATAAATAGAAAGTTAAACAAACTATTGAAATTCATTTCAAATATTTTTATCAATTTAAAATTTACATTAAAGCAGTTGACTATTGATATTCAACTTATATTTTAATTCCATTTCTTCTTCAAGCTCTTTCAGGCATTTAAGCCAGACATTTGCATAAGTTTTACATCTTATGTACGTGTTTGATACTAATAAAAACAAATTATATGTATGACAATAAAGTATAGTTTAAACTAAAAGAAATAAATCCATGAATTATTATATGACTAATGATTGGATCAGATTTAATAAACACTCATAACAACTGATACAATGTCCCTTACAAAGACAACAACAAATAAAACCTTAATTATAGACTGAACATTGTCCATTTACGAAGTAACCTACCTATCGGGTATACTTAGCAATTATCGGAATGTTCGGCAATGTGGCAGAAAACACATTCACAGATTCCACAGTATGCGCATTTATTGCTAATAAAATAATTGTTTTTAGCTATGATACTCAAAGATGAGGCCTTAACGGCGAAAGGAATCGATAATTAACATCCTCAATTATTAACAAGAGACCATGGTCCTAGTTATATTATACATGAAACATTTGTAATAGCATTTTCTTACATGAGAAACTAAATAAAGTAGAGTATAGATAGAAAGTAGATAGATGGAAAAACCTGTTTTATGTACATAATTCTCTTATTCATCAACATTATTTAAAAAACACCCAATACTGACATGGATATACCATCTTCCAGGTAGTTGGTCTGCGTGCATGCCGAAAAAAAAATAATAAAAAATAAAACTTTACTTGAAACCGTGAACACAGAGATTAAAAACTTTCTATAATTTAAAGCGCATTTCATATACATAAACAACTTATGCCAACACCTTCCATTTAAAATCTCCATCACTGCCTCCTCTGTTAATACACTTTCTCCAAAATATTTTTTTCTATATGAATTCAAAACACTACTAAATGAAGCATGTTTTCATCTTCCTTCCTATTACAAACAGCACCTTTACGTTATATAAAATATCATTCATCCATAGTTAGCAGTTTTAATCAAAAAGCTCTCCTCTAGTCTTAAACACTGAATCAGTTCCATAGGATTTTAATCATTTGTATAGCAAACATGGAAGTCAAGTTTTTTATACAACAAATGATAATCAGCTACCATCACAGTTATCAGTAATTCTTTTTTTGGGGGGTTTTCTAAATTACCGTATGCATTTGACACTCCCATCTTTCCACACTCACAAAATCACTATAGATTATACAGCCCAAACTACCGGCTAATTTTATCCATTCGTTATACCAGCGATTATTCTTGCTTTTTATACCTTCTAGTGCTAAAATTTTTGGGAATCGGTGATTATTAAATTTAAAAATGTTTATGATGTAATTCACATTAAACTGTAAGTTAAAAAAGAACAATAGGTCTCTGTTCGTTTCCAAATATGACATATAACGTAGTCAGGAGTGTTCTTTGGTAGGCGTAAAAGCTTCTTTATAAACTATGAAGAAGAAAAAATGAATGCATTCCACTTGTTGGAAATTATATATAGTATTCCCAGAATTGCGCACGATAGCACATAACGGATCCTACCACCGACTCAAACACTCTCAATTTTGCTGATAATTGAACATACATGCTACCGAATACATTACCCCAGAGACTATTTATACCCAACTTGGCCGTCTGAACTTTGTCCTTAAAATGTTCATGAAAAGATAAATTATCAAAAGATGTCAATCCCAAATATTCATACTTCCTCACTTCCTCTATCTCCTCCCCCTTATACCAGCATTTTTATTTTATTTTGGGCCTTCTCCTTATCGCTTGACTAAAAATCATTATTTTAGATTATGGCACAATCGGCTCTAGTTTACATTTTTCTTTATACTCCTACAATTTATCTTATAATTTCTCTTAATGTTAATGGTGAGTCTGTAAACACTAGAATTTCATTTGCAAAGAGTAGCGAGTTAATTTCAATTCTTCCTACTGCAATTCCTTTTTCTAATTCTTGTATTATATCTTTAATAAAAAGCGAGAAGAGAGTCGGAAACAAAGAATATCCTTGCTTCAATCCCTTTTCTATAGCAAATACCTTTTTGTGTCCATACTACTGATTTTGTTTCAGTGTATATTTTTTTTAAAGCATTGATAAATTTACGCGACACTCCTATAGAGTCCAGTGTATAAAAAAGCAAAGTGCGATCGACCGTATCGAAGTCGGGGACTTCAAATCAATAAAAAGACAATAGATTTTTGCTCTCTTTACCAGCAATCATTGTTCAACTAAATAATACAAAACAAAATATTGTCAATAGTATTTTAAGTTCGCCTAAACCCTGCTTGTCTTTCATTAATTACATTATTCATCTCCGCCCAATTAGTAAGACTTTCAGAGAGAGAAGCCCGGTATACAGTTTTTCTACAGAATTTATGAACGATATGGCACGATAATTATTTGGGTCACTAATGCAGCCTTTTTTGTGCGGGGATACAGTATAATCTTCCCAAAAATTGTAGGAAATTCTCCTAAAATAAAGGAATTATTGAAAAGTTTGAGTACAATTTTTAGAAACTCTCAGTATATATTTTACTTTTATCAAAGCAGGTATCCAACGACTGGCTAAAAAATCGGGCATAAAAACATCCGATAACCAACTAATAGAAGATGGTGGCGAGGACAGCGTCCTTTTTTCTTAAATCAGCGAGAAGAGCTCGGGTGTGCTCCATCCGGCTGCTGGGCTAAGACAGTCTGAGCTAGGCCGTCACGGCTAATAAAGTTAAAGCCACTTTAAAGGGACTGAAAAGACGCGAAGTTTTTGCCGAAGGAATTAAAATTACGTCATTTACAAACGAAACCATTTGAGTTGCCAAAGGGCGGCCACAATACAAGGAGCGTGAAGAAAATAATCTTTAGAAATATTGGAGAGGAATAGGCCAATGATAATATTTGAGGACTTGGATAAGGCTTGGCTTCAAATATTCTGCGATCATTAACTTCCATTTATTGTGGACCACAGTAAAAATAAAAAAATAAAAGAATGCACTAAAGGTTAACAGATATGTACAACTTAGGCAGTATTTGTCTGGCTTAACTATGGTAAATTAATTGTATCATAGCTTAAAGACAGATTATAAATGATTATATAAAAAATATGTAAAAATAGAATATAAATACATATGTACATATTAGCGCATACTTGCATAGTTATTCATTACTAGTGAGCGGAAGATTGATCATTGAGGAGATGGAAAAATAAATGTTCTTTTAATGAGGCTAGAGAGGAAGCTTGAGGAATGGAGATGGGCAAGAAATTCCAAAACAAGGTACCACGAATGGTACAGGATTTTTCAAAGGAAGCAGTTCTAAGGCAGGGGATATGAAAATCGCTCAGTCGAGGCCTTGCATTTAGTTGGTGAATGCAAGGTTTTCTGGCGCTTATGAAATAAGAATTAGAATTAGTCGGAAATTAGGATAAAGCCACTCCTACTCGGAATACCAGTGAGAGATGTGAAAGAGTCTAGGAAGACCGAAAATGAATCTTATGAAACGGTCATTATACCATATTTCACATTTACTTTTTGTATATCCTTTTTTTAATTTTAATACAATTGTAAATTTCGATAAATAAATAAAATAAGTAACATAAGTCAGAGAATAGATAATGAAGAATAAGAAATTGTTTATAAGTTATTTATAAAAGAGAAAAGTTTTTAGAAGTCAACTCGTATCCTCTGACATTCGGTGCGAATCTGGCATGTAAAATATATTTAAAATTCGACTTTCCAAAAAAAAAAAATATTTTGTATTAACCTCACAATATCATCAAAATAATGCAAACGTTTCGGGGATGTGGGGGTAATAATACCTGCATACAACATCTACAATATATACAATCTACATCTCAATTAATTGTCTTTTATGCTTTTCAATAATATCAATAGAATACTATTATGTCACACGTAGTCATTATTTCATACCTGTCTGTTGTGCTTTAGTAATGAATCCAATTAAACTCTGTCATCTTTAGATTATTTACAATATTGGTTCAAATACCCACTAATCGAATCTAAAAATACATAGATGATTTGTTT
Organism: Rhaphigaster nebulosa; assembly: GCA_948150685.1. Classification (NCBI taxonomy): domain Eukaryota; kingdom Metazoa; phylum Arthropoda; class Insecta; order Hemiptera; family Pentatomidae; genus Rhaphigaster; species Rhaphigaster nebulosa. The sequence continues at coordinate 29,099,362 of OX411307.1, read as the reverse complement.
ATAATTGCCAGAAGAAATCAATATAATGAAATTTTGGAATTGTTTAATAATTATAACAATAAGATAAAATTCACAATAGAAAAGGCTGCTAATAATAAACTTAGGTTCTTTGATATGGTTTATCAGTTCTTAATAATAAATGGTTAATAATAAATTAGATACGAAATGGACCAAAAAAGATGTTTGTATGAATAGATTGTTAATTTTTTTTTCCAATCACCCTGATATAAAAATAATCAACGTCGCAAAAACTAACTAAACTAAGTGGCCAACAGTTTATAAAAACTATAAAAGTGGAAGTATGTAGCATATTAAAAGAAAATTTCTATCCTATGAAAGTAATCATGGTATAATGAAATAAATATAAAATCAATAGTAAAAAATGACAATATAGATAATATCATTTCAGAAAAGCAGATAGTAAACAAAACAGATAAATCACTTTAAAAAAAAAAACCTATCATACAATTTTTGAAAGAAAATTTATATTTAGAAAATAATATTATTAAGGAATGTAATAAATAAAATATCAATTATTATCATAAGATATATTACAAACGGTAATATAAAAACTATTTTCATGGATTAGGCTCGTGCTAAAATTAGACTGGCTTTATTAAATAATTAAAAAATAGAAAATCACATTCGTAATATGAAGGATAATATAAACTATTTGGACAAGCAAAACGTTATTTACAAATTAGATTGTGAAAATGGTGAAGATGTTTACATCGGAGAAACATCAAAAATGTTAAAAATAAGACTTGCCCAACTCATATCTAATTGTAAAAATGTTAAAAAAATTAAACAAATAGCTCTTGCTCATCACATTAAGTTGTAACATAAATTTAATTTTGAAGACCCCAAGATCTTAGATAGTGAGCAAATAATAAGAAATAGAAATTTATTAGAAGCGATAGAAATTACCAAAAACAATAAAGTGACTGTTAATTATGAAAAGATACTAAAATCTAGGTACTCATTATGCGGATAAAATAAATAAGGCCAAAATGTAATAAAATTTACACAATTATAATATTATAATTAAATATATAATTATACAGTAATGAAAATTGTTACAATAGAAAAATAAATTTTAATATAATGATTAGCGGTATTTCAAATTTAATATGCTGATGTTTGAGAATGAGTATTTGAACTAAATTGTAAATTAGTTGATATCCGCATGATGGTATAGAAGGATCAATCTAATTAGAGATTGATAAATTATTTGCCACTTCTCTAATTTTGTTTTTATTGAAAACTAGTTTCGAATGTTATGCATTCATCTTCAGTTCTAAAAACACACAAAAATTCAAAAATAAGCAATTCAAAATACAGTTTGGTATTATTATACATATTAAATTAAATTTAATATAAATTAGTATTATAAAATATTTATTAATTGTGAATTTAATTAAGACAAGAATCTAATTAAGATTATAATGTAATATAATCTACTTAAACCTTGGTGAGCACCAACATGTATTCTATTTCTTGTCTTAATTAAATTCATAATTCATAAATGTTTTATAATACTAATTTATATTAAATTTAATTTAATATGTATAATAATACCAAACTGTATTTTGAATGGCTTAATTTTGAATTTTTGTGTGTTTTTAGAACTGAAGATGAATGTATAGCATTCAAAACTAGTTTTCAATAAAAACAAAATTATAGAAGTGGCAAATAATTTATCAATCCCTAATTAAATTGTAAATAATCTAAAGATGATGAAGCCTAAATAGGATCCCTTATTAAAGCACAATAGGCAGGTATGATCTAATGACTTGGTTGAAGCTGCATGTGATAAATTATTATAATTTAAGTTGTTCGTATACACGTATTATATTTATATGGTGCATGTTATTGTTGGTATAATTTATTGTTTAATTTTCAGAAAAATGTTCTGATGATAGGGGCATATCCTCGAAACGTTGATGATGTGAGCACATAATAAACATTTTCGGAAAGTCAAAATTTCTCTTTCGTTTATAAACTATTGTACTTCCTTCTACATTTTTAATAGAAGAAAAAAAAAATATATTCATTATGTCGCTAAATACAAATTCATTGCAGGATTCAACTCTTCGCACAATTTTATTTTTACGTGAGCTGATAGTAGTAAAGTTTTACCTGAACAAAAAAAAAAAATGTTTGGTTGACAATTGTGAATGGACGATGGGGACAATTACCAAGCGAGCCGTAGCCCCGGCCGTAGCTCCCAGGAGTGGTGACAGTTGAGCTATGACCAGGAAGCTCTAGCGTCCCTGCTTTGGAAGGAACAACTTTGGAAGGAAGCGGCTGTGTCCCTGTCATCGGCCATAACTTAGCAGCTCCACTAAGCTATGGCCACTCCCTCCATTACACCTGCCTATAATCTCCACTCCACCATCTCCAATTCTATTCAAAGGCTCATATTTATCGAGACATTGTTCGGAAAAAGCCGAAAGATCACCACCGGAATCATTATTACTGCTCTCGCTAGTCCCCTGTGACCGGAACCGCAACTAATGTATTGGGTTGTCCGGAAAATAATGCAGGATTTCATGTTTTCTTTATAATAACACTCTATACAACAAACTGTTTACGCTTGAGGGATTATTTTTTGTATAGGTGTCAACACTTATTAATCCTCTTCCAAACAAAAATGTGTTTTTATCTTTTTTTAGCATATCACTAGTTCGAAATAATTCAGTCTTTACTAAGATGTCAAAGCGTGATTTTCGATAATTTCGTTTTACGAGTTTAAACTTCTTCGGAACGACAATGAATTCTAGAGCGATGGCAGTGTGAGTGAGTGCACCGTTTAACGATGGTTTAAAAAAAATTCGAGAGGGAGACTTCAGCCTTGAATACAAAGATGGTAGTGGAAGGATTTCTTGTAGATTGGATTTTGTTCTTAAAGGATTAAACCCTCCACAGGCCATCAACGCCTATTGTTTTAAATGAAAAAAACATTACCGTCGTAACTGAATGAAGAACAGGTTCTTGAGTTAATTACGTTACCAGAAAGTAACGTATTGTGTTTCTTGACTAAAGGTTATAAATATAGATTATTCAATTTCAAATCACGCTCAATGGGACCGTTTTTCCACAAACCCATCAATGGGCCGGATACCCACTTTATGTAGAGAGACTGGGTGTACGCCAGGAAGTTCTTCCGAATCCAAAGTAGATCCATGAACGATAGTACCCAAATCATGAAAAATCCAATCAATTCCAGCCCTCGAACGACAAGTCGCTCCCTGCATAGGACGATGCGGTGCATAGGACGATTCTAAACTTAAGTCTTCCATTGCAACCCCATTCTGTTAGTTTCCTGTTAAATAAAGAACTATGCTAAAATATGTCCTCTTTCATAAGAAAGGACATAGGAAGTGGTTCTTTACTAATAAAATATGAGGCATTTAAAAAAAAAACGATGGTTCAAGCTGACTTTCCACACACTGATTCAATGCCGATTTAATATTTTTAGCCTGTAAGAAAATTATAAGCACATTTCACCATCAATGCACACGACGAAAGGAGCATTTAAATCCGAACGGAGAATTTAATTACCTCAATTTTTTCTAATAAATAATTTTAAGCTCTCTATTTAATGTCACTAACATTGATTATAGTCAAAAACAAAATTTAAACAAAGGTGGGTTTTACGCGGCCAATATTATTGAGTCAATCTCCCCCCTCAGACGGTCAATATATTGACGAAATTCGATATTGACTCAATTATATTGACAGTGTAAGGTGTGCTTGGTGGAAAAGCTAAAGAAAAGTCATCTCTTCCATCAGACTTCCCTGTCCAATAGAAAAAATAAACTACTTTTATGTGTAAATATCATTATATTTCCTAGACCTCTAAGTCATATTCCATCTTATCATCAAAACATAGTTATATTATTATAATTATTTGCATTTCTATAATCTTCAGTTTTCTGTCCCTAGTCATTTTACACCAAATTAATTTTCATTATAGCTATTACTTAAGATATTATACATATAATAATAAGATAATACACATCTCATCTATTCCTGAACTCATGAAAGTATTTATTATGACCTTAATGTATTGAATATTGCTAGAAATACTCCGAAGAATAATTTTCCTTTATTTCGACTCTTAAGAAATCAGAAAGATACTTTCGGAATATTAATAAAAAAATCATCAAACAGATGCTAAAATATTTGTGATTAAATTTCGGAAACAGTTAAATAATATATGAAGTCTACTTTTTTCATTTTTTTCCAATTCTCTTTTTAATAATGATGCTCATATATATTTTTCCCATTCTTTATTTTATATATATATATATATATATATATATATATATATATATATTTATTTATTTATTATTTCTAATGTTTGACCTTCTGTTAGGTAAATGTTCTTCCACTGTGTAAATTTTGCCCCCATGTCACACTAAAACACTAACACACTAAATAGTGTTAAATTATAGATGTGCAATATAATTATAGATAATTATAGATGCAATAATTATAGATGGGGATACTATGCACAAAGAAGAGGGGAGATATTGTATTCCCGAAACGTCTAAAGAAATATATAATTTAACACCATTGTGTTAAGTATGACCTGGAGGCAAAGTAGTGGAAGAAAATTAAAACATATCGTTAGCATAATAATATAATCGATAACATATATGTGTGCGCAGGATCCAAAAAAAAAAAAAAAAATGATCATTATTAAAAATTTGTTCTTTAATTGTTATTAAAGATAATAATGTTGTGATTAGGTGTGAATCACCTAAATGGCTTACAAAAACAACTACTGGATCATAATGTGATTTTTCTTTACAAAATCCCTTTTTGTATCCGAAGTCATTTAATGTTACAACAGGCTTTTGTTTCGTTGGTTTAAGTTGATATAAATATATGATGTACCAACTGATTGGGGAAAACAATCAGGAAAATGGCCGTATTACTTTATAAGCGTGATAAATGATTTTCTGTTTAGACAAACTTATCGAGTGAATTTTTTATCTGAAATTTTCATCAAATGTTATTACGGTAATGGAAAAGTAATGAGTCAGAAATTGTAAGATAGAGGGATGATACAAAAATTAATAGAGACTTTCCCTAAAAATCTTGATGTAGCGAATATTGGATTTGATGATTAGGATGTGACGAGTTGAATAAGAAAACTTTGGAGGAACTACTTGAAAGAAACTGCTTGAGTTCTCATCCAGGGAGCTTTCTTTACCTGCCCTGATCTTCAAAAAATAAAAAATAATAAAATCCGCTTTCAAAAGCCCTTAATATTGAACAATTGAATTTCTTTCCATTTGACCAGTTTTACTAAATTAAATTAACATTTGCAATTTTTTTTTTGTGAATGGCATCCGATTTTATTGTTGTAATGGATTAAATTACTATTAAAAAACATGTATTATTTCATCTTAGTTGTCTCCTGACAAATTTTTTATCCGCTTTAGTAATATAACTATGTATTTACTTGCAGGTTTTAATAGACGACAACAATGATTTTTAACATATCATAAAATTATATTTAGTATCGAGTAGGACGGTCCGTCCCAAGGACCCTGTTAAAAAAATACAAAACATATTATTTATTTATTCCATTTCGTTAAGGAGGTAACATGTTTGATTTTAGATGTTTTTATACATCATTGAATTTTTAGTTTCTCTCCCTCGAGGTTGAGAAAAACTATTATTAAAGAGGTGCTGCCCAACTGTATTGGGTTGCTATACACACAGCATAGTATTAACGTCATATTGACAGTTATAATATTTTGGGAAATTATAAAATTTATTTATATTAGTCTAATAGCGAATTCCTAAAGAGAATAAGAAAAGAGAGAAATAAACGATAATTGTTACATTTTATTTTCTTGTCCATTCTATGCCAACACTAAATGAAAGGAGAATTTATTTTAACATTCACATTTTCCATTTCCTTTGGCTTCAAAAGTATACATACATATTACAATTTTATTCTATGGCTAAAGAAATTATGAGTATACTTGTATTATAATTTTTGATACATTTAATAATAGTAGGCAATGAGAAAGATAAATTAAAAATGATTATTATAATGAATTATATGGCATGATAACATATAAAATAGTAGTGTGTGAGACATGGCAAACAGATCTTCTTGTTTTTAGACCGATGTATTAGTTATCGGCTACCATTTAACGCTATATATATATATATATATATATATATATATATATATATATATATATATATATATATATATATATATATGTATACAAAACATTATTTATACAATGTAAGTATTTATAAATCATAAATACTTTATAAATAGCTTTTTAACAACCGACTGTAAAAAGTCTGTGTCTCGAACTGCCATAGTCCTTTTGGAAAGAACTTTATCTTTTAGGATATCTAGACTTTTAACAAGTACCAATTTACTTATACCGAGAGGATACACCTCTGGATTTGCTAATTTTGAAACCCCCCCCCCCCCTCCCTTCCCTATAAGCTATCTATTGCACTCATCACGCACCATGTCTGGTCACATTATTTATGGCTTGCAGCTGGGTACTCCTTACTCCTTTATCTCAACCCCCACCACTTTAAATTAATTATAAAAGGACCTCTAAACTTCGAGGTAGGAAGCAGCCGAGTATGTAGTCTGTAACTGAATGTTTGTATGTTAAAGATAAGGCAGTTGCCAACACAATAGAAGCAAGATGTACTCTCTCGCAATTAAAGTATATTCTTAACACGACGCTCTTGGCTCAATTCGTTTAGTGATGTTTATCTTTCGATATTTTTGAACATCGATGAATCGATGCTTTAATTATTTTGTCATCTCTGCCTAATGCCGATTCCACACCAGTGGCAAATCGTTAGTCAAACAACTTGTCAAAGTAATTAGGGATTGATAAATTATTTGCCACTTCTATAAATTTGTTTCATTGAAAACTAGTTTCGAATGTTATAGATTCATCTTCAGTTCTAAAAACACACATCTATAGAAGTGGCAAAAAATTTATCAATCTCTAATTAGATTCTTCTATGATCCTTCTATACCATTATGCGGATGTCAACTGAACTTGTCAAAGGTTTGTGAAGTTTAAAAGTACATGTAAAAGGACAAATGAACAAATGGGGCATTCACAAATAAGGCAAGTCGTTTAACGAATCGTTGGCCAAATGTTTATGAAAATGTGTGGTTAAAAAAAAATTATAAATGAATATATATATATATATATATATATATATATATATATATATATATATATATATTTATATACTTTATATATTTTATTAGGAGCTGAGGATAAAAGTAGTTATTTTTTAATTCCATAACTATTTGCTCTTTACGAGAATAGAACTTGCGGAGATACAATGGAGAATTGTATTGAATAAAACAGATTGATTGTCCATTTGCTTTTTTTTTCCTACCGTTATCAGCAGTAGCCTTTTTATTTTATATTCAACAACAATATTTTGTGGACTTCAAAGATTGGGGGTTGAATTACGAAAATTAGCTGATTTTTAAGAATTGATTGACGAATATTGAACTAATAAAGCATAAAAAAATACGAATTAAAACAATAAATCCAATTAACAACCAAAACTTATCAAGCTATGAATCATTGATTATTTTAATATAAACTTTAAAGTAACAACAATTTTAGAATACAATATTTTGGTAATAATGAGGAACCCGTTGGGCAAGCTCGTCACTGGTGTGTATGGGACGCAATGGCCATGGCAAATCCCTTTGACATGTGAAAGGAAATCGCTAGGGAACGGCCAACACAAACATCGGCCAGTAGTTTCGCCAATGCGCAAACATTCACAAATACTCGGATCCACACCAGTGGCCAACGATTGGACAAAGGATTTGTCAAACGATTGCCATTGGAACGGGGCCGGTGTATGCGTCTAAACCAACACTCCATTTTTGACAAAAATTTACAGATAAAATAATAACCCACCGTGGTTAGACCAACAATAATAAATAATTTGGGGAGGGGGGGGGGGGATTTCGGACGAAATTACAATAAATGAAAAACAAATGTTTTATTTATTTTTCTTTTAAACTGTTCTATTTTATTTTATTTTAACAGAATGATCTCCGGCAGATTTACAGTATAATTACTTCATTTTTTGTTTTTAGTCGTCAGTAACATATTTTTTTTTCTCTTTAGGGCCATCTATGGACCACGATGCTTGTGTCTTAGCTGTATGTTTCTTGCTGTCATCATCGTTGTTTGCCGCGACTGGTGTTCTGAGTGTTGGATTCGGCAGCTGCTTTCTTATATATGCCTTGAGCTTTTCTGGTGGCCCAGCAGTCCCTAATTTTCCTGCTTAATTCAATCTTGCGCTCCTCAGACCATTTCCTGGTCTCGTCCTTTGGTCTGTGGGTAGCTTCCGTAAGGGACGTTACGAAAGGTGTAGTCTTGACAGTTATATGATGGTTACTCCGGTCATCTATGTCATTTTGATGGAACATGGAGTTCCGCAAGATCCTTCTCTACTTGCTTCATCCACAAGAATCTAGTGGCTTTGCCCTTGTTAGCAACCTTGAAGATCCTATGGGACAACCTGTTAGAGTCCATATTATTTATAATTCCCGACCTTTTACTTTCCTATTCGAACAAACTACCAATAAAATCAAACGTCCATCACTTCTAATCCTACATTATGAGAAAGAATAAAAGATGTTATAAAGTTTCACGAAATGAAATAGCTGTTTAAATCCTTTTTTACAAGTCATTACTCTACTGGGTAAGATACAGTGGTAGATCTGATAATGAGCAGATTTTAGAAATAGAAGGAAATAAAAATACGAATCTAGGATTAGTGGGACAATCTATACCTTAGCTGATTCTCCGACCTTCAAGAAACAAATATTTTATCATATTCAAAGTTCATCTTAAGTTTCAAAGAACAAAATGAGTTCTAATACTCTGGTATCCTGATTTCTAATACTGGTCGTCGACTAGGTCACAGAAAGCCTAGCTTGAGGTCTCGATGTAGGTTGGTCATGGAAACACAATGTTGATTACCGATTATATGTCTTTGAAGAATTATTTTCACCTTCACCAATATATATATATATATATATATATATATATATATATATATATATATATATATATATATATATATATATATAAACATTAACCGATAAAGTAATGAAACATATCCTCAGAGATAGATGAAGAATCATTCAAAAACCCTTATTACTCAAGGACAGCGGTCAGGTGAGGGCCCTTTTACGTGTCGACAGAGCGATCTGCGTTCTTTGTTTTGTGTGTTAGGTATTTTTATAATTCATTGTAACACGTGTTAACATGTCGCGTGTTAATGGAGTGCACGCGACCTGATCTTTTATTAAACAGCCATTTTTGGTGAAACGGGATCTGCTTTCATGTTGAGTCACTCCGTGTTATAGAAAATACAGAGGCATAAACGTTTTCATCCTGTGATTTCTTCCTTAGAATTTTGTTTCCTTCAGTAAGTGGAAAATTGGTTACTTTTCTTTAGAATGTGGCGATTCTCGTCCTAATCATGTATCAAATGACTAATGTCAAATACATTTTACCTTTATGTTTAAAATAATCAAATCTTTTTTAACTCTGGATTTCGATTCGAAATTGCATTCCATTTTTTACTGACGGATACATTAATGCATAGGAAAAAATAAATTATGAAAAAAAAGGGAGTTTATTATTGATATTAATACCTAGTAACTAATCAATAAAATTCAATAAAAATTTATGCATATGAATTTTAAATTTATATCACTTGAATGAATTTTACATCTAATTAATTGACGGCTTCCGTGATATTTAATATTAATTTTTATGAATTGCCATAGTGGTCGAGGGGATTTCATTTGCTTTTCTAATGCAGGGATTTTGTCTCTAGTTGGATCGATTTTGCACCTAACATTTATAAGGAATTTTAAAATTCCATCCCGGTACCACTTTATATCAGTTTTTACTACATTTATTTATTTATTTTTAATATTGGTGGAAAATGCAATCAGTGATACGACTGATCACATAAATCGACGAAATTCATACTAGTAAAAGAAAATTATGGAATTATGGAAAACTTACAGGGTTTTTTTTTCGGCAGATTTACAATCATATTCTTCTTTTGGCTGTCTTTTATTAGTTATTACATTATATCACATCATTTTGAAATAGTATATAATAATCTTCTTAATACTGCAATTTATCTAACAGAAGTGGGTATTTTGACAACCAGATACCATCCCTTACCGGCACGCAATAAAAAATCACAGTGCGCATTTTGTTCCCTGTTTTCAACGGTGTTGTCTATTTCAGATATGAATGCTATTGAATTAACTTCTTCTTCTTCTTTTCTTGGCACTACAACCCGCTAGCGAGTCATGGCCTCCGCCAACAGCAACCGCCAGATGTCCCTATTTTTTGCTGCCACCATCCAGTCTCTCACTCCAAACTTCTTTGCATCGGTGTCCACACAGTCCCTCCATCGCAACTTGGGTCTTCCGACGCATCGTCCACCATGAAGGATCTCAGTCAGAAGCTTCCTTGGTATCATATCGTCTCCCATTCTGGCAACATGGCCTGCCCATCTGAGTCGGGCTGCTTTTATAAATTTAACGACATCAGGGCCATCAAACTTCTTGTAGATGTCCTGGTTCTTCCTCCGTTTCCATTCTCCATCTACAAGTACTGGACCACAAATTCCTCTTAATATCCTGCGTTCCAATACCAGAAGGTCGTGTTCCACAGCCTTTGTTGTTGTCCATGTCTCGGAACCATACGTCAGAACCGGTCGGATGAGAGTCTTATACAGGATGAACTTGGTACGCTGGGTTACTAAGTGACTTTTCAAGTGCTGTTTCAATCCATAGTAACAACGGTTAGCCATCAAAATCCTTTTGCTTACCTCTACCTCCATCCGGTTATCGCTGGTTATCTGCGAACCTAGGTAAGAGAATTCTTGAACCTGCTCAAACTTGTAGGGGCCAAAATCTACTCTATCACGATCCTGCCGAGGGATCTCCTGGGTTACCATATATTTTGTTTTTTCCTCATGTACAATCAAACCCAGATTTCTTGCTGCAGCCTCCAGTTTCAAGAAGGATTCAGTAACCGCCTGCCGAGAACGTCCAATTATGTCAATGTCGTCAGCAAAAGCGAGAATCTGGACCATCCTGTTAAATATCGTGACCGATGTTGAATTAACTAGTATTTGTAAACAAATAAAAAGCTTCGTTTTATATTTATATGACTCAAAAGGTTAACGCAGAATTAATGTGTTATCAATTTTTGGCCAGTTGGGTTTTGAAATTTCTCACAAAATTATATTAATTGGTTAAAACAACACATATATGGCTGTGTGGCAGGATTTTTGTCTTTAAAAAATGATTGACGGAAGAAATTAAGCGAGGTAAAAATTATCCAATACTTTCAATTGGCTTGAGTTCATCCCTTATTCTAGATTTCTTTTCTTTTCTAAGATCGCTGCAGCAAAAACTATGCATTTTACTAAAACTATATTGACTACTTATTTAGTTACTGTATAAACAAATATAGTTGAAACCTCTTACAACGATGTACGAAGTGTTTTAATTGTGTATATTTACTGATAAATAAAAATTCTCAATATAAGGATTGATTCTGATTATAGTCCGAAATCACATTGATTGGAGACCCTATTCGACGTAAAAAAAAAACAAAAAAAAACTATTGGTTAATACCTATAATATCTGATTTGATTTAAAAATATATAGATAACCTATTTTGAATAACTACATTGTTTCAAGTTTGTTTATTAACCTTTTACTTTTAAATCTATAAAAACAACAACTTGTCTTTTATGGGAAGTGTTTTTTTTATAGTGTTTGATCAAAAAATGTTTAGTCCAATGTCATTAAAAATATATTAATAATAGGGAAAAGCCAAATATTATATTACAAAAATAAAGGCTTTACATGTACAAAAATGTGTAACCCAATAAGTGATGACAATTTGAAAAAAGAAAAACAAAGTATTCCATTGGATAATTAATGGAACCCGTAGAGGAAAACTATTAATCACTCTCCCTTACATGCCATCCGACCTATTTCACTTCAAAAGAAGATGGTAGCGAGACATGCTTCAGGCACACGACACAATGTACCTTTATAGTACATGAAAAATAAGACCAAATATACAACAAAATTTGTACATTCTTGAATTTTTGGCCACAACTTCATCTTGGTAGTAGGAATCAAGATATGCAGAGTCCGCCCAAATTTCAGTGGGACAACCCCTTCTAGAAGACTCGAACTGGGGTTCGGATTATTCGCAAAATTATTTTCACAAATTTAGTCGTGTAAGTTCTCGTTTCTCATATTTTATTTTTTTTTCTAAATCGAATGAGACCACTCTTATGACGATACATCAGTAATAAAAGTTAAGTTAAGAAGTTATTATTGATTTTAGGTAAAAAATGACAGTTTGTCCCCGAACTATATACATGGTGTCCGCGAGTTACGGGAAATATTTAAAGAGGTGATAATAGACCTCAAAGAGTAACAAAAATGTATTGTCACATATACCCATGGTCCGATTCCACACAGAAAAGCAGGAAATTTAAGTTTTGTATTTTTAAAGTAAGATATTTTTGTTGAAAAGGAAGCTATCAATCAAAAAATATTCCATGAAATTAGGATAAAATTACATCACCACAAAATAGACGAAATTCCCTTTAAGAAATATCGTATGGCTTAACTAAATCCACTGTAAGGGGAATTTTGGGGCGACCGATAGCGAACAGTTTTATTAATTTTTTTTTAAATCGCTTTTTATTTGTGAATGTTTTTCTCAACCCCTGTTGGGCTATAAATACCCCACTTCTAGGAAAACTTCTAACTTTATTAGACTTTAATTTCATACAAACGAAGTCGAGGTTTCAAATTTCATTGGTTTGGAATTGGCCTCTGATTTGACAAAAAGTGTGGTATGGAGTTCGGTTTCCATTCCTATTGTTCCCCTAAATGCCGAGTTCTCAGTCGGGAAACCCTAAGTATACACAACACTTTATGGGCAAGTCAGGAGCCAATTCAAGACCAATCCCAAAAGAAACCTCGACTTTATACGAAATTAAAGCTTAATAAAATTAGAAGTTTTCCTAGAAGTGGGTTATCTGTAGCCCAGAAGGAGGCTTAGAAAAACATTCACCAGTAAAGTGTGATTTAAAAAATAAAATAAAACTTATCGAGATTAATCGGCCCGAACGCCCCCTAGTAATGGACTTGACTAAGCCAAACTAAATTTCTTAATGGAGATTTTTTTCTACTTTACGATGATCCAATTGGAGCTTACTTACTTTATTCTTTTTTGATTGATCGCTTAGAATTCAACAAAAAACGTGATTTACTTAAAAAACATAACACTTAAATTTAATTTTTTTTGTTTGGAATCGGACCACGGATCCATATGAAGTTTTTTGTTGCTCTTGAAGTCTTCAATCACATCGTTAAATATTTCTCGCGACTTACGACTTACCTCATATTTAATTCAACAACAAAATGTCAAGTTTCCTTTTTTTTTTTTTTTTTGTTGCTTAAAATCAGTAATAGATTCTAGCTATTGACTGTATCATCATGGGAGTGGTCTCATCCAATTAAAAAGAAAAAAAAAACTATAATAAACGATATTTTACTCAACTTAATTTGAGCAAATTATTTTGCGAATATCCCGGCCGCATTTCGACCCCTCCAAAAGGAGTCGTCCCCCCGAAATTCAGGCGGACTCTGCAGATATCGATTCCTACTTCCAAGACGAAGTTATTACAGAAGTTTCATGAATGTTCAAATTTTGTTGCCTATTTTGTCTATTTTTTTTTCTGTACTATTATAATACAGATACGAATCTCGTTCATAAGTTAGGAGTCAATCTGTTCAATGATAGGAGTCGTATTGTTATATTCTTATCAGATAAACATTTATTGTCCCAAGACAATTACAATATGTTTTATAAAAGCTAATGTTACAACAGTTTCATTTTTAAAATAAGCCATTCTTAAATGAGGATTTATTTTGTTTACATTATCCAATATCTTATAATGCATTATCTAACATTAGTTGTTTATAACTCCATTATTAGATACCTATATCCTGAAAAATTGGGAAAGTTAATCCTATTCTTGGTTTATAGCGAACACAATTGAAGTGCTTAGTTGAAGAACATGTTAGGAATAATAGGTATTTTTGTTTGCGAGACTGCTTCAACTACTATTACATACATAGCAACTTGATTAATTTTTGTAAACCTTTAACGTTGATAGTTTTCAGAAGTTGAAAATTTAATGATCCAGTATAAAATAGGAATAAATAATCATTAAATTATTTATTTTCTCAGATTCAGATTTTTGTAGCGCAACGTGTTCTTCCACTCAACTCTTCCATTGGTCTAAACAAAGAGATAAATTCATGAGTATTATTTCTCTGACCATGTACGTTTTTTTTTTTTTTTTTTGTCTTTGTTATGCAGTCCTGAATCCTGTCAATAGTGTGTTTGTATCAAAGAGAAGGGATGTCAAAAGGCAATTAGTCGAAATGGAACGATAATGCCAACAGAGGACAGGAGCTACTTAGACTCTTGCAAAGTGGATGAATGCCGGAAGAGGGATGATACAGAGATTAGAAGAAGGAAGGAGGGGCTGCTTAGCGTAAAGTGGCGGCACTTTATGGTCTGATTAGGTTTAGTGGAACTCCAGGTGCGGCTCAGGAAGCTAATACCCCTCCCACAGCCGTTAGTGTGTCCTTTATCAAAATCATAGCGTCCTCGTCCACCTCTCCTCGAATTAAAAACACCATTACCTAATTTATCCTTCGTCTCCTTCCGCCTTATTGTATCTTTACAACGTTTAACGATAATTGCTTGCATATTTTAAAAGGGACACTAACAAAAATATTCATAAATGAATAAAAGTTAGCACTGCAATACATAAAATTAGATCAGCTATTGCTCTGGGTTATTAACACGGAATTCAGTCCGCGTTGAATTCTTATTGAAGTAAATTCCGAACTCCTATCTACTCGACTTATTTTTAAGCCGCGATCCGAGTCCTTACGCCGAAGAGTGCATCGACTCCATGCCAATCTAACTCCTAGTGGACCAAGCACAGTGCATCCAGTGCAAATCTCCTATTTGTTGGACTAAAACCTATTGATTGTGGATTCATATAGGAAATGCCATCCTCATCATGAATATACCCGACAGGAAGAATAAAGAATGACTATTTGATAAACAGTAGTAAAAAAAACAACTGAAAAACAGTTTTTAGCAGATTTTATACAAAAAAACAAACAAAACACAAATGATCTGAATAATATTAATAACGAAATTTCATTTGTTTTTTCATTAAAAAAAATGTTCAAATATTCACAACGATCAGTTATTTTATTAAAATAATTTAACATTCTGCAGAGGCCAAAACGCGTAGCGCTCACGTAGTTTTTGAGAGTTCCTTGCGATGCTGTCCAATTCACTATTAAGGCAGGCAAAATAGCCGACTGATGTTTGATAATTCTCTTCGGTATTGTCCATTACACTTCTCTGCATGCAACAGTGCACATAATTTATCAAATACTGTAAATATTCGATCGCCTTTTTTATGGAGAAAATATATCTCCGTAAGCATATCTGTCAAATAATTGAATTGAATAATGTTTTATACCCAATATAAGGGCGCAAAAACAACTCTTTTCGATTTCAAAGCTGGCTCAATAAAACCAGATTCACTTCTCTTTCTAAATAAGGAAGTGTTTTTTAAAACTACACTGTATAACTTAAAAGCATAGTAATGTTTACTATAGCGGGAAATAGTTAAATGTTTCCCCCAAAAGCTTAAAACAGCGATTTCAATATTCCAGTATTCAATATTCAATATTCAATATTAAACCTAGCCTAATGCCGTTATTGCGTTTATTAAAAAATAGTATTATGATAATATTCTAAGTATCGGTTGCAAAATTGATCTTTTGTGGAAAAATAATGATAACAGGATTAGTGCAAGCGCAAACGTTTCATTAAAAGTACAGGCGCAGTTGTCTATGAAACTGGAAATGAAAGCTCATACTGAAAACTTTTTAATAACTACCTATAAAGTAGGATGGCACATGGTGAGAAGATGGAATTCAAAAGCCCAAAGTAGAGAGAATAAAAAAGAGTTGGCCAACGTATCGCTTATGCCGACCAGGCCCGCTCTCCCCCTTGTAAAGAGAAACAAAAGACAACTCTTAAAGATAAGAACATTATTGAGACAATGGAATGAATGGATTTGATAGTTATAATAGTCATTCCTTTTCTTCACATTACTATACTGGATGGACTCAACTGAGAGTTCAGACCCACTCTCACGATTCCGATTTAATTTCATTTATAATTGTATATATAATTGAATCTAGTTATGCAGATATCTGTACACTCCTTCGAAGTTGCCTAATTTAAATTGTTTTGTTGTTTCTGACGTTTCCAGTGAATGCCCGCAAGGTAATCTAAGCTCTGTGAACTGCGAACGCTAAACACAGATTCATAGCTTAGTTGATAGGAGTGTAGTGCAAAGCTGTTTCCCAAGCAAGCTCAAGTTTACTTCCCTTTTGAACTAGTAGATCCAAAGATTGAATGAAGATCTAGTCGCTTTATTCAGCATTCAGGGGACTATAATCGATATTCCAATCCCTTGTAGTAATAACTGAGTTTTGACCCGTCACACCAGTACGGTACCATCTAGAATCTTAAAATATGCATGAACCTTAATCCATCCTGCTACTCCGGCTCTAATCGATTAACAATTGCCAATTAGCCAAAATACAGTCTATATTACTACTATGTCTTCAACCAATTGTAATATAGATTCATAGAGTAATGAAAATTTCATTAATTACTGCCGTGTTTTAAAAATGTCAACAGTTTATAAAAAAGAAGGTCTTATTAGAGTGTAATTGGTAAAGATTCAAATGCAGTTGTTACCTTTGTATTAAAGAAACAATAAATTCCTAACTGAACGAGCCTTTCTCCCGTGACTCCTTGCAGCCTCCTATAATTTTTTAAAAGAAAATATGTCTTCCCCACTCCTATTCCTGAATTTCATATAAAATAATTTTGGTCTATACACTACCCATTCTGTTCGCCATAATGGTCTAATTGCCACGATTTTCTGAAAAACTCACCAATTTCACAAACACCACTTAGACCACTCATCAAAATTATAAATGCATTGACTGACTTTAAAATAAATAGGGAATGAGCACGACTGTTTATGTTTACGAGGTGTTAAAGGGATTGTGAGTGAGAGGAAAACACAAAAAAAAAAAGTTATCATCAGTGCTAATAATTTGTGAGGATGCGAGTACTGCACTTATTCAAGATGGTTCTCTTTTTGGTTCAGATGGTCTTCCAAAAGAATGTGGTTAACTCTATGTGGTGATAAAATTATTATTAATATTTGTAGATACACGGGTCATATTGAGATAAAGATATTAATAAAAAACATTTTAGAACATTTAAATAATGAAGGTAAATGTTTCAAATTTATAATAACAAAAAAAATACGGTCATCTCTGTTCTTTCGATTGGGATTAGGAGCCGTGAACTGATTTCTGCACCTATTAGTTAAGTTCTTCCCTTATTGCAACCCCAACGACACACACGAGACCATTGAGTCGCCTCTGAAGGAGTAGAAAAGTAGTTCCGAATATCTCAATGATACAAAGTTTAATATGACCAGCTCCTAACTCAAAAGAATCCAAAAGGACATCTATGGGATGATTTCCGAAGAAATGTGAAGAGTCCTCCTGATAGCGGGAGACAAGGAATTTACACTTTCATAAGAGTAATTAGCAGGCAAATGAATGATGGAGTGTAGTATGCTTCTATTCGTATGGATCAAGGATACTAACTCATGGCAATTCGTTCATTTTCTGCGGGAGTAGAAAAGTAGGTTAGGCGTCAGTGGGTTTTTAAATGATTTGTGAGCGAGTATTATAAAGGCATTAGTAAAGTAAATGATGCGTAAATATAAAAAATTCCTATTTTATGTTCGTCCCTTTTGATTGAACATTTAGATAAGCGCGGTAAGATGTGGTTAGATCAATACTAGGTCGTTACAAAAGCCTTTGTGCATAAAATAAGTTTTATATAAATTTCAGTATAAAATCTACACCTTAAAATTAAACCTACAAAATATAGACCATCATCTTCAATTACTTTAGCCCGTCATTCTGCCAGAAGTTGCATTTGATGGAGATACCAGCCCTTGGTTTTCGAGGAGAAAAACTCCTCACATACTTAGTCTACATCCTTTTCGTTTTCGAAGGCCTTTCAAAAAACGAGCCATTGACCGGAAAAGACCATATTCATACGGTACAATGAGAGCGTTGAAAGCAGGTTGGGGCAAGATGCTAATACCCTCCAATTCCGAGATTTTTCCTTTGAGATTTATTTTTTTGTACCTAAATACATACATTAAATTGTTTTAAAGGCTAAGGATTAACCAGGCCACGACTAATAAATATTACTAAGGCTAATATGAATATAAACAGCCTCTTCCACATCAATAGAAAATTCCTCTTCTCAGCGATTTCAAAAACTAATACTTCATTATAATTGAAGGCTCAAGAGGTAATACGATGAAAATCGATTAAAAAAAAATTAAAATTAAAATATAATTTTTTTCTTGTAAGACATAGTATTCATTCATGAAACGTTCATTTATGAGAAAAAACAACGATAAGAGTCCAAGTAAAAATGTATTCAAAGATATACACTGAGGGAGAAGACAGATGACAGATAGTCCCGTGAGTCTGGAGAAAAACGATAAGATTTATTTACCAGAAGAGTTGAATATTTCAAAACTTAATCAGATGTTTTGAAATATTTGAGTACACTCCTTTAACATTCTTGTGCCCTCAAGTGGTGAATCTGTGATTTATACATACGGCGAAACTAATGAGAAGAAAGAATCTGATAATTTGTTCCGTTTTTCGGTATCTCCACTGTCTAGTCATAGAACAAAGAAAATTTTACCGTGTGAATTTTTTTTTTTCATACACGTTCAATTACTTGTTGGATGGAGAGAGGTAATATTTCAGGATAAGCAGGTCGGGGTGTGCTGTCGAAGACGGAAATCGCACTAATAAGTGAATATTATTTTTTATCGTGTGCCAACGTTTCGGCCGAAATTTTAGGCCATCATCAGGGATAAAAAGAAAAGCAAGATAACAACCAACGAAGTATGAACTTTCAGCAGTATAAAAGTAAATATAAGTAGGCGACATATTTACCAAAAATAATAAACAATGTACCGGCATGAAAAAAACAAAAGGTATAACAATTATAATGTAAAATTAAAATATATGAAATAAAATAAAAATAGTAAAATATATGAAAATTAATATGCTATTTGAAAATAAGCAAAATTGGATATGAACAATTAAAATAATAAAAAATGCGCAAGAATAACATACCGTCGGTGTTAAGAGAAAAAATCCTATGTGCCATTTTGATGATTTTTATATTTTGGCTCCATATTGCTCATTGGCGCTACCGACATCTATTAAAATCGATTCAAATCCTATGTTCAATTTAATTCGCCACCACCGGTGAACTATGTGGACGAGTGGATTGCGAAAAATATCCCATGTGCCTATGGGAAAATATCTATGAGCATATCTTCTATCGCAGTAGCCTGGAAGCATTCAAGAAAATTTTTTTTGGAAATTATGTCTGAGTGAAATGTAGGCTTTACAAGTGTACCAAACACTGAAATATCTATAAAATAATAAACTTCATTAAATCGCGCCTCCTAAAATCCAACCTGTTCGAAGCCTTATGCAAGGACTTACATAGAGATCATATTCAGCTCTTGTTGCATAATGAGATTCGATGGCCCTTCCGAGGAATGGTTTTTAAGAGATTTTTTGAGCCCTGAGATGATGTTCGTGTATTTCTTTTGGAAACAAAACGTTATTGTTAGAATTGTTTTAATTTTTCTTTTTCACCGTTCTTTTTAATTTTTTTTTTATTATAAAGAAAGAAAAATGGATTTATGTCCTTCAACTAGTGAAGAACAATGGTAAGTGCAGCGAGCAAAATGCGTAAAGAGAAAAAGGTTAACCACTAACCAAAACAAAGAGGACTTATCCATATTATCAAAAAATGTTTATGATATTTTAAGTGAAGAAGAGGACGATAATCATAGCCCTGAACAAGTCATTAGAAAAACGAAAATCCCACCAGTAGTTCTATATAATCAATTCAAAAATTATAAAAGCTCAATGGAACATTTAAAAGTGATTATAAAAACGATTTTTCTTTACAAAGGTAACAGAATATATGATATAATTTACACAACCACGAAAGGTGATTTCATTACTTCAAAGAACTTAATATCAGAGAATAAATGAAAATTTTACAGCTACACACCATATGAAGACAAAACTCCTTCATTTGCATTAAAAGGGCTACTTCCTTCAAAAGAGGTTGGTGACATAATCGAAGATTTAAAAGCACTAAAGCAACGCAGTTTACTAAAACAACAGAAGATGGTGACCAATTTAAACTGCCAATATATGTTGTTACACTTCAAAAGATGAAAGTAATACGCTAACTTAAAAAAAAAAATCAAAAGCGTGTGCAAATGCCAAATATGTTGGGAGCAGTATAAGAACTCCAAAGACACAAATTAGTGCTATAGATGCCTATATTTTTTCCATATAGTTAAAAATTGCCATAGAAATCCAAAATGTCTAAAATGTGTGTAGGAACATGAAACAAATGATTGTATGAAACAAGATGGTGATTTAATTTGTAATAACTGGAAAGGAAAATACGCGGCAAATGAATGAGCCCCGTTCGACTTAAGCAAGCTGAAGAAAAAAAAAAGAAGCGCCTGGAGAACGGAAGATACAAAAAAACAAAAAAAAAACAAAAAACAGCCAAAATTTGAGTTATAGAGCTCAAGATCATCCATCACTTCCATCCACGAAGGATATCAATATGGACTCCGCATCTACAGAAAACAATGACATTACAGGTACCGGAACGATCAGTTTTATAAAAGAACTAAAAGACTTATTTCAATCATTCAAACTATCCCATAATATAAAGACTATTCCATACTATAAAGACTATAAAAACAACATTCGGCAAACTAAAAGAGTGTAAAGACATAGAAAACATTAGTATCCTTATTGAAGGGTTTGTGGAAATTATTCCGTAAAAATGTCAAATAAGAACGAAATTAACTATGGTTTGGAACTGTAGGTCCATTGCAAACAAAAAATTACAATTCAATAATTTTTTAAAAACTGATAACGTTGATATTGCAGGTCTTGTGGAAACACTTTTCTTTTCTTTTTTTTTTATAAATATTGTTTATTCCATAAATAGTATTACATTGAACATTTATAATTGATTCGGGATGTACCCTTATACAATACATTTTTTTTATTTTTTTATACAACTTATTTGGACATATAATTATATTTTACTTATTGGTAAAAATAAAAATGAGAAAGAAAACAAAATCCCAACAATGTTCTGAAAATTTACTGAAATACAGGCTACTTAAATGAAATACAAGATATTAAAATAAAATACAGGCGGAAACACATTTAAGTAATTCTAATATGTTAGCTATTGCTGGATATGTAGTACACAGAGCTGACATAAATAGACATGGTGGAGGAGTGGCATTAATTATTAACAAATCCATCAAACATCACCGAATAAAAATCCCTAACTTACAAAACATTGAGGCAATAACAGGAGAAATTGAAGACTATAAATATCCAATCACTATAGCTGTATGCTACAAAGCATCAAATAAAAAATTAAATCTGAAAAATTTAGATACAATTTTTAATATAGACCTTAGAATAGCTGTCATGAGGGATCTTAACTATAAACGCTTTACTTGGAATTGTTTTGATAAAAATAGAAGTGGATAATTATTGTTAGACTATTGTCTTGAACATAATTTAAAAATAAATGCACCTGAGAAACCAACATATTACCCCACTGACAGTTCTAGGAAACCCAGTGCAATAGACTGAATTTTATATAAAAACAAAAATATTTCAGATCAAATACTTTCCGTTCTCGAATTAACTTCTTATCACAATCCGTTAGCATACCAGATCAAACTCCAGATACAACACACTAATAATAATGACGAAGGATTTCGTTCACAAATAAATAGGAGAAAATACAAGATACTAATAAATGAAAGACTTTAAAACGATCTTCCGCTGGTAACAAAAACAGATCTAGAAAAAGGAGTAAGCTACTTTCAAAACAGTATATTTACATCAATAACCGAATCAACACAACAAACAGTAAACCACGCCAACATTAAAATAAATAGTTTGTACAACAATCCCTATCTTCATTTTCTAATTAAACTAAAAAAAATATTTAGACTCAAGCATCAACAACATCTAAATAAATCATTCAAAAGAGTTGAAATTTATTTATCTAAAATAATAAACAAATTAATGTTTATCCAGACAAATAAGCAATGGAACAAAAACCTTCGTAAAGTCAAAGCAACCGATAAACTCTGGACGATACATGGAATCTTTAATAAAAGACAAACAAACTACCCTGATAGCCGATACAAGTAGCCAGAACAATAATTTTGAAACCGAAACGCATGCTATAATAATTAACAGTGAAGTTAAGAGAAAAGTAAAACAGCCTGTAGAAACTCAGGCTAATTACAAAATTTTGAAAAACATAAATACGAAAAAAAACTCCTGGCCTCGACTGTACACTACCAATATATTTATAAAACTACCACCAACAGGAATTAGGAGACTGTTATTTTTTTATAAATGTGGTGTTTAGATTAATACACTACCCACAGATTTGGAAAATGGCAACAATCAAAGCAATTCCGAAATCTATCAAAAATAAAAAAAAATGTAGAAAACCATAGACCAATTAGTTTACTATATATTGTAGGAAAAATAGCAGAAAAAATCTTTTTCCAAAGAATAAATACAGTTGTTGCAGGTAAAAAGATATTTATAGATGAAAAATTTGTATTTGGGTATCAACATTCTGCTATAGCTCAATTAGGTAGGCTGACTGATCATATCACGGAGGGATTTAATCACAAAAAGCACACAGGGTTGGAATTACTGGACGCTCAAAGAGCATTCGACAGTATCTGGTATGATGGCCTCATATATAAGTTAACAGTTTACAATTTTCCATCATCTATAAGAGCCCTAATAAAATCTTATTTATTTAACCGCATGATACAAGTAGTTATCGAGGGCCTCTATTCTTCAGTACATCCACTTATAGCCGGACTCCCACAGGGCGGGGTTCTATCACCAACGCTCTACAATATCTATATTAATGACATAACTAACACATTTCATTATATTAAATGTTTAATATAATTTAATTATTATATTTAAGGTACAAAAATCTCTGTTTGCAGACGATACTGCTTTTATACTTCAAGCTACAGACCAGACGCAATCTCTAATAGACTGGCCGTAACATAAAAAATTGTGAGATTTTCTAACAGATGGAAAATTAAAATAAATCAGGATAAAACTCAAGCTATATTATTTACAAAGAAAAGACCACATCTTATCCTCCCTCCCCCAACTGACAGTAAAAACCAAGCCTGTACCTTGGTCAATTCAGATTAAATAGGTAGGACTTAAAGTGGATAAAAGACTTTCACTTACCACACTGTAATAAAGCCAACAGAGCTCTGTGTACTATATATCCATATTTTAACAGGAATTCTAAATTATATACATCAAATAAGTTATTATTATATAAAGCATGTCTGCGACCAATTTTAACTTATGCTTGCCCAATATTTAGCTACTTGTGACAAACTAACTATAAAAAATCACAAATTTATCAAAATAAATGCCTAACAATGACTGGAAATTACTCTTATTATACTAAAATCAAAATTATGCATCAGGAATCATTCATTAAAGAATATATTACCAAACTATGTGAACCATTTTTTTTTTAAATGTAAGACTAACAAAAATCCACTTATCGAAAATATTGAGAACTATTAAAAAAATATTACAAAACGTTATGTACATAATAGAACAAAACATCTATTATTGTAAAACATAATTTATTTTTTTAAAAATGAGAAAGTTTTTTATGTTTTTTTTTCTTTCATTTTTTTATTAAGAATTGTTATTAGTCGTATGTATAAAGTTGAAAAATGTATTTTTGAATATAGAGACTGGTCTTTTGTGGAGCATCAAACTTACGTTCATTATAATAGATTATTAAATAAAAACATCAAAATAATTTTTTTTAAAAATGAACTTTAGAGTAGAAGTCAAGATTGATGCAATCTGGGCCAAATGAGTTTTTAAAAAAAATCATTTAATAACGTTTTTGGAAATTAGCTGTAAGGATTTTTTTTGTTTTAAATTAAGAGCAATTTCATAACAACATTTTACGTTGGCATCGATTTTTTAAGTTTTATAAAATTAAAATATTTGGCATATTTTTGTTTATTTTTTTTATTAATATTTTTATAAAAATACTTCACATTGCATTTTATTATTTAAAATATTGGTGTTAAATTTTTGTTGATATTTATTCCTGTATTATTTTTTTAAACTCCTACAAAAATTTTAATGGTAAATAGTATGCTAAGTAGAAAAAAAGGATTTAGACCAGAAGATATCGTAGTAAAAGAAAGGAAATAACCTATGTGAACAAAATTATAATAAAATTTGTCTTTATTTAATGCTGTTTAATTTTAAATTGACTAAATTAATTTAAAATAAGACCCATTGAGAATGATCTAAACTAAAACCTTTACATAGTTAATGTAAAAGTTTAAATTATCAATTGATTAAACTATATTTTGAGTCTACGGAGAAGTAAAGTTATAGCACATAAAACATATAAAATTATGTAGACAATATAGCATTTCAAAGTCAATGTAACCGGTTCTAAATCAATTGTCAACTTTTACATTTCAATTGTAACCCTTTCCAATTCAATTGTAACTTTTTTTAACTTTAGAAATCGTTCATTACATTTTTAAGGACGCTAAATCCAAATTTACTATCGGATTTTCGATCGCGCCTCCGCATTTCGATTTACCGTCACTATTGAAGTTTACTTTGATACAGGGATCAATTATTATTATTATTATTATTTAGGTTTTCGAGGGTTCTGATTTTTGATCGAGCAAGCGCATTTTGAATGACCATTACAGTTGACATTTGTATTCATATAGATGTCGTTAACTAAGTTTTCAGGGACAATATTTTCGAATTTACAATCGAATTTTTGATCACGCATGCGCATGACGATTTACTATTACCGTTGAAGTTGTATTCTATTTAGAGATCATTCATAAGGTTTTCAAGAATTGACATTCCGTTTTTCGATTTGGATTTTTTATCGAGCATGCTCAGTTCGAATGACTATTACAGTTGGCTTTTTTTTTCTTATATCATCTTTTTTTTTCTTGAAAACCTAATAAACAAAACCTACACCAAAAACGAATGCCAACTACAATGGTAGTTTGAAATTAGAATGCTCGGTAAAAAAAAAAAAAAATTCCCTATATTGAAAAATATTTCAACAGTAACATAAAATCAAAATGTGCTAGGCGTGATTGAAAATCCGATAGAATACATCAATTACCTAATACACGAAAAAAATGTCCAAAGAATATGCCGAAACTATTTCAAAAGTCATTATTGAAATTTAGGTAATCATTAAAATAATAAAAAATATGCAATATTTATGAATTAATTCAAGTCCAGTTGGGTTGCAATTGCAATTGAAAGGTTACATTTGAATTGGAATGGGTTACAATTGAAATGGAAAATGCTACAACCAAAA
This sequence comes from Rhaphigaster nebulosa, assembly GCA_948150685.1. Lineage (NCBI taxonomy): Eukaryota > Metazoa > Arthropoda > Insecta > Hemiptera > Pentatomidae > Rhaphigaster > Rhaphigaster nebulosa. Next base: position 29,073,482 of record OX411307.1, on the reverse strand, counting down.
TGGAAAAAGTTACAATTGAAACGGAAAAGCCTACCACCAAAATGGAAAAGGTGACAATTGAAATGAAAAAGGCTACAACCAAAATGGAAAAGGTTAAATTGAAATGTAAATGCTATAGAAACAATATGTGGTCGTTATGTTTCTTTATCTGTTTCCCTACATATCATTTTGACTTTTAAATTCTATATCTGCACTTTGTTTATTTGCTTTTATTTCTTTCAATACTACTGACAATCAATATAATATTTTTTTTATATTTTATTATCACCTAAATATTCGATTTTTTAAAGCACATTATATGTCAAAGGGTATTTAATAGCCTTATTTTTTAATCGTTCGTGCTACAATCATTACATCTTATGAGACTAAACTTTATTTTACGTTTTGAAGAAAATTAGTAAATTGTGACTACCATCGTCCCCCCCCCCCCCCCCAAACATTAAATTTATCTTGTTCTTCTTATTTTTTTTAATGTCGATTTCTCGAAAATTGGACATTCCTCAACTGGCTATGACGGATTTTATTATAATACAAAAACATGGAATAAACTAGTTTATAGGCCCAAAGGTCCCACTCAAAAGAAGCGTCCCCTCTCAGCTATCCAGCCTCCTCTCAGATATCCATCCCACTCTCAGCTATCCTGCCCACTCTCAACTACCCTCCCCACCCTCAGCTATCCACCCCCCTCTCAGCTATCCAGCCCCCTCTCAGATATCCTGTCCACTCTCAACTATCCTGCCTACTCTCAGCTATCCAGCCCCCTCTCAGATATCCTGCCTATTCTCAGCTATCCTGCCCCCTCTCAAATATCCTACCCCCTCTCAGCTATCCTGCCCTTTTCCATAATTTCCTGCTACGACCTATCTTCCTCCTTCTCAAAGGTTCTCACTCTATTTCTTCCCTAATCTTTTCTCTATAATCTTTTTTACATTCCTCTCTTTCGTTGTATAGTAAAATTTTTCTTCAAATCTGTCGTTTCACAGATGTCATTTATTATATCTCCCTTTCTGGACTCACCCTTGGAACTTTGTGGGTAATCCATTTTCCTGTCACTCGTAATTCTGTTTCTCTTTTGTCTTTTTTAAGCAGTAGGTTAGATACTCCGTGCTAAAGTGGGTTGGCATCCTTGCTTTTGAGTGAAGTGCTTCGCCTTTTGTTTTAGTTTCATATTTTTGACTCGATAACATTTTACATTTGCTTACTATACTGTATAACTTAAAACATTTTTTTTTCTAATAAACATCTCATTAGGGGAAAGAGAAATATATTTGTACATTTTCAGTTCCATTTTGTTGAGTTTTCTTCATCTTCCCGAAGGCTTTGTCCTCTACTACTGTTTGGTTATCTATTAAGATTTTTTAATATTGAGCATGAATGGACATCGTCCACGGATCATTATCTCGAATCTCTCACTATTAATAATCAACTTTTTACGCAAATTGATTCTCCAGTGTTGTGATTAAGTCGCAGATTTTAAATTAAGCAAATTTCCGATTTTTTTTTCAAAATTTGATACTATGCAAAAAATGCCGAGATGAAATTTAAGCCGTTATGGTGAGTTTCATGCGGATTCTCTGACGATGTATTAACTTTGTCCGTTTGTGAGGAAATATTTGTCAACCGATTATGCAAGCAAAACTTTTCCCCTAAGCACATCCTTCTACTACCACTTGTCCCAAATTAAAATCTGGAACCTCCAGAAAGGAAATCTGAAAGGGATGCAAAAGCTTGCTTGAATGCTTTAGGTAATGAAGGTTTTTTCGAATTAAAATATATTTCTACAAAATTTCCATTATATTAATGAAAAAATATTTTTAATATATTCAGTCTTTAATAAATGCTAAGGGAATTTTTTTTTTTTATCATTTTATAATAGTCAGAGGATTTTAAAATTATATAAAAGAGAATAAATAACCATTGTTAATGACAAATAAAAATTTTTTTATGACAGAAGTCTCGAGTTACAATTATCTGTACATACAGGCTTAATTTTTTTTTAATGGTATGCTGCTCTTTGTTTCAGAACCACCATCAAAATCTGTGTAAAAATATAATCCCTGAATGAATAAACATGGACATAAGCATAACTTCCTTTATTAATTCTGTTAAAAATAATGTATATTTTCTTACGCAAACGTTCATATATCTGTAAATTCTTGTTACCTATTTACTCGATGGAGCTACCGGTATATCGTATGGAAAAAAAATCATAAAATAGGGGTCCTGTTCCAAAATCCGCTATTATTGTAGGGGCGGGTGTGTTTGGGTCCAGCTTATGAATCTCTAAGACGGTCCACGCGCCAACATCGAAGATCGATAAACATATATCTGGAATTATTTATTTATATGGAGCAATCTATTGTCGACGGAGCAGTATGGGGAGGGGGGGGGATGCAATAGAGGTGATACCATCATGTCAGATCCGACCGGGACCGGCCTATGAATTGCCGATGACCAGAACTCACTGGCCCGCTCTGGCTTAGATGGCTCCTCGCTGAAGCTGCTTAAAAAACATTGCCACTCAGTACGGCCCAAGTCATTGGCCTCTACACATCCCCTCCTCATAATATTCCTTTCCTCACATTCTCAAATATTTAATGCTACATTAATCCCTTTATTTTTTTATCTATCTATATTTTTTTTATCGTTATTATCAGCTGGGGTTACGACCCAGCTGTTGTGTCAAAGCCTGCCCCAGCATAGTATAGATCTAATATACTTCATCATTTACATTAATTTATTTAATCAATAATGTACATTGGTATCATATTAGTATCTATATCTACACGTGATGACACGACAAGAAAAGTATAAAATTTTTAGAATACTAAATATAAAATTATACCATACAACTAGGAGTTATTTATTTCAGATAAGTGATGTGTAACAATCGTTTCGCTGCAGTGGCGTACGCAGAGTGGGTAATTAGGGGGATATATCCTCCTCCTCTCCGAAATTTGTGGAAAAATATGATTTACATATAAGTTTTGTATTTGTTATCCAATTTGTATTCATGTCCTTAAAACTTACGCCCTATTTGGCGATTATAGACACTTTATGAATAATTTCCTTTTCACCAAATCCATCCCCCGAAAAAAATTTAAATACCCCTCGGTATTAAATACCCCTTAAAACATGCTCCTCCCACTTTATTGTTGCCACTTGAATACTGAGCGTTTTGGAATGAAAGTAGACTTTTTTCGATGTGATTTTAATTCTCTACTACATTTATTTATTTTTAGATAAAGATAAGGATATATTAAACATTTCTCTACCCAGTGATAACTTATGGCTCGGAGGCGTGGGCCTTGACAAAGGGATATGAGAAATGATTACTTACATTCGAGAGGACGGTCCTCAGAAAGATATTTGGACCCATAAAACCTGGTGAAGAATGGAGACGACGAAAGAAAAGGGAGCTATGCAACCTTTCCAAATGCCTAGATGTTGTCAAGAAAGCGAAACTGGGGCGGCTACGTTGGGCAGGCCACGTGGCACGCATGGAAGATTCGATGATCCCCAGGAAGATCCTCACAGGTGGATTCCATGGTACAAGAAGAGTAGGAAGACCCAATATGAGGTGGACGGATGCTGTGGCCAAGGATGAAAGAACCCTGCTCGGTGTCCTCGACCGGAGGAATGCTGCGCAAGATAAAACCAACTGGCGAAGACTATTATTGGAGGCGGCCCAGACTTGGTGACGAGTTGTTGCGCCAGATAATAATAATAACTACATTTACTTAACTAATTTTCTTTAAAAAATTAGTTTAAATTTAGTTTTAAAAATTAGTTTACTTTCCTTCAGAGAAATTTGTAAAAAAAAAAAAAGTCGATTCGCGCCCTTATATCAAAAAAGTGTCCGATATGAATTCGTCTTACATTTCATTTCCGTAAAGAATCCGAATAAAAAATGAACACATCCTGTCGGTAATTCCAGAGTTAAAGTCGCTGGAGGAATACTCTGATAGGTTACAAAGTCGACAATGCGCCTCAAACTAATTTCAGGTTACCCGATTAGGATCCCACAAATTTCATTTGATATTCTAAAATTTAAAGGGGAACTCAGTTTGTCAGTGACACCCTTTATATGAACGAATATTGTATGTAGGTTCGTCACTAATTTGTACATATTCTAACAATGTATTCGTCTGTTTGATGGACACTGAAGTAGGTTTTGGATAATCGCCTAAATGAGAGATGCTCATTTTTTTTGTTTTATTATGTTGACTGAAAAAAGATACAGTGTGTAGTCCAGAGTTTAAATTGTAGTGAAAAAACAAAACAAAAAAAAAAACCTTAGATCAAAAGAAATAGATGTTCCATCTGAAGCTTTAAATATTTTAAGGACTCCAGTGGACTTTTAATTAAAATTTCTCCTATTTTTATTTCGGGGAAACTTTAGCAACTTCATCCAATGACAATCGACCAAAAGACTCTAATTCATATTAAATATTTCTAAGCAAATATATAACATTGGCACAATGTATGCACATTTTATATTTTCATCTGAAATGAAGCAAAATGGTCATATAAAGATTTATGTTCGTGTATGCATGCGTGCATATTATTGAGGTATTCCACAAATATTCATAACGAGTTGAGCACATACAGCTTAGATGAGTTCACCTAGCTTCGATGAGCTATGTAGCAAACAATCACTTCGATTTTACATTGGTCGAGAGATCCATGGATGATAGCTAGCAGGTTGGGATCATCAAGGTTCTAAAAGTCTTTTCACATGAAAAACCAACAGTGGATTGATCATCTTAGCGTTTTGAAAAACTACGTTTTTGTTCAAGATACACAGATACACAAAGCTAGGGGCACAGTAAGGTTTTCCTAGGGACTGCCACACACTATGTCAAGGTTGTGCTGGTAATTGTCATAGGACCACTTTAGGTATTGAAATACAATGTTCTATATAATTGGTAAAAATAAATATAAATTGTACCTGAAAAATAGCAGAAGAACAGTAGAAATGAAAAGAATGTAAGAGAGAGAAGAAGGGGAGGAAAGCAAAACTGAAATACATTAATAATTGGTCAAATAAAAGTTTAACTAAATTTGAAAACAAGGGTTTATTTTTAGATTAAGAAAAGAAAATATTTAATGTAAATAGAAACAGAGAATTGACTCAAAAGATTCATTCCAGAAACATTAAACAATATGAAATATAAAATATAACTAAAACAGAAAATTCCTCCAAGAATAATTGAAAAACTAAAAAATATTTAAAATAACATTACAAAGATTCATGCAAAAATAAGTAAGAACTAGAAATAACAATAAGAATTGAATATTGCAAATTAAAGAACTAATTATGAGTGATATTATACTACTGTAACTATTGTGTATACCTGGTGAAAATTTATTGAACTGTAGGTAGATTTGATAGAGAAAAATATATGTTCAAAGGTGGTAAGATATCGTAAAGAAAAAGTTCACAGCGCAAATAGTTATACAACTGGTGATAATGGTGATAAGAGTAAGGTAACAATGTTAGGTAACAATCTGCTAACCTTCTTATGTAAAAATTGCAATGAAGTGGCTGTGCTATGGCTTTCAATCAGTTTGTTCTTTATTAAAACGATTAGTGATTTGTTTTAGAAAAACAATATTTACACTATTCTAAATACAACATAATTACCTGAATGAAGTTATAGCATCATAAAGAATAGCCTATTTCCTAAGGTAAATATGATGAGAATATAACTGAGAAAAAAAAATATGAATTGGAAAAGGAGGTAAGTTGAGGAATATATACCAGCTAAGAATTTAATAGTTTGCAGCCAAATTGGTGAGAGATGTCTGTAATGAAGACGGGCCTCAACACACAGCTTCAACCAAGTCAATTTCGAATTAATTATGAAATTAGTAAAATTTCAATGCCATCATACACTGGTCCAAATAAAACGCACGATAATCCATTGTTTTTTATCGAATCATATGTTATATATTAGATATATTGTAAATACATTTCACCGAACGAATATTCCATCCTAAGGATTAATTCATTACATTTCTACCATCCTATTTGAGTGGAACAATACCGGGAAAGCAGTGTTATCCGTTAAAACCTTGTTGAATTATCCCATTATTTCAATAATTCCCCAAGCTTTATTATTATTATTATCTTGGAATCCACACTAAATTTCATTCGTATCCAATGGCAAATAAACTGCCTATTACAATGCATTATTCACTAGCATTATTCAGGGATTGATAAATTAATTGCCACTTCTATAATTTTGTTTTTATTGAAAACTAGTTTCGAATGTTATACATTCATCTTCAGTTCTAAAAACACACAAAAATTCAGAAATAAGCAATTCGAAATACAGTTTGGTATTATTATACATATTAAATTAAATGTAACATAAATTAGTATTATATAAAATTTATGAATTATGAATTTAACTCAAGACATGAAATTTAAGACAAAAAATCAAATACATGTCGGTACTCACCAAGCAGATTATATCAAACAGAAAAGTTTGTATTGGTTTGTTCTCGCACTGAACTAGCAATGGAAGAAAGGTGGGGTGTTTACAGATAAACGGTTAAAGGGTCGGGTTTTTTTTTAGTAATTCCGGTGAGTAATTTTCTTTTCTGTTGCAGATGGGTATGAATTTAAGATTGGACTGTTGGAGATATTTATTTGGTCATTAAAGCAAAAACCTGGATTGGATTTGAACGATTTTATTATTTCAAGTGCTTCATATATATTTAATTTGAGGCTGTTTTTAACGTGATATATTTATTTAACTCGTGAGTCTTTGATGAATTTATGTTTTTTTTTTCATTTAAATGAATTGCAAAGTTGGAATTCTCTGTCTTATTATTATATGCACGTATATGTTCCTTTAATCTCTGATTTAGTGATCTTTCAGTTTTTCCCGTGTTCTTGGCTGCACAATCATTACAAATTAGTTCGTATCGGTACGAACTAAATTGCAATGATTTGTAGCTTATCAAAATTAAGATCCTTGTAGATCCTAGCTTCTTCGGTAATATGAAATAATAGAAATTAAAAAAAAAAAATCATTGAAGTTCAATAATAAAGTAGACACTTAAGACAATAAAATTACGCTCTGATGTGCCTGGCTCTAATGTTAGATATCAATGACAGAACGGGCTGAATAAAAGTAAGGGATTGGGGCTGGGGAGCGGTATATCATATAATTCGTTTTTGTATCAGTTCCATCCCGCATTATGCAGATTATTTCATGCAATTGTTTTCATCAGCCATCCGTGAACTAATGCCCGCTACGGCAATGAGCTGACAAAGACTGTTTTTTATCCTCCCGCGATGAAATACTAACAGAGCCGTTATTGGATCGGCGATCGGCGGCGAATTTGGCAAAATATTTGCTTCGAATTAAACAGAGTGTGAGGCTTTGATAATTGGCGGAAATGATTCCCTGCAACCTTCAAATTATCTCTGTTTCGTTTTTTTCGTCCCACTTAAAAAACATTAACATGCTCCGCTTCGATAGTAGTTCAGTAGGGTTTGGGGGAGGCTGTAGGGGAATAAACCTTAGAGTGAATATAATATAATAAGCTGCCCCAAACAATGCATCAACACAATGATAACATTCACCAGTGTTAAAGGAAAATAAAAACAGATTAAACAAACCCGCAATCTTAAGTAATAATGAAGCTAAGATTGGTATGGAGAAGGATAAATATGACAGAATCAATTTGGTTCCTTTACTCTATGAACAGTTACCTTTTATCGGGGACAAATGTGAAAATAAAAATCATATACTATCATAAGGGAAAAGATATGCTCTTGTTGAAGAAATTACTAAAAAAAATAAATCAAAATACCCTTTCCTAGCTGTGAGAACAGAAACTCTATATGGGAATTATTTGGTACTACAAAAAAAAAAAAAGAAATTGTCGGTTACGAGTTTCACAGCTAAAAATTAAGGGATGAAGAACATATTTTATTTTTAAAAATAAAACTAGACAATGATTGAAGTAAAAAATTAAAAAGTCATTATAATCTAAATGGTAATACAGCCCTTCATACGCACAAAGCCAAATGATCAGTTATTTAAAATGTCATATTCTATACACTATTTAGATCAATATAATAGCAATTCGAAGCAACGAACTGGTCCTCCAATTCAAGTCAGAATCGAGTCCGACTTTAGAAGAGAATTGAGAAGTTTAGTATTTTATCAAAAGTTGATATATACACTTCTCATAAAAATATGAGTTTTTGTCGGAAGCCTAATTTATCCCTGTTAAATAGGGTTTTAAAATCATCCTTTTCGATCAAAGTCTTAAAACTCATTGAGTCAGGGTGATGATTTTATAAGATTTGATTTGTTATTTTATCTCGCATAGAGAGACTGTCATTTATTACACACAACTCGACTGAGAAGACGAAACTCGCATAAAAAATATATTGAACAAATTTCAAGTATTGGTTACAGATATCATATTTGTACACTTTAATTTTAAATTGGAATATTTTATAAATAAATTAAAAGTCAAAATCAATTAAAATATAAAATTTATTTCTTATAGCCGTACTTATGGGTGATTCTCAGAAAAAAAAAAAAAAATCGTGTCTCACGTAGGCGATGTGTATCATTTTTTTTTTTTTAATCCGTTATGTTCATTTCACTTTCCAACTCAATGACAAAAACAATCAGTTTTCACTAAATTATACACTTTTTTCTTGAATCAAACATCTCAATTCTCATTACCATCACGTGCCCCTGATTATAGTTAAACACACATAACATGTAATTACTACATTGTTTATTGAAAATGAACTCCATCGCCAAAACGTGATGGTATATACCACAGGTGAGGAACCTACGGCCTCGAGGCTGCAAATGGCCTCCAACGACTGGTGAGACCACCGAGAGTTTTCTTGTTATATCTCGTGAACGAGTGGATGGATTTTTGCGGTTCCAACAATTTTCTGACTATACAGAGGTAGGCTAAAACGAAATAGAAAGTAAAATTTTCTCACTTTTCTTTCGCTTTTCCTCTGATATCTCGTGAAAGGTTGAATGGATTTTCACATTTCAAACGCTTTTCCGATTATTTAAAGATAGATTACAAGGAAAACGAGAGTAAAAGTTTTCATTAGCTTTACCTCTTATATATCGTGAACGGTAAAGAATTTTCGCGGTTCCAACGATTCTTCGGCAGTATAAAAGGAAAACTAGTATAAAAATTATTCGAATTTTCGTTATATCTCTTATATCTCGTTAACAGGAGAATGGTTGTTTGCGATTCTAACGATTTTTCGATTATCAAGACGTGTGATAAAAGGAAAACGAATGTGAACATTTTTCAAACTTTTTATTCGCATTTTCTCTTATATCTGCCTCTAAATAGTTGGAAAATCCTTTGAATAGTGAAAATACATTCACCTATTCACGAGATATAAAAAGGAAAGCGAATGAAAAGTAGGAAAAATTTTCAACTCGTTTTTCCTTTAAATAGTGGGAAATGGGAATGTGAATTTTGAGTCTGAAATGCGAAAATCTACACACCCGTTCACGAGATATAAGAGGGAAGTCGAATGGAAAATTTGAAATTAGTAGTACCAACTAAAAAAAAAAAAAATAATGTATATATATTTATGCATGTGTGTGTGTTTAAACAAATACATGTACTAATACAAAATAATAGCGGCCTCCTTTCCTATGGTATATACCATAGGTGGGAAACCTTTTTACCATTAGGCGGTAAGACTTTATTTAAATTAGGCCGATATAATTATTTATATTTTACTGTTGGTATCTATATTTGTTTAAACGCACAGACACACACACACACACATATATGCTATAAATATGTGTATATATTTTTTCGGTTGGCACCACAATTTTTAGATGTAAATCTCGTGAACGGCTGAATGAATTTTCGCGGTCCAAACTTCTTTTTCCGACTATTCAGGGGTAAGCTAAAAGAAAAATTAGTGTAAATATTTTCCAACTTTTCATTCGCTTTTCTTCTTATATCTTGTGAACTATGAATAAATTTTGGTTGTCGAAATGACTTTCTGAGTGTTCAGAGGTAGACTAAAAGAAAATGAGTTTGAAAATTTTCAGAATTATCATTCGCTTTTCCTCTTATATCTCGTGATATATACCTCTTATATCTTTTCGAGGGTTCAAATGATTTTCCAACTGAAATATTAAAACCAACGTTAGAATTTTTCACACAAATTTTCCTTTTAGCCTATATAAGAAGAAAATCGAATGAAAAGGCAGAAAATTGTCACTCTTATTTTCCTTTTAGCCTTCCTCTAAATAGTCGGAAAATCGTTTGAACAGCGAAAACTTATTTACCCATTCACGAGATTTACATTTAAAAATTGTGGTGCCAACCAAAAAAATATATACATAAATTTATATTATATATGTGTGTGTGTGTGTGTGTGTGTGTGTTGGATGTAAGAGGAAAAGTGAATCAAAAGTCGGAAAATTTTCACTATCGTTTTCCTTTCAGCATATCTCTAAACAGTCGAAAAATCGTTAACAGGACATAAGAGGAAAAGTGATTGAAATTTACATTTATACAATTCTTTATTTATGCTCGACTGATTGAAATACGGAAGTATTAATACTTATCAGAAAATGTTTAGATGTTTAAGTTTTTCCTTTTCTTTCAAAACTCGACCAATCCACTATTTTTTTAGTTACCTAAATTACTCAAAGTGAACTAAAAACGAAATTATGAAAATTTGGATCATATTTAGTCAGGGACTACCTCAGGGACTAACAATATAGAACAACCACCGTTTCGAAAAACTGAGTACAGTTTTTCATTTCTACACGTACATTGCTGCACGTGTTTTTCATTTTTTGAAAATTATCGAAAAAGTCAGTTGACATCCGCATGATCTTTTAGAAGGTTCAATCTAATTAGGGATTGATAAAATATTTGCCACTTCTATAATTTTGTTTTTTTGAAAACTAGTTTCGAATGTTATACATTCATCTTCAGTTCAAAGTTTAAGTAGATTATAGATTATATAAGTAAATTATATGAGTTAAGTAGATCATATAATCTACTTAGACCTTGAACTGAGGATGAATGTATAACATTCGAAACTTGTTTTCAATAAAACAAAATTGTAGAAGTGGCAAAAAATGTATCAATCACTAATTATCGTAAAGTGGATATATTAACTTTTGATAGAAAACTCCTCATTGAATTTTCATATTATGGATTTATGTTTGACTGTAAAATCCAGCCACCAGGTACTATTTACCTGGACATAATTTTGAAGTTAATGATATTTTGATATGTTTTATTTGGGTATTCTATGGTACAGAATCAAAGTTTTCCAAGTTGAGAGCCCTGTAGAAACTTCAGGGCACCCAGATATTACGGGATTTTTTCAGCTCATAACTCCTAAACGACGCTTTCTAGCCGAAAAAAACTTATTACAAAAATTAAAAAAGCATTTATTTTTCTAAAATTAGCACTGGTTAAACGTTTTTCTTTACCAGTTATGTTCCGAGATATAGCCTTACAATGTTTAAAAAAAAAATTCTAAGTATTGAAATACTTGGAAAAATGCAGGTTTTTTCCTAGTAAGTTTCATATTTCAACATTTCTATATTGATAATAATAGTAGTAATGTAATGTTCCTCTCAATTGATTAATTTAACAACATCACTCTAGGCCCTCCGTCAGGGAAGGGCAGGGTTGGGGCAAAATTCCCGGTTCCCGGGCTTCCAAGGGCCCCGCCAAGAGTTTTTTTAAAAAAAAGTATGCAGTCAAAAGGTTAGTTAAACCAATTTATGCTTATAATAATAACAAATTATTTCAATCTATAATAATTTATATCACTCATCGTAAACCGGGGTAACATTAGGGCATATTTTACAGACATTTTCTTGTATCACCCTGATCAGAAAAGTTTTTAATTTTAGACCTAAGCAAAATGGAAGCTACAACTTTTTGTTACCTTACAATACTCATATTCTTAAGATATCTTTAACAGGGAGAGAGAGGGAAGGGATTTAGGGGAGAGACGTTTTTTCTCATTTTAGGAAAAAATATTTGTTCTTAGAGAGAAATGTTAAAGGTAAAATTTGTAGAGCATTGCTCATTCATTGACACGTTTACGCTGAGTACGTTTCTGACACGTTTTTAAATTGTGTGGTTCGATTTCATGCTAAAATAAAATAAAAATTTATTGCTTTTTAATTTTTGTAATATGATGTTTTCGGCTAGAACGCGTTTTTTAGGAGTTATAAGCTGAAAAAGTCACGAAATTTATATCATTTCGGGTGCCCTGAAGTTTCCACAGGTTTCTTGTATTGGAAAACTCGGATTCGACACTACACAATAGCCACATACAACAAATCCAAAAGATCATCAACTTCGGAATTGTGTCCAGGTAACACAATTTTAAATACAGAGTGAGTGGACTAGTATGGTAAATCAAGAAGGAGACAGGCGTTGGCACATCACTAAGGTTCGCCTCCAGGCCTGCCTATTCAGCCCTGATGAAGACCTACAATGTGGATTGAAACGATGGAAACCTTCTTGTGGCACAGGTATTCTTTATTACACAGTTATCTGATAAAGAAACAGCACTTCCTCATCAATTATTGAGCCCGAGACTCTTTATGAGTTGTAGTAGATCATTTTTTTTTTCTTTGTAGGTTCAGTCGCTTCTGAAATGACTATTTAGCATAACTTAGGTTTGCAACAAGGAGGGAAGTACTCAGCTGTCTACCTGTCTCTTGCAAATACTGCAGGACGAAAATCAGACACTTTTATCAGGATCTACACCTAGGCTTTACTGGGCCGAAGCGGGTATCATTCATTTATTCTAGTTCGGGGATTGAACTTTTAAATTATAATTATACTAGCAAAGTTGCGAGCCTTGTATAATTTGTACAATACTGTGCCTTTACAATTAATTAACCAGCTATTTGGAAGAATTTCTACCGCTCTTCAAACTTTTGAATTATTTACTATCGATACTTTTTTAGTATATAATTTTCAATGATGACTCATCTCATGATTTTATACTTACGATCCTGGTAATACTTTGTCATCAGGAACTTTTATCAGATTTCGGAAGTAGGTTACAAGAAATTGTGCGAAGCGAGGTATAGTCCGGTGTAAGTTGGTCGGCCTGGAGAGGATTTGGAGCGAGGGGGAGGGGGAGTGCGGTAGCAATAGGAGGAAGAGTTGTTAGCTGCTGAGATGCTATCTTAGGACGCTGCTGCCAAATTCCTTATCTGACGGTGGCCCAGTCTTGGCAGTGTCGCGTCTCCCGTTTGTCATATCTCAAAGCAGCAGTTGTACTCTTGGTGGCTCACCTTAATGGAAGCTAAACCTCTTTATGTCTCTCATTCATTTGTAGATCAATGCGACAGAATTAGCTATCATATTGAATTGAGCAGTTTCTTGGCTTCCCCAGTAAAAATAACATGAAATAGTTTCAAATCGTACATACGGATAATTGTTTCAATATATTCAGCAAAAGGATATTAAAATAGTCTAGGTGATTTCAGCGAGTTTCATTGGAGATTTATACGTATATTGTAACGCTCTAAAAATAATACTGGCTTTGACGAGGATAGAGGTCCTTCGGGAGGTCCTTATTTCAAAAATAGTCGGTTTTAACATTGATACAGGTTTCGATAGATCCTGGCTAGTTATTAAATCGGAACGGGTTATATTAGCGAGTAGAGAGACATTGGAATAAACGCTAAAATAGTCTATTTTAATAAATCGACTACTTCTTCCCGTACAAGAAATTATATCAGAAAATTATTTAGGTAAGCTTGTTAGCCTAGGGAGGGAGGTAGGGTCCCGCTACAAAAAGCCACTGTTTTAACAATCTCCGAGTTCATACCCGTTGAAACTAGTTGGCCCCGAAAGCCTATTAGGAATCGCGTGAGGAAGGGTGGGTTAGGTAAAAGGGGAGGAGGAGGAAAATATTTATACATATATTGTAACGTTCTTAATATAATACTAGCTTTTGCGAGGATTATAGCTTAGGTCCTTCGAGAGGTCCTTATAACAAAAATAGTCGGTTTTAACACTGATATAGAATTCGATAGATCCTGGCTAGTTATTAAATCGTATCATATTATCGATTAACTTCAGACATTCCAATCAATGAAAATCATTTCTCATATTCGTGACAAATGTGAATGTAGGAATCAGATTTAACCGAAGGAAAAAAAAAGAGCCCATTCTTCTTGAAGTCTTAAAAGGAAAAAAAAATACTAAGCAAACAAAAAAAAAGTAAAATTTTTTATTGGTTCTGCACTGTGAAGTTCAGGTTTTCAATTTGAATCTTGGTCCATCTGTCCTGTTATTGAGTTTTGATAATCATAATTAGGGATAGATTTGTAGTTCATAGGTTTTTTTTTTCAAAAATTGTTGTTAATTACAGAAAAAATTTTCTAAGGCGGGCAATATTGATCACTTAAAATTGAAATAAATGCTTATATCCTGTAATCCATTAATAATATTTCATTTAAAACGTAAAATATAAAAAAAATATATTTAAACCGTATAATTTTTATATAGAACAAGTAATTGCTTGCATTTCCATTTAGAATATTTAAATGAAATCGAAACAGTATAATTTTATGTTTTTTTTTGGAGAGGGAAGAAGAGGAGAACAGCTTCCATACTAATCCAATTGGGCACGACTCAATGTAATAACAAATAAAAGAAAAATATGTGAACAAAAGAAAAATACAAGAACGAAACAATACAATTAAAATGAGTTTAAAAAATCTAAATAACTGACACAGACGAAACTTAATTTTGTCAGAGCGCGGAAAAATAATGAAAAAGATACTTTGTAAAAAAAAAAATAAAAAAAAAAAGTAAGTGTGTTAAAATAAAATTTAAAATATTATGTTTAAAAGGATTATTACCTATGCAATGCACTAGTAATTAAATAGTAATTAAAAAAGCTAAAATAAAAAACTTTACGCAATACGATGCAAATGTTCGTTAAAAATAATATTATAAACATAGCAAGCAACAAATATTGAATAGAATAGAAAACTTTCTTTATTCTGGGACTAGGTCCCTTCAAAATAACACAAATCAATTAATAAAAAGAAAAAATATATCTGGCCAAAAACTACAATAGTAAAAGTAAATAAGTTTTTACATCAATTGAAATAAAAATAAATAAACAAAATATGAATGTTTCCCTTGAAAAAATGTATATGTATTGAACCAAAACGGAAAAAAAAATTAAAGGAGAGAAAATAAAAATTATATTAATAATGAATTGGTTCACAAAATTGGCACTTTAACATTGAAAACAATCATAAACTTATAATCAAAATTTTAACCTCCAATTAAAATTTGACAAAGCTTCTGTTTGGGAAGTGAGATGTTGGAAACAATAGCCAGTAAGGAACGTTCAAGAAATATTACATTTATTTATAAAATAATCGCATTCATCCTTTGTCTGCACTAATTTATTTACATTCAATTTTAACTTTAGAATCTATAATAAAAGCTCATGTTAATAATAAAATAATTGTTTAATGAAAAGATATTCATCAGTGCTTGTTACGCATTCGTGCATTTATTTGGTTGTTATGTACGGCACACTTGTTTCGTGGATTAATTATATAAAATTGGTTGAAAATAGTAATTTTTTTGATAAATTTGCTGGAGAGTCTTAGCTAGGTCAATATTTTTGAGTATTAAAAGGGAGTATGTTTTGTGAAAAGCATTACCGAATGGAATCCCATAGACCAAGTGAGAAGGAGAGGAAGACCATACATGAGGTGGAGAGACGAAATCACCCGCAGAGTGGGAACAAACTGGATGAAAGTGGCCAGGGACAGAGAGTGCTAGTTAAAAATTGTTAATAAACTATAAAGATTGTTTTATCTGAATTTTGAATTTTATCTTATCCTATTCGAAAGAACTAGTAAATTTATGAACTAGTATATTAATGGATTTTAAGTTTTATCTTTATATATTACAATTATATTTTCTCAGTTTTGTTTGTATATTTTAATAAGCGTTGAGGGTTTTATTTTATATGGTAATATTATTATTTTTGTATCTTCATGTTTGAATAATTATATTGTTGAGCTGAACTCCATTGTACCTCCTCCGGGAGAGGCTTTATTCATGAAAATGATGTCAATAAAGCTATATTATATTATATTATGTGTTGTGAATTATGATTGAAAAATGGAATCGGTGGTATTATGGTATCAATATGTAAGTATGGTACGGTAGGAACTTAGATTGTACTAAACTTAGCGAATCCTGTTGATGCGAATATTGTTTGAATGTAGTTTGTGAGTTAAGTATGTACTTTAGGCTAGATCAGTTAAGAACTATTTTTCTCCTATTTTAGAAAACCGAATATATCCAACTGACATAACCTATTCACATTTTACATTTTCTGGGCTTGTTTGTTTAGCAGGTTCCTTCAGTTTCAGGAGGCATAAGATGGGAAGCCTATTATGGTACGAGTTAATATTTTATTAATTGCGCTTATTAATTCATTGGGCTCGATTTACTTATCAGACAAGCAAATTCTGTGAAACGGCCCGTCATGGCTTGGTTTCCAGGACTGGAAATTCTCTAGTTTATAAGGAAATCATGGATGACATCTTCGTAGATACAGAAGATGCCCTTGACCGCATTTCCAAAGGCACTATGACAAGATCCCTAATTATACTTGGGAGCAAGTATAAGAATTTCTTATCGAGAAAATATCCTTTAATTATAATCTTATTTTAAACTTTTTTTAAAAAGTACTTCGTAAATACGATTAACATTCTACAAGGGAAGGGATAAAGTACCATTAGCGTTTGGGAGGTAATAATAACCTTATCTCTGGCCCATCTCAACTAACACTTACCCATAATTAGTCACTTAATTAATATCCTCGGAAAGTGGGTCCCTCTATCGTAGCTCTCCAAGTATTGAGTTTCACTTCATGTATATATATATATATATATATATATATATATATATATATATATATATATATATATATATATATATATATATATATATTTATTTTGTTTTAATTTTTTTTTCGCAAAACATTTCTTTGATCCGATAAAAGCGTTTTACATTAAGCCAGAAAATTAAAATCCACATGATGAAAACATTTAACGATATTAATTAAAATTTAAGGAAATACAATATTAATTTCACTGCTCGAGGAAAAACGCTCTTAAAATTGTATTTTATATCAATTCGTCGATCTCGTATATTTATCTTTATTCCTAGTGACAAGATAAAAATTAAATATATGAAATACACAAGGTGTTCTAACAAAATAATCTTATTTCTTTTTAAAGTAGCGTTTATTAAATCTTATTATTATTATTTTATTTTACGTTTCATATAAACTTAAACTTAACTTAATCGACTAAAACTCACAAATATGGCGCCCGATGCTTTTTAAAAAACATTGGTAAGATGTCTGTATAAGTAATGAGGTATGATTTTTGTCGAAATTCATTTACAAAGGGAGGTTTGAATTTCTCACATCTGTTCAGTCCAGATTTCAAAGCCGATATATGGTTTAAATTATCTGGCATCGGTGGAATTTTCCCGGTCTTATTATAAAAAAGCCTTCTAGTAATGAAACCTGGCCTCTCAAAATTACTGAGGGGAAGTTTAACACTTAGTTACATAGCAAACATCTGAAGGGTGACCAAAGTAACCTGGGAGAGAGTTTCATGATAATCCCAAGCCTTTTAGGCCCGTATTTCTGACATCATTCTTGATGAAAGCCCTCTAAAAGTAATTGCTTCATTGCGCTCGATTTACTTATCAGACAAGCAAATTCTGTGAAACGGTCCGTCATGGCTTGGTTTCCAGGACTGAAAATTCTCTAGCTTATAAGGAAATCATGGATGACATCTTCGTAGATACAGAAGATCCCCTTGACCGCATCACCTACGGCACTATGGCAAGATCCCTAAATCGGAAAGGAGTTTCAGGGATTTCTAAAATCTTGTAGATTCTGGGCGGATCAATGAGATGCTGAAGACTTATTTGGGGACAAATTTCCGGAGACAATCTCTGGACTGCCCAAAGAAACAATGGATCTCCTAACTCAATGGTGCCAAGCCAATGGTCTTTGCACCAAACCTAATGTAACAAAATGCAATTCTCTGCATCTTGACAAACTGATGGAGTATAACAATCTGACCACCATGCTTGGATGGAATTGCCCTTGAAAGCAAACTGAAGCGGCAAAGTCATATCGAAGAGACCAGCACAAAGGCGCTTCGAAACCTTTGAGCATGTAAAATAGTTGTAAGCCAATCCTGGGGTTTAAACTCTAAAATGGTTCTCATGCTATATAAGGCAGCATTAGACCTTTAGTTATGTATGCTGCCATAGTATAGTAGCTTAAATCTAGAGCTTTGCTTGAAAAGCTACAAAGGCTAGAATACCTTATGACAGCCGGTGCTATGAGCACCACTACTACTGCTGCCACAGAACATTTTTGAACCTAACACGTTGAGGTAGAAACGCAAGCTTTAAGTACAGCATACAGACTTGGATGGGAACAAGATGCGAATCTCTGACCTATCAAGGACACGAAAATTTGCTCAGAACGATCGATGAGGATTTGGTGCTCGCAATTAATTCTGATTTTCAGGTCTAGAAATATGGGGACACATATTATTGGGTTAGGATTGATAGGACTAACTCGCAAGGACCGCGCGATGAAGTCAATGGCTATGCTGACGGATCCCTGGCAGAATAAAGCTCTGGGGCAGCAATGTGGAAAATGGACAAACCCAGTGGGTAGATTTATCTCAATCTTTTAGGTAATCAACATCTGTGCCCAAATCTTAATAAAAGAGGCATTGAGGGACACGTTAATATCGACAATTCCTGGCATCCAAGCCGTTATCGGTGCCTAAAATGGCTAGGCAACTTACAATTATACGTTAGTCTAAATTAGTGAAGCAATATAAAAGCAATATAAAACATTTTCTGCCTATCCAATAAGGTTCTGGTTGAATGGGGGAGTGTCTGTACACTCAAATATATCTATGGCAACGAGAAGCCGGATGGGCTCTTTAGGAAGGACACAGAACATGTACCTTTAGCACCAGGGCCCATCTGCTGTGTCAAGGCGCATCAAGGCGATTGTAGGCAACAAGGCCGGGTTCTATTGTTACGCGAAAGAATTTCATTCTTCATTAGTTCGTTTGAAATATATTTCAAGCAATAGTTTATTATATTTCTTTTACTAGAAATGGGAGTAAAATGGAGAGTAAAAAATATTAAAAAAACTTCTGAAAATGTTTTCAAATAAAAAGTTCGAGTTTTATTGGGAAAACTTAGTTTCACTACAAAAAACATCAGATGTAATATTGCTTAAGAATAAAAGTAGATAGTCTGTTTCGTGCCTTTGGACATAATGTTTGCCAGGCAAAAATTAAACAAACAAAAAAAAAAAGAGTAAAATGGAAAGGATTTTGAAATGCAGACAGACGGTTTCCCGTTGCAATCCAAAAAAAAATTTTTTTTAAAACACGGCTAGTAGGAGGACCAGGGATAGGGGCCGCTACCGATAGCAAGCAAATGACTGGTCTAGAAATTTTCTAGTAGAAACAGAATATAGAGTTCTCTAGTTGTATAGGTACTAAGAAATATATGCAAGAAAGTCGATACCCCAAAATGGGTTGTAGCGCACCTGTCATAAAAAATATGTAATAAATATATGCTGAAATCAGGTTAAAAAAAAATATAGATCTTTCAAGTACAATTGCATGTAGGAAGCAAGCGAGTAGATTTCTAATCCACACAGAAGCAGAAATAGAGAGAAGATTATGGAGGGCGTGGAAAAGGCTGACTCAGGAAGAATATACGGAAATTGGGAAATAAAAGAGGGAAGAGTACGGCATAAATGATAAGGACGAAGGCTAGGGCAGGCTCCTCCTCGGCCAATCCCCCTCCAGATTGAAAACAAAGCACACAGCCAACATATGAAGGAATGAAAAATTAAAATGCTTCTGTCTTGTCGAATAATTGAAGATCGTACACACCCTACAAATGTTAAGCAGTAGTTGCTATCATTAGCTATGGTCAATATCATCAAGCATTCAAGCCGAATTTTTATTTTGTAATTACTGCCTGGTACGTCTTAAATATATACATGTTATATCCTTGTTGTAGTTTGATAAAAAATTAATTTATCAAATCAACCTTAGATTTATTCACATAGGTCATTCAATTTAATTGGCTTTTGGACATTTCACGTTATAGAGATAATATTTTAAATAATTCTGTCTTGTCAAAAATCAGATTAAATCTTACTAGAGACTAGGATGACCAAATTCGGTGTGAGTTACATCCAGTAGCTCGACGTGTCCCACTCATTACTCCTGGAGAGAGGCATAATAATTCCAGGCAGCCTGGCCTGACACATCACAGTTCTTACAACGTTCAACAGTCATTTAAAAGATTATTTCACGCGCTTCAGCCTGCTCGGCATTATTATACACACACACTTTATATATATATATATATATATATATATATATATATATATATATATATATATATAAAAGAGTGTAGATTTCTTATATTTGTAGTGAAAAATTTTTGAAACTTTAAAACCGCCAAATTTCCCAACTCATTTTCATGTTCCATATCTTGCTTTGAGCATTAGTGATTTGTATGTAATATCTGTTATTAATTATTATATAGTGGCATTTGAAAGTATTTCTCTATTTGTTTCGAACAATCTTATAGTCATGTTGGAATTATCCTACTTTAAACTTTAACTGATGCGAGTAGCAATTTTTATCATATATTAATTTTATTTTGCCAAATAAAATGCTGTTTTTTTTTATAAAATAAAAACAAAAATTAACATTCTTCAATTAACATTCTTCCTTAATTTTTTATTGTTGTTTATTTCATTGATAAATTCACCCCGTGTCCAACAGTATATTACATAAATGTAAACACGTGCTGTGAAACTATAACATCATTATTATATACTATAAATATATAATTCGAAAGGTATATACAAACATTAATAAAATAAAACGAATTAGTTAATAATGATATAAAATAGGAACGGCAGATTAATTAAAAATTAAAATTTTATATAAGTCTATGTGTGTCGGCCATTGGCCCCAATTTTCACCTTTAGGAACGTCTAATTTGCTAATAAACTATTTCTAGAGCAAATAAACTGTTGAAAAGGTATATTCAGTAAAACAACAAAAAAATTTATTATTATTATATCAAAACACAATAAACGTATAAGTGGAAAATTAAAGAGATGAAATAATAAAGATGTAAGGATAGACAAACGTTCTTACTCAAGCACTAACTATAATATAAAATTAGAACTTTCTGTTAGAAACTTATAAAACTAACCGAAAATGTTAAAGAATACAGATATTTAACTAATCAATTATTTTACTAATAGTGGTTTGACTGATCAATAACTGTAAATAATATAAAAAATTATTGTAGTGAAGATAAAGAAGAGAAATATTTTATGTTAAAACATTTGCTGTGAAGCTAATGAAGGAACATGGTTACTGGGTAACCATGGCAACATTAAATAAACAAACAATTTTTACAAAGTATATGCTAAATTTTATGAAATTTTGTCCATATTTATGAATGGATAAATTGATAAGGCAGATCCAGGAATGTGTACTCATGGTGACGTATCGAAGTCCTCGCCTAACTGCGAGCAACCGAAGTAGTTTAGATGTGTCCACGTTTGAACCGAAACGCATTTCATTTCAGTACAAATAATATCAAACTAATTTATTAACGAAACAAATGTAAATATAAAATATAAAAACAAGACAATTCCTCTGTCAAATTAAACAATATGGTAAGCAACAATATTAATTTAATGTTCGACACAATAATAACTAACACCATGTGCATAACATATTCTTATATTTTTTTATGTTAGCAGCAAAACTATGGATCAAATAAAAGAAAAAAGGTATTTTTAAATGTTTATTTTATACTTTCTCCATTGGCTACTTTTCACTATCAAGTTAAACATATTTATTCAGTTTCATCCTTCATACTTCGAACATCTCGATTTTAAACTTTTTAAGAATCGAACTAACCGTTTTTCCAGTAGAACTCCAGTTGTTTCTCTGTAGGAGGGGGTTGAGAAAATGGTTTGAAAATATTTCTGGTGAAGAAGGAGGCCTGTAAAATATTCGTAGGGTTTGGTGGAAGCGAGGGCCCAGAATCTTTAAATCACCTAAGAAGCATCCCCTGGCGGCCTTAGACAATCCATTATCCCTCCTGTTTAAGATAAAATGACGCCGACCTATTCCTTAGAGGATAGCTTTCTCTAATTAAAATTGCCTCATAAAGATATCCAATTATCATCATTTAATTAATTATTCCTACTTTTCTCCATCTTATCTCATTGTTACCTTTTGAAATAATCTTATCTCTACTGGCTATAAAAAACTGGTAACGCTCTGACTTACAGCCTTTGCACAAGCTATCGTGTTGAGAAACAAAAAAAAATACAATTTTCAATCTAGTCACCAGGTAATTTACAATACTATCTTCTCAAATAGTCAAAATATTGAACAATAACCATTTATTTTCTCGATCGAATTTTACCTGATAGTTCAATGTTGGATATCAAACAGAAATGCCACTATTAATTTTATTCTTATCTTTCAGTCACTCATCACTACCATCCAAGAATGTTGTCCGAAGCGGAAGATTAAAACAAATCCCAACAAATGTCTTTTAGCCCCGATTATAAAGGAAATGTTTTCCTCCAGTTTTCTTTAATAATTTTCCACTCAGCCCTGTTGATGTGGCCCTCTCCTGAAATCGTCATACAAGATTGCTACGACACAAAACAACTTGCCGTATATTAACACTACAGAACTATATTTTACAGAAGCTCTTGACATCCGATTAATAGCTATAATCGATTCTATTTAGACATATTACACTACGTACACACCGGCGCTCTGCGCGTTCGCTGTTCGTCCGTTATAAACCTTCAGACATTCAGATTTTATTATTATTACACGTATTCGTTTCATCCCAATACAAAATGCTACAAATAAAAATAAACGACAGTTTTGTATCTATAAACTTGCAGTTTTGATTTATCTTCTTATCAGACGACAATTAAATGCATCCTGGTTTGCGTTTTTTTTTTACCCAAACCTTGTAAACTAGAATAATGACGATTGAATAAGACATCCACTATATCTTACTTGATAAGGCTTATCAAAGTCGCTTAAAAGTGGTCACAAATTAGAAACTTTTAGATTTAATTGGCAAAATTTCAACGACATATTGCAAAAACTAGATTTGACGCTATTGTTCAAAATATAAAAGTAAGAGAATTTGACCTGGTTGCTTTTTATTTTGTATTACTTCCGTTGGTAGGAAAACAACAAAGGTATGACTTTCTGCTTGCATTGGTCTTGCGGCTATAGCCATATCCGCTGCAATTTCCCTCCTACCATTTGCTTTTAATTGTTTTTTTAAATGATTCTTCTGATGACAATACTAAAGAAGCGATTTATTTCGATATGCATGGATAAGCTTCATTGTGATTTCTTCAGACCACACCATAATTACTACTTAAAAAGCAATCACAAAATACAATAATATGTTATCAGTGCCTGAAAGAATTATAATTATATCAAGGTATTACTTGAAATGTTTTCTGTTAGTTCCACTTTTAAATTATCATGAAAAACAATTATCAAACATTCATACGAAAAACAACAAACCTGTTACGCTCCCGTCTGAAAAACAGCAACACTCTAAATGTTCGTTGAAAATACCGACCGAACATGGATAATCGCACTCCGCGCGCGCGAACTTCGAGCGCTGCTTCAAATCCCCGTCAAAATCTAGAGAACTTGTGAGTACACACCTCGAGGAGTAACAGCTCGTAACAATAAGCTCGTAAGCTTTTTTCGTAATCTATTCCCGTTAAACTGAGGGTTTAAAAAAAAAAAAATTAAAAAAACAGAATAAATAATAGTGGCCCTAGGTTTTTCTTACAATCGTTAGATCTCTAACGATTGTTAGATTCTTAACACGAAATTTTCCATGTCATTACAATTATATTTAGTAGTTGAATTGATATATTTTATAATTCAATATATTTTAGTTTAAAAAATAAAAGACTTGAAAGGTTGCAACATCCTTTACATATTACTGAAAAATGAAAAGTTCCTTAAAATCAAACCAACGGCAAGATACGTTTTTCGAATTGACTAGATGAGGCAGAATCCGGAATGTACCAGTTTTGAGTATTGTTGAGGCTGGAGAGACACTGGGATAGAGAATCGCTAAGCGAAATCTCAAATGGCCTACTGCAAACGAACGGACCCGGAGGGGCTGCTAAGATGGCCGTTTGTGTGGGATCCGCCGGGCAGAAAAGTCGGAGGAACCTGAACTACGATTGAAGAAGTTCCCTACTGCATTCCCTTTGGCTGGATACCCCATGCTGTGGTATACGAGGATAAAAGAAATAAAAAAAAAATATATATATATATATATATATATATATATATTTTATATTTTATATATATATATATATATATATATATATATATATATATATATATATATATATATATATATATATATATATATATATATATATATATATATATATATATATATATATATATATATATATATATATATATGTATATATATATATATATATATATATATATATATATATATATATATATATATATATATATATATATATATATATATATTATAAAATAATTGAAAATACCAATAACTATAGTTCTTATTCATTTGTAAATGAAATGCACAATAACTATATTTATTTACTACTAGCTAGATAGTCCGGTATCTAGGGCGTAATTTTCCAGACAAAGTTGGAATTTCCATCTCTCGATCATACATTGGCTTCATTTTTTTTATTTAACGATTTAAAGAAATAAAAAAGAAAACATATTTAGATTTTCACATAGTTCTCCGTTTCTGAAGGACATAGAGAACTCAAAAAACGTCATATTGTTGATCACGAAATAAGCTACAACATGCAATATTCAAGTGTAATCAAAGCGGAATGACAATTGCAAAAAACTGCGGTAAAATATTTCTTCACTCCAAAGTTTAAACTACTGTAAAAATAAAAAAATAAAAATTTCATCAATCATGATGAACCCATAAAAATGATAGCCCTTTGACACCTGACAAGGTCTATAGATTTGATACCTTTTTGAGAAAAAACTAACCTCTTACCTTGTCTTTATCTGAAAAATACTACAATAGGATTGTTTAAAGGCATTTTTCAACGCTGAATCGAATGCAACAGATTTAATTGGTGTTAAACATTTCAAGACATAATTCAAAAGATATGGAAAATAATTGGGTAAATGAATGGGACAGTTAAAAAAAATTATATGAATCTTAATAAATAGGAATAGTACTTAAGGGCATTTACCTGGGTCGGTAAAAATTAAAAAAAATGTGGTGTGTCGACGACTATCATTTCCACTTTAGGTGCTATAGAACTAGATGGTAAGGAAAGTAAAGCAAAGTATCTTTGCTAATTTGCAATGATTTTTATTTTTTTGTTTTGTATCTAATTTAATTGTCTTTCATATTAACATTGGACAATTAACCATAAAATATATACCTTTTGAGTTATGCACAGATAACTTTTTTTTTTTTCCTGTTCTTTTGTTTTCGCGGAGATGTACTATAAACGCAAATATTAGATGTAAGGTAAGTTTCGACAAAATGGGCAGAACAGTTTTGGTGGTACAGTTTATAGAAAAATAGGATTTTCAACTATTGCACAGCTAGCTACTACTGCACGCAGGGTGCCCGGTTTGGTGCCTAGGCATCAGAGGACAAAACAAAAAATAAGAAACAAAATTGGCCCAACCGGTCAAGAGGTAATCATCATCACAGCCACTCAGACAGACTCATGCCAATGGCTTAAAATGCCTTTTTTAGACTCAAAGGATTCTGAATTGGATAGATGCGTTGAAAATCGCACATCGAATATTTGTCCCGATTACAATAACTTCCTTATCTGGATGGTAAGGAAAGTAAAAAATTGAAACTATCTGCTGTTTATAGGTTTATTAATAGACAGGATCGTAATCGCAGTAGAGGCTACTAGTTAGTTAACCTAAACTTATTTGTCGTTGTTAAAAAATATAGGTTCAAAATTTGCGTGATTTTATATAAAATTAAGTTGGATAGAATTCCCATCTTTATTAATTTTATTTGATTTATTTTGATGGCTCATTTCATTCCAATTATTTATGAAAAATAGAAAAAAAAAATCATACACTTTGGTATTTCTAGAAATAGGATTGAAAAATCATGCGGAACGTATATGGGCACGGGGATCGTTGTTTACAAGAGCGTCTGTGGTTTTCGACCAAAGTGACTGCGTCAACTGGAACAAGTTACTATAAGTTGTAGGCTCCATTCCAAGCTGAAAGTAGTTTCCACAACCGGATAAACTGAACGACTTGGCTGATATCCAGGTCTTGGTGAAGGGGCGCAGTTGTCGCAGCGGTACATGATGGATACTGCAACAGAACATCCTTTCCTAGGATCTAGATGCCAATAATCTCGGGTCTTATCCTTCCGAGCCATCGAACTCTTCGCCGGATGACAGCATGCCCGCTCGACCGACAACAGATTAGTGACCCTCCTTCCTCCAGCAACTCCTGTAAATCACTCTATACTCAACAGCTAACTTCAGATTACCAATAGCAATAGCTGTTTGTATGCATATATTCATATGCAAATTTAAATATGTTTATAATCAAATATTGACCATTTACAGACGCTTAATTGTTACTCTAAAATTTTATATTAGTTTTATTAAGTGGATATTGGCTTATTCGTTGTTCCATTCACAAACATCATTCTGAAAGTAACGGAATTGATCTTATGGTTCTCAAAGCTTTAATTGTAATATCGGGTAGATCCTAAATATTTCCTATTATATAGAGTACAAAAGTATTCAAATGAAGTTATGAACGAACCAGGGGTATAATAATTACTGAAACATAATTATTGAATTATACTTTAACACAAGAAAAATATTAAGTTTGTCTGATTGTGGTCATGATTAATATAAATTGGTAACAACCGATATGATATTATTATGTTCGTTTGTGAATTGTGAAGATTTTTTTATAAACATTCTATCACTAAGTTAAAGTGAAGAGTAAATATTTCTTTTAAACGTAATGTAATTTTTGGTAACTTATGTTAGACAGAATATTATGTACTCGAATAACCATTATTAATGATGACTATCTACTAGACTAAGATTTGCAAGAGAACGTCAACCTTGGACTGAGGAGGAATCGAAAGATGTCCTATTCAATGACGAGACGAGTGTAGCCCCTTACAGTCCAGATGATCGTATAAGAGTGTGAAGAGGACCTGGAGAACAGTAAAGAGTCAGAACCTCGAGCATTGGGGGAGGCTCTATCGTTTTCAGGGATGGCATTTCATGGCAGGAACGTGCCGAGTTGGTTCCAGTCCAAGGAGGAGCCTTGAATACTTAAAGGTAAGTAGAGATGAGTTTACAAGATCATGCAATGTCTTACATGTCAATGGTTGGTGGTGAATCATTGTTTAAGGATGATTATTTCAGCCCCATAAGGTAACATATTTTTCTGATAAACTGCAAACAGCAGGTATCCGCAACCCAAAGTGGCCAGCAAGAAGACCGGATCTTTATCCTATCGAGTATGTTTGGGACAACCTTAAAAGTAATTTTCATAAATTTCAGGGTAGCTGGTTTTTCCTTTCTGAAACTTATGGTTTTAATAAATCAACTATTGGTAGCCTAAAAAACAACTTTTGGTTTTATTTTGCATTTTCTTCCACCTTGGATGCAAATTCTACCTATGTCTTCCTTTTCTCTCGTATTATCTTCTGTTTTACCATTCTTCTCTTGTTTTTGTAAAGCTCATAGTTGAGGAGCGTTTTTATTCATTGAGTAGCTTTTCCAGAGACGCTTTTTTTCCTTTACAGCTTTCTTAATTTCATCTGTCCATCAAGCTGTTTTCTTTACATGTGGAACAATCATCTTTCTTTCACATACCATTCCTGCAGCATCCGTGAGTATTTTTCTGAAAAACTTCCAACTTCCTCAATGTCATCGCAATCCCAGTAGGTGTTCAGTCATTTAGGTGTCTCTATTTCTCCTTGCTATTATTAGGCTACTTCTTCCTCTTTTAATCTAAAAGATTTTATCGTATATGCTGGGAGTTTTGGGGAGCATTTCTTTTTATATTCTTCACTTCTCGATATTTTATCCATTTTAACTAAATAATGATCATTTCCAATTTCGTGTCCTCTCTTTATTCTAACATCCAGTAAGTCTTTAGTACTTTCCTTTTCAACCAAGAAGTAATCTATTTCTGACCCCTTGTTTTCTTGGTTCCTCTCATGTAAGTCTGTGTGAGTACTTAAGGAAGGTATACTAAAGTACTTGAGGAAACTTAGTGTTAGCGACCATCAATCCGTTTTCTGAGCACAGGTTTAATATTCTCCGGTCATTGTCATTTCGAAAATCATCTCCATGGAATCCAATAACTTCCGACCATCTTTTCTTGTATCTTCCACTCTACCATTGAAGTCTACCATTAAAACAACCTCTCCTTTGGCATCGTCGATTTCTTTCTATACCAGATCCCAAAATATCTCCTTCTCTAGGGCAACAACAACATCGTATGTTATAATCAGTATATATATAATATTTATATATATACTTTTATATTTATATTTTATACTTTTATATCTACCGTGATCAGCCTTTCGTTCACAAATTTCCAGTTCTTGATAAAGTTTTTGATTTTCTCATGGATGAGAAGACCCACTCCAAAATAATTCTAACTGTATTATTTTCTAACAACTGAACATATTTATTCGATAAGATAATTCGTATTCGTATACTTGACAGCATTTTCTACGTTTATAGGTTATGTATACTTTTCCAAATTAGTATGGGAAATTATGTATTAAATGAGCTTCAAAATTGAATTAATCATCACGAAATTACCTTTTACTCCTTTAAATTCAGTAGATATAAAATCTGGATTTGAAGAAAGAAAAAAAATTTCATCATAATCGCGTCTATTCTCGGAAGATTATTCGACTGCACTTTATCCTCTTTCAGTTATTTTAATTAATGAAATCACACAACAATTGAAATAAACCGTTATGTAATTCAATTTACCGTCGATCATTTGGTGCCTTAAGTGACATGACGTCATACTATAGACTAACGAATAGCATTGCGTTTAGATATTTCAAATTTCGCGCGAATTTATTGCATTTTTGTTAAATTAAAACTTATTATTTAGCAAACATTTGTAAAACTATTTATTATTTAATCAATAGAAATAAAGATTAAAAAAAATAAATAAAAATATTTGAACGAAATATATTTATCATGCATATACCCCATTATGGTATTAACCCATTATTTAAAATATATCATTCACAGAATTTTGTACTAGCAAGCGATAAAAATAAAATATAATAAGATATGTGATTTAGAATTTATTTAATTACTTCTCTGTATTGTTGTATAAATATTTGTAGTTAGTATTATTTCATTAATTCTTTTATTTATTACTGAATTAAAAAAAAAGCGTTTCGATTGAGGAAAAGAGCATTTGCTATACACTTATTAAAGGCTTCTCATTATATTATTTATGCATTTTTATAAAGATTCTTTATTAATAAGAAAATAATAATGATCATATATATTGTTCCTGTTTATATTAATTTCCTGTTTTTTACTACATATTATGTGCCTAATTCTTGTATGAAAAGAAAAAAATGCATTACTATCAAAGTACTAGTTTAATTATACACATCGCATCAATATAATCACTTCACATTCTGGTTCTGACGCCTGGCGTCGGACTACATGAGGGGGTGTCCGACTGCAGGAATGCCGGATCCGACCCCGACAATTATTGAATCTTGTGAAAAGAACGTAGGATTTTTGCGAAAAATAAATCGATGTCGGGCTGTGCAAAAATGCTCTAAGGCGGCATGAAATGTTGCTATTTTATATTACCTAAAATGTTTTGGTATTGAAAACATAAGTACATAATGGGTTTTGAAATCAATGGCAAATAATTACTTTCTGGCATTTTTCTCTTTTCAACTTATTCGACTTGAAGAAATGAGCTAGTACATAAAAATAGATATGATACGTAGTTTAGTAAACTGGTATAACGATTGGTTGGTTGCATAAATGGCGAAAGAGTTATTTCTCTCCTGATTATAAATAAAGCTACACGTCAAAAACATTAATTCATGTAAATTCACATTAATTACCAAAAAGATAATTAATAACATTTAAACTTCCAAAGCATATTTTTCGGCGAAATAACGATATTTGAAAACAAGAGGCCGTGGGTGGTTTTACTATTGGAAATTGTTTGTTGTCATCAACATATCAGTTTCACCACAATTATCCAGGCCCGAAATTTCGATAATTAATTTCCATTTCCTAATTTCGTATTAATATATTTACCCGCATCCACTCTAACACACAAGCATGGTCCCGACATCACAAGTTCCTTCAGATAATATCTTGTCCCATTTATTCTTAATTATCTTGAACAAGGTCCCCACATCACGATTTCTTTCAGCTAAAATCTTGTCCGTACTTTCTTAGTTATTATATTTTCTATTATTATTAACAACATGCGAATGGCTAAAAATAATAAAATTATTATCCAGCTTAATAAAAGAGAAGTGATCATAATGACGCGATGTACATTAAGTGATTATTTAATTAAACTAGTACATTACTAGTAATACATTTTTTTTTCATAAAAGAATCAGGCACATGAAATGTAGTAAAAACGATTAAATTAAAATAAAAAGGATTGATTTATGATAATTATTATTTGTTATTATCATTTTATTTTTACCGTTTTCTTACCAATAAGAAATCTTTATAATAACTTATAAATAATCTAATAACAAGCCTATAATTCGTCTATAGCAAATGTACTTTTTCTCGATCGAAACATTTTTTTTTTAATTCAGTAGTAAAGAAAATAGTAAATAAAATAATGCTTAATACAAATAAAAGTAATTATCTATACAACAGTACAGTTAAGTAATTAAATACATCCTCTATCACGTTTGTTATTATTTTGTATACTGCTCTAATGCAAGAACAAAATTCATCTGTGAATGATACATATTTAATAATACATTAATTCCACAATTATTTTATTACATTATCTTATTTCTAAGATGAATTTACTTTATGATAGCAATCAGTTTATAGAAAAATATTCGTCCCACGATCATAGTAGCCAAAGAAAAGTAAACAAGTAAAAACGAAGAATTTTCAGAAATTTTCGAGATATGATTTTTTAAATGGTTTTTAATGAAAACCTCGTTTTTTCCAGTAAAGTTTTAAATTTCTCTACTTTAACTGAACATTTCTCAACTTTTGTCATAATTTTTGGAATCTATGATAGAATTTCCTATATTATAGCAACTAATTTGCAAAAAAATATAAACGATCATAGCAGCCAAATCAAAGCAAACAAGTAAAACCCAAGAATTCTCAGAAGTACTCGGTTGAATCTCACGGAATGAATTTTCTAGCTACGCCTTCTGGTTTCTTCATTCCATCAGCTTTTCAACGATATACCCAACTATGTCAAGCTAGTCTAATTTTGAAGAGATGTTGAGGTTGGTAGATCAAAAAATGTTAGATATCCACAGCAATATATATTTTTTTTTTTGCCCTGGTTTTGTTATCTCGTACTCCGGTTTAAGAGAGATCATAATTTCTCGATTTAAAGGCAGCCTTTGATTCGGTTCCTAGAAAAGAAATATGGGCTGCTTTAGCCGCTAAAAATGTGCCCAAGGAATTGAATGGTGCAATAAAATCTACCTACCACGATTCTAAAGGCATAGTTAGAATAAACGGAACAGAATCCAGGACTTTTAACATGACTAAAGGAGTTAAACAAGGTGACAGCCTTAGTCCTCTTCTTTTTACCATATTCATGGAAAATTTTTAAAAATATGCAAGCGGAGGACGTCACGGGCAGTCGTGGGAAAGTGGAATATGGGACAATACTGGAACAAGTTCTAGTTCTTGCAGACGATATTGTCCTCATTGCTGATTCCCATGAAAACCTCCAGCAAGGTGTCACTGAGTGGGAAACCGAGTTGGAAAGAAAGGGCATGGTACTGAATGCAAAGAAAAGTAAGGTGATGCACATTAGTCGTGAGAAAGAAGAAGTTATAGTTTGCGGCAAGGAGGAGGTATTGGAAACAGTAGAGGACTACACTTATCTTGGGATTGTGCTCAGCAGAAATGGAAAAATTGACCAAGAGCTTTCCAACAGGATCAAAAAAACAAATGATATATATTATCAGCTTTGCAGCTCAGTAGTGGGAAAAAGGGAGATAGAAAGTAGTGTAAAACTACACATATTCAAAGCTACCTACCTACCCTTCTTTATAACAGTGAAAGCTGGGTCCCGCTGGACAGGCACTGGAGTAGAGCTACAGCTGCTGAAATGAAGTACCTCCGGAGAGTGGCAGGCCGAACAAGGAGAGATTAGGTCAGAAATGAGCGGATACGTGGGGACCTCGGAATACCCGCCTTGAGGGACACTGTCGAAAAGAGGTAGCTAAAGTGGTTCGGTTATTTGTGCCAAATGAATCAAGACCGGGATCCACGAAAGTATTTTGAAGCCAGGCCCACTGGACGTCGCCCTCGAGGAAGACCCAGACTATAATTACGAAACTCAACGGCGGAGAAATTAAAAAAAACTTTATTGAAAAACAAAAGTTACAACTTGCATTACGACTAGCTACATACTAATGGTACAGATCTCCCTAGCTTAAGATTTATAGGGGTATATATAGGAGCGGGAGAGGGAGGTGGCTCAGAGTGTCGACTCAGCACAGTTCCTTACCGTAACTATTCCCTCCTTTTTAAAGTGAGGACCTCCGAACTATGATTTCTGTTTTTCGTTAAGGTAGGAATGCCACGCTCTGGACCTTGCGTCATAGAAGGATGATTGGGCAGTAGGATTTGGTGTTGGGTCAGGTGTTACAATCGTTGTTAAAGGTATTGGGTTGTTAATGTTATTTATACAAAGGGTTTTAAATTTATAATAATAAAATAATAAATGATGAACAAATAAATATATACATAATGTCATAGTTATATATATCATAATATCTGAATAAGTAGTTATAGAATAATCCTCTAGTGTTTCTATTTTCAAGGTTCCTAAATCTAAGGTATGTACATCTTCATAACTATAATTAGTAAAAATAACATTATCAATCTTATGTAAAGATATAATAGGTATATTTACATGCTCTTCATATCTTACTGCTATAGATTTATTTACAAATATTTCGTCTTTGTCAAGACTTATCAAACTAGTGGTAGGTAAATGATATAACGTGGGTTGTGTTATGTTAGTCTCAATTGTCGATAAATTAAATGTTAGATACTGATTAAGGATAGGTAAAAGTTTGATAAAAGATTTTTGTGAAATTCCTACTATTTTACAATGTTCTAACTTTAGATTGTTACTTAATTCTAAAATACATTGATCATATATTATACTAAGACTTTTATAATTACAATAGAAGTTGGAGTTATATTTTAAACATTTTCCTTTATAAAATTCATTATTATGTCTTACAACTAAAGTATTTTCTACTGGAATTGTTACTATGGTTTCTTTATAAACTGTCGGGTATGATAATACAAAATAAGTAGTCGAAAGGGCAACCATTAATGGTAATTTTATAAAGAAGTAAATCATTCCGGAATCAGACATTGAACAAATTGCTTTACATAATAACCAATTCAATTCCACATCCCTAGTCAATAACCTTTTATAGGGGATTTTTATATTCATAATTTCGTCATAAGAAAGAACGCTAGGATGAGTTATACCGAGTTTACATTGTTCTAGAGCATCCTCTGTTTCTTGTAACTGCGTCTCTATAAGAGTTAAATAAGCTAAAAGATCGTGATAAGATAACCTGACGAGTGTTGTATCCAAAACCCTATTATTCGTTTCTATATTATTTTTGAAATGGTTTAAGATTATGATGTCTTTATTTAATTCTTGAGTTAATTTCCGATTAAGGCTGTCTAGCTTCCTCGTTGTGCTCTATGTGATATAAGTTATTTTCTACCTTTTGTAGGATGGCATCATACCGTTCTTTATCGTCACTGTCCATCGTGCCCCCCAACCAAGAGAGGGCCTTTCCCAGTCCATTCACAATTCCTCGTTTTTCTCTTTTTATATGGCTACGTTTAAGAAGGTGGGTGATCTGATCTATTATACGTTCATATCTCTTTTCTAATATTTGATGTAACATTTTAAATTCTTTTTCAGTTTTTAAGTTATTAATATGTGTTTTTAGAGTGGAGATTTCGTCATTCAGCTGGGACAGGTTTTTATAGTGAAGGAAAGTGTACCATTCCGTCATCACATACGACGAATTCATCTGAATGATCGAAGCCCCAGGGCCATTCGACAACGTCTGGATTTTCAACGTTTCTACTCGAAGGGTCAGTGCCTGAAGAATGAGGATCAGAAGAAACTTGAAATAGTCCTTCATCTTCAAAATCTGCAACAGGAAGAGTAGTAGGATTAGCTTTCAGTGCTTGAATCCTTTTTTCAATTTCCTCATTCAATTTCTGGGCATACGCATTATCAGCAAGACATTCATTTTGGTTCGTGTCTTGATGCGTTGTGGGTTTATCTTTATGTTTTATTTTCTTCGGTCTTTTAATCTGGCTTGCGTGTAATTTTTTCTTTTTCCCTCTAGATGATAAAAATTTCCCGTTAGTTTGTTTACCCTTTTGATACTTTACGTCCTTTTTATTGGAACTGGGTTTCCTGATATAAACGTCTTCTGATAATTTAGGTAAATCTTCCCTATTTTCGTTTGTTTTATTAATATATTTTTCCTTGTTTTTTTCAATACTAGTTTTTATAGCTTCCCTAGTACTCTTTAGATTTTGATGGTATTCCTGAACTAAATACTCCTGGACTTCCGGGTTGTCGTTGTAATTGTCCCTGCTTATTCCAAACGTTATTTCGTTCGGGCTTAATTTTAAATTTTGGTTCATGGAATTGTTGTAGGCAATAGTCGCCATTTCTAATTTTTCTTCTTCCGACGCTGTGGATTGCGTATTGATAATCTTAATTAAATCGAGTAAAGTTGAACTTGCCCTGTTAAGTAGTCCTAATGAATTTGGGTGGTTCGGTGTCGTTTCGTGTTTTTCTATTTTTAAATATTTCAGGAAATCTCGGAATAAATTATTATCATACTCGCGGCCATTGTCTGTAGTGATGATGAGAGGTTTGGGGAAATAGACTAAATATTTTCTCAGCGTCGCCATTGATTCAATAGCGTTTGCTGTTATGCTGTATCTTGTAAATAATTTCTTCGAAAACGTATCTGCTATAATATAGACGTAATAATTCCTCATATGGAGTGTATCCATCATGATAGCATCGAATGGTTTCTCGGGTGTTGGAGTTATCATAAATTTTGGTCTGATGGGCCGTCTGTCATACTTGATTTGATTGCAGATGTCACATTCATTGATTATATCGGCAATATGATCTTTCATATTTGGCCAATAATATTTAGTTTTTAATTTTATGTAAGTCTCATTAATTCCTCTATGGCACGATTTCCCAATATGTTGGTCCAAAATCAATTCCTTTTGTTCATTTTTATTAGTAATATCTGGTAGAAATAATAAATATTTTTTTATTCTATTCGTCGGAAATTTTTCTCGAATAATTTCCGTTATTTTATTATACAGGCCTTCGTACCAATTAGTTTCGCTTTCAACTCCTTTTATCTTAGGTAAGCAGTAAATACCATACGTTGCGTTGGGTTGCAGAATTTCCAGTTGTTTATTTTCCAATTGTTCAGCGTTTTGATTAAAAGGATACGTAAGTTCGATCGTAGTTCTATTTTTATTAAAGACCTTCTCGACCTTGGTGTCATTGAATCCCTTTATGATGACGATTTGATTTTTCTCTACGTTGACTGGCCTCTGGTCGTCATCAACGATAAGGATCCTGTTATCTGAGGACTCAGCTGAGTGTTGGGTGTCAAGAGATAACTCCTCCTCCTCTGTCATATGATGCATGTCGTACTCGGGTGTCTCCGAGACATGCTTGTCAACAGGATGTCGCGACAAGTGGTCAGCGACTTTATTCGCTTTACCCTGAATATGCTTAATATCATATTCGTAGTCTTCTAGGAGCAGTTTCCATCTGATGAGTAGGGCGTTCTGAGTCTTGCACGTCTTTAGATATTCGAGAGGCTTGTGGTCTGTGTAGATAAAAAATTTCCTACCGTACAGATAAGGTCTGAAATGATTACAGGCCCAAATTATAGCTAAGCACTCTTTCTCGGTGGTCGAATAATTTTGTTCTGCCTTATTCAGTGTCCTAGAAGCATAGCAAACGGGGAGTTCTTTACCATTCTTCTTTTGGGCTAATACCGCGCCTATAGCATAGTTACTCGCGTCGGTAGTTAGATAGAAGTCCTCCTCGAAATTTGGTACTTGAATTATGGGACTGCTACAGACCAAATTTTTTAATTGTTCAAATGCCTCTTTATATGACTCTGGTATTATATCACTCTCTCCTTTACGTAGACACCTCGTCATGGGAGCGGCTATTTTGGCATAATTGGGAATCATCTTACGATAAAATCCCGTTAGACCTAAGAAACTTTTTATTTCTTTTTCAGTCTTTGGTAATTTAAATTCTTTGACAGCCTTTATTTTATCTGGGTTTGGCTCAATTCCATTTTCACTTATGATGTGACCGAGAAATAATAACTCTCTCTTGCAGAACTCGGTTTTATCTATCTGTATCTTTAAATTATGTTTCTTTAATTTTTCAAAAACTGCCTTTATATGTTTTAAATGGTCACTGAATGTTTCCGAAAAAATGATAATGTCATCCATGTACACAAGCACATGTGGCATATCTGCAAATATGATATTCATGGTTCTTTGAAAGGTAGCCGGAGAATTTGACAATCCCATCGGCATTCTAAGGAACTCGAAATGCCCTTGATCGGTACTAAACGCTGTTTTATGAATCGAGTCCTTATGTACCTTTATCTGGTGAAAACCTGAACAAAGATCTATGGCTGTGAATATAGTGGCTTTTCCTAATTTTCCCAGCAAATCTTCTATATTTGGCAGAGGGTATCGATCCGGAATTGTTTCCCTGTTGAGCTTTCGGTAATCTATTACCATCCTTATCTTCTTTTGACCTGAAGCGTCGGCTCGCTTTGGAACTACCCATACTGGTGAATTGTATGGTGAATTACTCGGGGCTATTATTTTGCTTTCTAACATTTTATTTATTTCGTCTTTAATTTGTTCTCTGAATTGCTGCGGGTATCTATAATTTCTAGAATAAATCGGTTCATCAGTTTTGGTTTTTATCTGATGTTCTAAAAGAACTGTTGCAGATAAATTGTCCTTTTCCGTTTTAAAGATAGATGGATAATTTTTCAGAAGATTAAGTAATTCTTTCTGTTGTAGCGAGGGGATATGTTCGATTCTAACTAGTTCGGGTATGTTCTTTTCGACATTATCTACCGGCGGGTTTACTACTTCAACTTCTTGAAAATTCATCAATGGCAGTTGTACAGTTCCTTCTTTCTTACTTATTATTTTTACTTTATCTCTATAAATTCCGGAAGGTATTTCTATATCGTCAATTTTATAATCTATTAAGAAAATTTTCCCTTTTGGCAAGTCGGCAATATTTTCTCCTTCCTTTATTTCAATTGGTATCGTATCCCTATCCATTGTAAACGTAAAATCACCATATGCTGACCTAATTTTTCTTTCCTCAAAATCAATTTTGAATTTTAAATCGTCCATTAGTTCTGCACCGATCAAAACATCATGATTTGGACTAAAATCTAATATATAAAATTTAACTTTCGTTGGGCATTTTAAAAAGGTGGTACTAACATCAGTGGTTATTGTTTCGGTCCCTCTCTCTTCTCCAGCAGCGGTCCGAACAATAAAATTTTCTTTTTGCTTCTTGACTCCTGGTGGTACAATTTTTGAACTTGTGTAATTTTTCTGTGCCCCCGTGTCTAATAACCATTTGCGATTTTTTTTATCGATAACAAACGGAAGGTCACGAAAATTATTTGTCTGTAAATCATGTACTTCTAGGTGTTGTAGTTGGGATCTGGGTCCTCCCCTAAAAAATGATCTTCTGAGCCTTCTTGTTTAGTTGTAAGCTTTTCTAGCCGTTCGCGGAGCTCTCTAATTTCTTTATCCCTTGGGTCTTCCTGATCTAAGTTATATACCAGTTGTCGGGGTTGGTTCTTCTGAAAACCGCTGACAGTGCGCATCGACACTGTGTTCGCAGGTTCCGCCTTTTCGAAAGGTCTATTATTTTTGTATTGTCCTGAACCATGCGAGCCTTGGAAAAACCTTTTCTGGTCCTCCGATTTCCACTGTACTCTGTGTGGATAATTTCTCCTTTCATAATTATTATTATGATTTCCATTATAATGACCTTGCTGTTCCCTAGGTGAATATCTAGGAGGATAATCTCGGTGATCTCTCGGTGGGTATCTAGGTGGGTATCTTTGTCCTTCATTTCTTTGATGATAGAAATTAGGTTTCTGATTATTTTTATTTTTTTCAAAACTTGGTTTCCTTGAATCGTGTGTTTCCCCGGGTTTTCTCATATTACCGGAATTAACCAAATCATCGAACAAAAGATGATTCTCATTTTGAATTAGATTTCGAAGGTCATCCAAAGTTTTTAATTTTTCAGTTTTGGTCATCAAATATGTCCTAATATGTAGCGGCATATTTGTGAAAAAATGATATAGAATATTTTTTTCTAAGACGGATACAATCGTTGCCCTTTCAGGAATATTTTCTATCCTATATTTTGAAATTATTAGAGTTCGGCTCCTGTCTAATTTTTGAAGGAAATCTAACGGATGTTCCTTATGTTGTATTTTCATATTAAAAAGTTCGAATTGTAATTGTTCAATTGATCGGGAATCTCTGAATGTACTCTCTAAGTACCTTAATAAGTCGTTAACGCCAGTAAACTCGCAGGTGGTATTAATGTAATCTGCATCTCCTGTTAGTCTGGCGAGAATTTTGCTTAATAGGCGTTGGTCATTTAATTCTCGGAGATCATTATCGGGTTTGCAAACTATATTATGAACTTGTCTACATACGGTAACGAATTTTAGTAAATTATGTGGATCCCCGTTAAAAGTAGGAATGTGGTCATAATCCGCGGATTTAATTGCAAAAGATGAGGTTGCCATTTCGTCTGTATCAATAAATTCCTTAATATCAATAAATCTATTCTGAGTTAATCTCTGTGCTAGTTTTGACATAAAATTTTAAGTATATATATTTTTTTAAATAGCGTTTTTATAAATGTTAATAAAGAACAATATATTTATACATATAAAAAAAAAGAAAATAATGTTTAAACAATTATATAAAAAAAAATAAAATAAAAAATAAAAATGATGTTTTCAATAAAAGCTCCACTCACAATCTCTCCCAGAGTTTCGATGTCTGTCGGGGTGATCAGACGATTTTCAGCTCAGCAGCAAGTCCTTCTCCAAGATCTAAGAGTCTAAGCGGGGTGCCAGTCTCCTACAGGTGCGATATCCTCGAAAGGTAGATCGAATCTTGATTTCAGGTACTGCAGAGTTCGAGTCTAGAACCGCGATGATATATGCATGCAAGCGGAGGACGTCACGGGCAGTCGTGGGAAAGTGGAATATGGGACAATACTGGAACAAGTTCTAGTTCTTGCAGACGATATTGTCCTCATTGCTGATTCCCATGAAAACCTCCAGCAAGGTGTCACTGAGTGGGAAACCGAGTTGGAAAGAAAGGGCATGGTACTGAATGCAAAGAAAAGTAAGGTGATGCACATTAGTCGTGAGAAAGAAGAAGTTATAGTTTGCGGCAAGGAGGAGGTATTGGAAACAGTAGAGGACTACACTTATCTTGGGATTGTGCTCAGCAGAAATGGAAAAATTGACCAAGAGCTTTCCAACAGGATCAAAAAAACAAATGATATATATTATCAGCTTTGCAGCTCAGTAGTGGGAAAAAGGGAGATAGAAAGTAGTGTAAAACTACACATATTCAAAGCTACCTACCTACCCTTCTTTATAACAGTGAAAGCTGGGTCCCGCTGGACAGGCACTGGAGTAGAGCTACAGCTGCTGAAATGAAGTACCTCCGGAGAGTGGCAGGCCGAACAAGGAGAGGTTAGGTCAGAAATGAGCGGATACGTGGGGACCTCGGAATACCCGCCTTGAGGGACACTGTCGAAAAGAGGCAGCTAAAGTGGTTCGGTTATTTGTGCCAAATGAATCAAGACCGGGATCCACGAAAGTATTTTGAAGCCAGGCCCACTGGACGTCGCCCTCGAGGAAGACCCAGACTATAATTACGAAACTCAACGGCGGAGAAATTAAAAAAAACTTTATTGAAAAACAAAAGTTACAACTTGCATTACGACTAGCTACATACTAATGGTACAGATCTCCCTAGCTTAAGATTTATAGGGGTATATATAGGAGCGGGAGAGGGAGGTGGCTCAGAGTGTCGACTCAGCACAGTTCCTTACCGTAACTTATTATGGATCGAACACATCTCCTGGATAGGACAGAAAAAGGGAGATAGTCTGAACTTCATGAGAGCGCTGGCTCGCGATTGTGATGTCTGGCCTGGCTTGGTCTGAGGCATCTCCACGCAGAGAGGCACAAAGGAGGAAGATGAAGAAGAAGAAGTACTCCGGTTTAGTTTCCCCAAAATATGGCCTAAGTGGGTTACTACTGCACAGTGTTCTTAGTTTTGAATGTTTTTTATTGCTCGTCCAACCATTTTTCTTTTTGTTTATTTTTTAAAATTTATTTTTCTAAGGTATGGTAATGATAGTATTTGATTTAACTTTTTTTTCTGATTACCACGTGATGGTAATCATTCATCCTTTAAAAAACAGAAATTAAAAAATAAAAGATGAATGGTTAAACCATTGGGAAATATTTTAGGGGAAACAAAACCAGTGTACGAGAAAAACCAGTACAAAAAAAAAATCAAGGTAGGCACTCATATTGTTGTAGATATCTAACGTTTTTTAACCTCCCAACAAAATTAGACTAGCTCCTCAAAGTTGTGAATATCATTGGAAAGCTGATGAAATGAAGCTTTTTGGAATTCCCCAAGGTCGTAGCTATAAAATTCACCCCGTGAGATTCAATCGAGTACTTGGGATTCTTCGTTTTGATTTGGCTGATATGATCGTCTGACGAAGCAACATTATTTTACAAATTTGTTGCTATCATATTGGAAATTTATCGTTGGTTCCAAAAATGATGACAAAAGTTGAGGAATGTTCAGTTACAGTAGAGAAATTTTGAACTTTACTGGAAATAACGGGATTTTGATTGAAAACCATTTGAAAAATCATATCTCGAAAACGGATTGAGATAAGAAGATGAGGCTGGTGCCACTGAACTACACTTTTGATGCGTTATCCCACCCTTAACTTCTTGCACTTCCGCCTGGGACACCCTGTATATATAACTGAAATAATCTATGTCGTTTTTCAACATTTTTAGCAATTTACTAAATCTTGATGAAGAGACATTTATATAACATCGATTAGTTCTCCATTTTCGACAAATAAAAAACTTTATAAGTTTAACAATTCGTTGAAAGCATTAATCATTAATAAATTATAAAGTTTGATTGAAACCTGACCTTATACATTTTAACCACATATTTATAGAAAGTAAATAAGTATATCATGAAAAAAAAAAAAAAAAAACAGAGATTATATTATTTCTAATAACAATTTGAGCTGAAAAGCAATTTAAGTGATCTTTAATGTATCAGATCGAAGAAGAGTGTGAGCTACCGGAAGAGGTGTGGCTGCCTATGTCGGAGCAATACTTGCAGATTATCGGTGAACAGGGACGGAATTGTCCACATTCCCAAGGCTGCATAGTTCCCCCTCCTCCTCCCTACAATATTACTCATTACCCTCCCCACTCCCCGAACCCTAGCCAATAGAATCAGCCCTGCCGCCCCCACCTCTTCCAATGATAAAATCAACCGATCTAATCCCCAAATTCTGGGCCAACCAGCGCCCTTTATTTATTTTATAATTCCGACCAACCCTTGCTTTTCCGTTAATAACAGCTATTGAATTAATATTTCAGTTGCCTAGCATAATACCCAATCTTCCTCTCAAAGGTTCACTGGATTTAGTAGTTCTAAAACAGGAAGAATGTGACATTGGAATTTAGGATTAATTTCATTACCTTGACATTTTTCCTTTTAAATTTGTGTTTATTTCAATACGATTTTAATTTTTTTTTTTGAATATGGATGAATCTAGTTTTTAAAATACATCACACATTAAAATATAGCATATATTAAGAATATCAAACATATACATCCACAACTAGTTAAAGATCTTCAGAATTATATAAAGATTTTTTTTTTCAGTTTATTTGATTCGTTTAAAAACCACTTTCTCCAGCAGTACTCCATTATTCTTTATGAACGATTTCCATCTAAAAGTAATACGTATTGTGATAAACAGACGAGGTTGATCAACTTTGTAAAATTTAACTAATAGCCTAGATCCACCGTAATCTCACTAAGTTTAACTTTTTAAATTTCTTGATACAGATTAATAATAAACGACAAGGCAACGTACGCAAGTCTAGTGGGCCATACCGCCTACTCCATCTAAAGAGGTAATTGAAAAATGAAAGACTACCTGGACAAGGTCAGTGAAACCACTCAGCCTACACAAATGCCTTCCTCACACAACACTGCGCAATCACAAACATGTACACAACAAAGACTACACGCCAGTTAACACGATCCATAATGTAACGGGGAAAGGCACAATTCTGCTAGTAGCGCTTTAACATTTTACAAATTGATACTCGTCATGAATGCACACAGATTCAGATTTTCCGACTTGTAATGCATGACAGACAAATACTGAACCTAAGGAAATACGTAAATTACTGGTGCAATTGGCTTGCCATGGCAAGAAACTTTTCC
The DNA here is from genome assembly GCA_948150685.1 of Rhaphigaster nebulosa. NCBI lineage: Eukaryota > Metazoa > Arthropoda > Insecta > Hemiptera > Pentatomidae > Rhaphigaster > Rhaphigaster nebulosa. Next base: position 29,030,320 of record OX411307.1, on the reverse strand, counting down.
ACTTCAATATACTCAAAATTGACGCTAACATTTGTAAAATATATAGATTTCATTCATATTATAGTTGTATTATTTATTTGACCTAGCACAGACTATTGATGTGAATCTAAATGTATCACAAAATAATAAGAACACTCCCAAATCTGTACAAAAAATTAAACATATTAAACTTTAAGTCTACTAGGACAACCTCTAAGGACCATAGACGTACAACCAACTACCTACTAATTATACATATTTTACAATCTATCAAAAATACAATGATATTTCTCGTTTCGTTAAAGTGATAAACGTGAAAGACTGAAGTGCACCGTACTGTTATCTCCAGCCAACTAGATCTTGAAGATCTTGCAAAGAACGCGTCATTATGTAAATATGCCAATATGGTCGTACAAGGGCTACCTTTCCCAATAAAACGCGTTTTTATTTTGATTTCACAATTTTTTTTTTTCTTTGATCAAACTTCAAAATGCAGTTTGAATTAGTTGAATATAGTTCTTCCTTTCTCCAGCCTGCTTAAATTTCCGTTTCAACAGCATTTAACTTGAAACTAAATACTATTTCAACACTATTGAGGGCCGGATTATGCCAAGTAGGGGCCCCTAGGCCATGCAAATTTCGGGGCCCATCTCCTCTTTTCAATTCAATACATTTTATTTCATAAATTTATATTTAAAAAAAAATTATAAGGTCACAATTTAATTTGTGATTAAAGCAACTCCCTGATCATTAAGTTCAGTTCAATACTGGTAATAATAAATTAAATTTAGTGTTGGTAGCTAACTTTTAATTAAATTTTTTACCAACTCTCAAATTTTAATATCTCGGTACTAATTTATGAATTTATTGAAACGAAACTATTTATAGGTAATTGTAATGATTGTAATTCATGCAATACTCGCAAATGAAGAAAAAAAACTTAAGCAATAACAATATTTTTTTCTTTATCAACCTAAAACTATTAAACATTACTATCATTCGGTAGAGGCAATAATCAAATGTATAAATAACATTCGGAAAATTGCATAAGAAACTATTCAAATATTCACTTTTCGCATTTATTTTTATGTGTATTCTTACACATTATTACTATTACTATCTTGAAAGTCTATTTTCATAATCAATAGCCATTATTGCTAATGCAATCAAATCCTTTTGAACCTTTGATGATCATAGAAAGTTTTTTAAAAGTTTCACTTCGTGAAAACGCTTCGTTCGTCAGTTGCGTTTGTTATCATAACATTCATAGGTAATTGCATTTGGAAATGTCGATTGAGCTATATTTTTTTCTTTCCCGGCATCGTCGTCTAATGGAGCGATGAAGTGCTTAATGTGCTCTCTTTCGCCTTTGGACACTGCCGCAGCGTCCTCAGAATAATGTTTCCTAAACTTTTCACAGGCCTCTTAAATTCCGTCATCAGATTTTGAAAATAAATCTAACAAAAACCCAAATAGGGAATTGATTTCCCGGTAAGCTTCAAGGCGCTGCGACTGTCCTCAACACAGCATATTCGATATAGGCAGATATATTTAAATTTTAAAATTTTCTTTTGTTCTGAGCGCAATGTCTTCTGCATGTCCACCCTCGTGGTGCCTCCTCGTTTTTAGCTGATGTTCGTCACTGTATTGGGTAATTTGGGTATCAATTTTCTCATTTGCTTTCATTTCGTAGTCCTCAAAGTTTTCTCTCTGTGAAATCAAAAAATCTAGAGGCAATTTCAAATGATCGACAGCAGTTGGAAGTTAAACTGTTTCTTTCTGTATGAATATGCTGACACCATTACTCCGGTCTAGTATGGAAGCCCAGAAGACGGTCATTATGACATTTGCTTTTATTTCCAGGTCCTTCAATAGACATCTGAACCTCGTGAACCACTTCTGATTTCTGATTCTAATCGCCAACAGTAGACTGCGAAGTTATCTGAAAACTACGGTAACCTTTCGACTAAACTTTAGTTGGATCGCCCCTTGCACACCACCTTGTGCAATCCTCTAGCGATGAATTGACGCCGAAAAAAAGTTGAACAGCGCCTGTACGAAAAAGGTAGATTGCTCTTACAGTGTTTTGCAGATGGAATATAGTGTGAAAGGAGATTTATTCTCTCGATATGCTCCTGAAGACCTTTGTAACAGTCGGACATATTTGAAACAATGATCAACCTCTTAATTTTATGTCAATAACGCTTTTGTTTAACAAAATTAAAAGTGTTGTCCAGTTCTTCCAGTTTGTGATTCTCTATGGGAGTAAATGTAAGAAAACGTTCCTTCACCGTTTGACGTCGTAAACTATTTTAGGACTGTGGTTCAGCTGGTCTGTATTAAATATGTCTCGTGTCAAATTGACACTTATTAGAAATATGTGGATTTAATAATTTTGCTGACAATACCGTGCAAAACTTTATCACCCAATATTTCAATTATTTCCTCTCAAATCGTTGAAGATAAATAGGGTGGTTTTCCTCTGCCTTCGTTCCCATATTTGGCTAAATGAGCACTGAGTAAAGGGTCATATTCTTCAATTAACTCTAAAATTTCCAGGTAGTTGCCATTATGCTGAGAACCCTGGAGCTCCTTCTCACCACGGAATGCTATGCCACGTGATGACAGAAATTTGATCACCTTGAAAAACTTTCATCCAGTATGCTCTTTCTTTGTTGAATTGAGCATCCCAGAGCTGTCAAGGTGTTGATTCTTGCGTGAATAAATCAGTATCTGTTTAGTTTTCACACATTTTTCCAATTAGAAAATCCAGTTATAAATTGAGATCGGCTTTTGGCTTCATCAGAAAGAACACACGAAAAACAGTGTATATTTCCTGTATCGGAGGCTTCATAAACCACTCTCTTTTAATTTTACTACCACTTACATGTTTCCGGAAAAAACATAGAACGAAAAAAATGTATTTTATTATTCTCAAATTGTCAGTTTGAAGCAGAAAAATCACAATAAAAATAGCGACATTCGTTAGAGTCTCAAGTGCACCAAAAATCTTGTACTTCGGTGGTGATGTTTTGCCTTGAGCTAATGTCATTTTGGCATTCTCCTTCTTGATGGATTAGGTGAAATAATGGGATCTCACTTTCGACCTCTCTTTTGTCTACACGATCTGCGTGCTCTAACATAACTGTTTCTTGGTCCTGGCCAAAAGAGTCAGAAGGAATCTCTTTCGGCTTTACCCTCGTGGCTGCGCTGGCATAAATTTTGTTTAATAATTTCCCTAGTGTGCCGCCAGACAAAGAAGTTTGAGAATCATAACCTATTTTTTTAATTTTTGTTACTTTTCAAATATTAAATAAAAATGTAACTTTAATCATTATTTTTATTTCTGTTGATAATCCAAAGTTGCTCAGAAAATATTTTCTCTAATCTGGAGGACCCCATATCTTAAAGTGCCATGGGCTCTCATTCGGTTAAAGATGGCCCTGTTGATAATGTAGCCTAATTTATAAATACGTACATATCATAAAATCAATTGAGACTAGTTAAGCAAGACTATTGGATTTTGACTCGATTATTATTCAAACCTTCAAAGAAAAAAAGGCATGAAGAGAACAGTGCCTTCTTTGGCCATGTAGGGGAGGGGGTAGGAGGGGTCCAAGGCACGTTAAGATATGGGGTCATCCAGATTAGAGAACTTATTTTCTGAGCAACTTTAGTTTATCGGAAGAAATAAACAACATATTAGTTAAAGCCATTATTTTATTCAAAATTTATAACGTCACAAAGATTAACAAAAAAAATGTTAAATTTACAAAAGGAAGGGACAAACATAAAACAAATGAAATATTGAGTGGGAGGGAGCCCGCTGTACCATTTTGCTCCGGGCCCGGACTCAGCTGACGGCGGCTCTGGAAATATTTTGACTAAACCAATATCAGCATGTTGCCAACGGTCTCCACTTACCTTTATATCTATGATAGCAATACTTTTTTTTCCGTGTGTATTTGAAAGTTCTGAAAGACTATTCTGTCACATTTGTCCGGACAAGCTGTGACAGAGCTTATGACCAAGTTGTGGTCTTATTTAAAAAAGAAAGGCATAGAACAGAAGATAATTTTATATCTATTGACAATTTTAACATTATTAAAACAAGTAAGAAATATATACTGATAATGGGGGCACACCCTGGAATCGTCGTCATTATAATGTTATGGACTGAATAAATAATGATAATGAAATGCCATATGCTTATCTATTTAGCAAATTAAATCACTTACCTCGATACTAGATATCACTTCACTTTACCACAACACTAAAAACATATAACACAGTTGACGGTTGCATTGATAAAACTGAAATAAACATCATATTCCCCAGAATGTAGAGAGGTCTGGGATTGACAAAAATAGGTTAAATCGGAATTCTCGGAACCTATCCCTCACTCGCTGTCCTCTTTCCTTCCTTAAGTAGCTTTTAAGCTTATTTCGTATATAATAATAATCGTGTGTATATATATATATATATATATATATATATATTATATTAGGTCCTTTGCCTATTTTAATAAACCATTAAAGTATAATGCTAACAAATTAAGAGGAATAAAAGGAAAGATAATTGAAATAACTTTACGAAACTTTCCTGGAAAGCATACCTTAAAGATAGAACTGAAGGAAAGCTACACGTTTATCGAATAGCCAGGAATGAATGTAAGGTAGTCATACGCCAGGCCAAGAAAAAGTCATGGGAGGATTTTGGTAAAAGGCTGAGCGAGGACCATCGCGAATATATAAGAACATTTTGGCGAAAAGTTAAAACGTTAAGAGGAAAGCATTGCAAGCCCATTAGAAATGTAAAAGGTAGCGATGGAATCGTACTTACAGATAAGGTAAAGATCCTTGGCAGATGGAAGCAATATTTCCAGGAGCAATTCTCCGAAAACCCAGAAACAGACCATTACCATGAACGAGAGTCCAATATGCAGGAAAGCCTGGAGGTTATAGAGGAAGAAGAAATAGAAAATGCAATCCGTAAGCTAAAAAGAGGTAAAGCATCAGGAAGGGATGGAATTGCACCAGAGTATTTGAAATATGGTGGTCAAGAACTTCTTAAAGCACTTCAATCGCTGTTCCAAGAAGTGTATGACAGAAAGAAAATTCCCAGGGACTGGAAATATTGTATTATCCTCCCTATTTATAAAAAAGGATGCACAACAGACTGCAAAAATTATAGACCCATTAGTTTGCTTTCCGTAGTCTATAAACTTTACACATCTATTCTAGAAAAGAGACTCCGGCGGATTGTAGAAGGGCAATTAGAAGCGGAACAGGCTGGTTTTCGTCCAGGCCGACAGACGCAGGATCATATCTTTGTTCTCAGAAATATTGCTGAAAAAGCTTGGGACAGAGATAAGAATCTATATCTTGCATTTCTTGATCTGAAGGCAGCGTTTGATGTGGTTTCAAGAAAAGAAATTTGGAATGCACTAATAGCCAAGGGTGTACCTGGAGACTTGCTGGCAGCCATACAGTCAGCCTACCAAGGTGCCATGGCAGTGGTAAGAATAAATGGTATGGAATCGGAACCTTTTCCTATTGCGAGAGGAGTTAGACAGGGAGATAGCTTAAGTCCCCTTCTATTTATAAACGTATTGGACGAAATCCACAAAATCTGCAAGCGCCGAACTGCATGGGCAACAATCGGGAAATGGAATATGAGAACTGTCCTCGTTCAAAGCCTTTTATACGCGGATGACATAGTTCTAATAGCCGACACCAAGACCAAACTACAACAAGCTCTGGTAGAATGGGAAGAAAAGTTGCTCAGGAAAGGGATGCAAATTAACACCTACAAGAGTAAAGTGCTGGTTATGGCGAGGGAAGAACAGGAAGATGTCCAACTCATCTGCAATGGCGAGACACTTGAGGTAGTGAAGGAATATACCTACTTAGGGACCGTAATTAGTAGCTCGGGTAAGATAGACGCCGAAATATCAAACAGAATAAGTAAGGCGAATCAAGTGTATTACCAGATTACTAATAGTATTATCGGCCACCGAGAAGTAGATAAGAAGACCAAAATGCATGTATATAAGTCGGTTTACCTACCTACACTCACCTATGGCGGAGAAAGCTGGACAACACTGGACAGACACTCTAGTCGCATAACGGCAGCGGAAATGAGGTTTCTTCGCAGATCTATTGGGAGAACTAGAAGGGATCGCATTAGGAATGAAAGCATTAGAGAGCAACTAGACGTTACAGAGCTTAAAACCACTCTAGAAAGACGGCAACTACAGTGGTTTGGTCATGTCTGTCGGACACAAATCCTATAAAGGTATTAGAGGCTCGACCCACAGGAAAGAGACCACGCGGACGCCCCAGAATTACGTACCAAGAATATATCCAAAGAATTGGAAGTAAAAGAGGCAAATCGCTCAATGAGATGAAGCAGCTAAGCAGGGACCGAGAGAAGTGGTTACGCTGGATTGAGGCTCCTCGACGCTAGCTAATGGCATAAGAGGAAGACAAAGAAGAAGAAGAAGAAGAATACTAAAAGAATTAAAACAAAAAATACTATAAATATAACCGTGCTGAGTAATAGGAAACAAATACATTTTATAACCACACGAATCATAAACCATAACCTCCTAATTTCAATAAAACAACTTATAAAATTAATTATTTGCAATTGTTGATCTTCCATATTATATTTTTATCTGTAATCAATTTCGCTTGTGGTCAATTAAAAAACTTAGTAGTTTTTTCTATTTATTTTAGACGTTTCAGGGATACCTTTTCCCACTCTTCAGCATTTAAATAATATCCCAAAATGTTGGGTTTGTCACTTAACTAGTTGCTTCATTGGTCAAGTCTCATTTAAGCAACTAGTTACGTGACAAACCCAACATTTTGGGATATTATTTAGATGCTGAAGAGGGGGGCAATGTATCCCCAAAACGTCTAAAATAAATAGAAAAACTACTAAGTTTTTTAATTGATCTCAACGCAAATGGATTAAAGATAAAAATAAACTTATATATTTTTTATAAGAAAAGGGAGCGGAGTAGCACAGTGGTAAGGCACTGTGTTACTATGCTCCCGGTCCCGAGTTCGAGACCGGCTGTGGCAGATAATTTATTCTGTTATCAGCCGTGGATCGACCCTGTGGGATCGGGAGACCCTCCTGGAGCTCACCCAGCCTCTATAAAGTGGGTACCCTTGATTGGGGGAAAAACTTGGCGGTAGAGCGTGATCACGGCCAAATCACCTCCTTGCACAACCGTTGGCCTAGAAACAGTACGGTCCTTACCAAGTACTGAACCCAAGACCCTTCATGGGTTGTAGTGGTGGTACAGCTATAAAATTATAAATCAAATATTCAAGAGGGAAATAAAGTATAAACAAGTAAATAATAACCTGCTAAAATTCGTTCTGGCTATATATATACCTATATATACCTCGTTCTACCTATATATCAATCCCCAAAGATTGAAAAAAAGGTGGCATCAATGATCATTCAAAAGAAAGGTAAAAATTAAATTTATTATAAAAATTACCATAATACAATATAATATAATAACAATTATAATTATTTATTAGCTTGTAGCTGATTTTCTGTAACGGATTAGTTTAGGGTTCTATATCACCATCAGATCCTTCTAACAATCGGACCTCCATTCAAATAATCACAATTATCTTCATTGGCTGTCCTATAAAGTTAATTGTTTACTATTACTGTCATTCCCTGAAATTTCGAACCGATTGCCATTGCTTGAAATAATGTTTATTTTAAATAAATAGTTTTGCTGGAAAAATATTTCTTGATGCTTGATGTTTTAGGCGACCTCGACTTCGCCATACTACTGGGTAGGAATTCTGTTTCAACTATGACTAAAGCGGAAAATCCACCCAGGACTGACCAACCAGGCTATAAAGAATGTCCGGAATATCCAAGGAAAATTATCTTTTGCATTTTCCAGTGGCGACCAGCCGGCCATATCTTCCCATTCCCTCCACAACCGGGACTCCGTCCCAAACCCTACGCTCACCACTTTAATCCAACACTAACTACAGTTCCCTTGTAAAATTGTTATATCATACCGTGTTTGTTCTTTGTCAGGTTATTGCGAATAAGTTTAATTTCTATACTTAACAAAATGTTTGTATGTATAACAAAATGTTTGTCATTATATATATATATATATATATATATATATATATATATATATATATATACAAATATGGGGTAAAAGCAAAAATGACAAACATTTTGTTTTTTCCGACAACCAGTGATCAGTATAGAAATTAAACTTATTCGCAATAACCTGACAAAGAACAAACACGGTATGATATAACAATTTTACAAGGGAACTGTAGTTAGTGTTATTATATATATACCCCGCTACCTGTTTATTAAGTATAACTTGACACCAGAGTCTAAAATCATAGTTATGAGTTGGAGGAAACAGAAATATTACAAGGAAGTAAGTTCTCCAATACAGATTCAAGCAAATTTTAATTCAAATGGTGAATAAAAAATAAATTATATGTATTCCTTATTTATGAATTTCATACCAAATCATTTTTCTAATCCATTCATCGTGTTTGAAATATATATATATATATATATATATATATATACCCCGCTACCTTTTTATGTGCCACACAACTAGCCAAATATTATAGGGGTGCTTCGTATATTTATTACCTTTTCCCAAACCTCAAAAATATTTTAAAAGAGGAAAACGATTTTTCTGTGTTGGCTTGTCTGTTGATATCCTCTAGTTTTCAAGTATCCCGCAATGCACTCAACATTTGAGACAGTTTCATTTAAGCATTTCGTCGTTGCCGCAATGAAACCTCCTAAGTGACCAAAAATCAGTTATTTGATTTAAAAACACTCAAGTGTTAATCTTCTAGCAAGCGCGCTGGAGTATAAAGTGCGCCACTTGTAGATTTTTCATTATATTCATCCGGTGGCTAAACTTTCACCTTCATCCTCTTTCTCTATTCGTTCACCATTACCTACTTGTTTTCTGAGAATTGACAATCTTTCAGTTGCTTGAATTATTAGTTATTCCGTGAAAAAGACGAATACAGAATTTTCAGTTTGTGTCTTGTGCATGGGTTGGGTCAAGAAGAGACAAGATCAATGTAAGTAGATTATTTCTTATTTTCGTTTGGTAAAAATAAATATTTCAAACGGAGATGGAACATTCAACTGATATTATTTCATTTTTTTTTTCATTTTCCAGTATATTTTGAATTGTATCTATTAATAATCTATAAAGAGTTCGCGAAATATCCTTGTTTTTTACTATTTCGGTTTATTTTAGGGATTTTTCAAATTACGAATTAGGAGGTTCAAATAATATCATGTCTATCATTTGTTTCTTTCATTGAAAATTTTCATTCTAACGTGATATATAATTCTCCATGAAATAATTATGTTTAGATTTTGTAACAAAATCACTCAACCTGCTGATTTAGTTGAAACTAAGACGTAATATGGAGCAAAATATAGTATATATTTATGGTATTTTGGTAGCTATTTTATATTATTACTTTTTTCTAACCTATTAAATAAATATTTTTAATAAGTCATTTTTTTGTGCTACCTCTTATAACTATAAAAAATCTGTAAGTAATAAGATAATTTTGTTTTATATAAAGGAAATGAGATGAAAATGAGGGTGGTGTACTTAATGCGCCGCGCGTCTGCCGCATTTAAATTGATTAAATTGATCAAGAAGAATTCTCCTATTGTTACTGTTTATCGCTTACGCAACAATAACGGCTAAAAATCACCCATGAGACACTTCTAAGATATAGTGGAGAAGCAAACTGTATTCCGTGGGATTTTTTGTGAAGGGAAGTTACGACTATGTGGAATCCCTTTATCATATGCTGCACAATAGTGTAGTACCAGGTCTTTACCTTCAAATTGCGCTGTTTGGTTTAATAAATAATAATTTAAATAATTTTACATTCCATATCCGCTGTCTTTTTGGTACCACACAGCTTCGTATTTACTCTCCGGACAGAGAGTTCTTCGTCTTTGCTTGGTAGTGGACCAAGTTCTTTCCACTGGGCAACTATGTATAACTGTAGTTGGCCGAACTTAAACAATTATTAATATCCGCAAAGTCACTAATTCCCTGGGCCCAAAGAAAGCTTCAACATTACCAAGGCCAGCATGCATTGTCCGGAAGTGATAGCAACGGTATATTGCCAAACACCGCAAGAACCTCTTTCTTGAAAGTCTTCAGTAAATCAGATGGCATCGTTCTTGAAGCAGTTTGCAAACTTGAAAGTTAGTAAAACTTTAGTGGTAATTATAGACTTGTACTAGAAAAGTTCATATGTCAAGTCTATTTCCTCGCAAAAATAAATCAAAAATTGGAGATCTGAGGTGGTGGGTGTGTGCTAAAAAAGGAAATCAAGGAGAAAACTTGTAGCCAATGTATCGCTGACACCATATATTGATAGAGTTCGGTATCAAACCATAAAATGGTGCCGTGCTGACCAGCCATAACCAAATCTGCCTTCACCATTAAACTTTGGTTATTTAAAAACGACCGTTAGTTGAAAAACGACTGTTATTCTCCTGTTATGTGTATATCAGGACAGTTCTCCAGAGACAGTTCTTCAGCTTATTAGGTGATGTCTAAAAATAAGCTGTGCTCCATCATGTAAATATTATTCCCACAATCTAAAGTGCACTTGACTCTGTGTGTGTGTGGGAGGGGGGGACGAAGAATGTTAATAACTTTACAATTATTATTATTATTACAAGAATAGTCATATTCAATCAATGAAGATTCATAAGAGGACTTAGATGATGATGATAACTTGTTTTAAAGAGAATAATGTATCATTAATTAACGTTTTTTTTATCTATTGAAATACATAATCAATTTTAAGAACTTATACTAGGCCCTTTTTCAAATTTATTATTAGTTCAATCACTGTATGCGAATTAGTAATATATATTTCACACCATAATATATGACTGTACTAGTAATGATTGTTCCATATCAGGAAAGCTGGTGCAATAATTTATTGAGCCGGGGGGAGAGCAAAATCTAAAATTTTCCAACAATTTTGATTTGATTTCCAAACAATATTTTTCTTTTCTATTCAAACATAACATTGTATCGATAAAATCCCAATTTCTTACCTTAATGGTATTGGTTTTAAATTTTACTAATGAGTACACTGTTTTATCACCCCATTTTTCCAGTTTGACGTAGATTTTCAAATCTCAAATTTTCTTAAATTTTGAGTTTTCAAATTATTGGAGGGAGAGGAGATTTACCCCTTCCATTACCACGTCTCTGTCCCATATCATTGTGTTATTAAATTTATTGTGGGTAAAAAAAGAACACCATCATTATTTATCTATCCCTCAATAAATAAATTATGGTAACATACGTTCTAAACCAATGATGACATATTTAATGGACCATAACTCAGAAACGATAGAAGATATGAAAAAAAAAACAAATATTCTTCAGCTCATGTACAATAGAAAACGTTCAATGCATTTTTTGCGTATGATCCTTGTGGAAGGAGTTATTCTCAATGCAATGAGTAGATGTCACTTGTAGTGGCCATCTTGGATTCATGACGTCATAAAAACTAAACAGCGCAATTAGAAGGAAAACACCCGCTACTATTCCAAATGGATCCCACATAGTCACACCTTCCCTTCACAAATAATCCTACGGAAGGTAACTATGTGCAGTTTGCTCTTCCACTAATAGTCGTCAAATAAATGGTTTCGCAGTTATTTATGTACCATGCCGAAATGTTTATAAAGTTATATTTTATAAATGTGTTATAAATCAATTTTTCGTTATCCTGTAAAATCATATTTTCGACACATAGGAGGTTTCAGGGCAATGACAGTATGCAACCTTAAGGAAATGGGAACCTTGCCTTTGTGATGGTGAGATAAACAATTGCCTGAGAGTGATTGTAGTCCCGTCGACAAAACAACATCTCGTCACGTACAGCCTTTGATATTCTGTTCCGCTCTCATCCATTTTTTAATTTTGAAAACCAACCACATCGGTGAAAATTCATTTATAGCATTATTTGAGTAGATTAAATAACTTATATTGGTAGATATACTGGTACTGCGGGCAGTGCGGTGGTTGATGAGTTTATTCCACGCCTGCTCCAAATCAGGTATTACTGTAACCTGAATACCGGTTGGTCGAACTAAGCCAGGCCAGGATTTGCGGAATTATAAGGTAAGCAATAAAGTCAGCACGCTCACCATTCATCAGGATTAAATTGGCTTTTTTTTTTTAATATAAATTATTGGCGTAAGCGGGATTTGATACAGGTCAACAATTTTTATCTGATGTGTTTTTATTCGATTCAATGTAATGAGGAAACAATTATTTAAATTTATTTTTGTTCCCAATAATATTTCTCCAATGTTATTTTTTCGGTAATACATTTCATTGTCTGAAAATTGATTCATTCTAGTAATTAAAATTATGATAAAAGGTTCAGAAAAAAACTTATTTAATGTTTTATGGTTGTTATTATAATGGAGACTGAATATTTTTTTACTAAAAGATCCACACCCTCTTTTTCATTTCCAACTGTAGGTATATTTTTATCTCAGTCCATTTGTCTAGGTGTGGCGATAGTTTATTTTTTAAAATAAACCCTGAATGGACTTCTCAACACAATTATTAGGAAAAAATATTAGAAAGAACCCTTTTAGGTCACATTTTTTTAACGAAAAATAGTAAGTAAAAGGCTTAAAAATGTTAAGAAAATGAGCCTTTTGAAAGAAAATGAGACAATTGGAATCATTCAATAGCACTTCACAAAAAAAAACACCCCCAAAAAACCGCCAAATATGACCCTTTTATAGAATTTGAATTACAGGGCCTGCAATTGTCGTAGGAGCTTGTTTCAAGGCTAAGTTGTAGCTTTCGTTGTTGAGTACCTATAATAAAAATTTCATGCAAAAGTATTAACTTTTCTCGAAAAGTTACTTGAACAAGACCCTACGATCTATACCCTCGTATATAGTCCTAGAGTGATTTTTCAAATCGCTATTTGTTCGCGATGTGTTACTATACAATCCTGTCATCATGAAATATATGTGAACTTCGATTAAATACCGCGCGTTTGAAAATTTGGGCTTTTTCTTACGTCGGCCGCTCGGGATGGTTACATGGTGGGAGAGCACCTCTCGGTCACTTTCCATTACTCGAAGCTCGGCCGTCAGAGAGGCTCCCCCCACCATGTAACACTTCCCCTCCGTTTTTTTTCTTTTAATTTTTCAGCGATTTTGATTGTCCAAAGCTCATTTTTTCCCCTATCACGTACTATTTTTGTTTAAAACAAATATTACCTCTTAAACGTGAAAAAAAAAAACATTTTTCGGTACGCTTATGAATTTTTTTTAACCTGTTGCTTGATGAAAAAACACCTTTTTTTTCTGAAATATTTTATTTTTTTCTACTATTTTTCTTTACTTTTTTTCTCCTAATTATCACGTTGAGATTGACTATTCAGGATTTTTTTAAAAACGTTATACGTATAAACATTTATTTTGTAAGAAAAAAATAAACTAATTTGAAGCACATGCTTAATGCTATTCTTCATTGCTGAAAAATTACCATTTCAACTTGTAAAATTGCAAACAAAGATGCAACACTAGTATTTCGCCTGTTCCATTGAACATCGAACCGATGAATATTTCATTGATAAAGGTAAAGAAATGTAGTTGAGCTGATTTGTTCCCGTTTTCTCTTCCTTTATTTGATTTAACAATGTTACATAAATTGTTTTTCATCACCTGTTTATTCTCAATTTTTGACTTTCCTTCAGAACTGAAAGAATATTGAAAACTATGCCAGTTTAATAAATTTATGATCTATATATTAATATGAAAGCATTGTTTTAGTCGTACTGATATCTCACCCTATATGTATAGTTGGGAGAAAATAGATATATCATTGAAAAAGTATCGCCGAGTAGAGTTTCACGAAAAAAATATGCCACCAGCGGGGTATTAAAACATTGTCATGAAAAATATCCTTTGTGCCTTTTGGAAAATATCTTTTTTGCCCATCTTCTACTTGTCCAGACGAGATAAATTAAATATATTTATTTATTAAAATAAAATAAATTTCGACGAGACTTTGTCAATGTGAGAAAATAATAGAAACAAATTGCATATATTGTTGATAAAATCGGTATGTAGCAATATGGTGAAAAAAATTTATGTAGGTGCCGAAAAGAGTTTTATTCACGTTTAAGATGTGAAAATATTTGTTTAAGAAAAATATAACAACAGTACCTGATAGCGTTTATAAGTAGGAAAAAAATGAGTTTTAAATAATTAAGGTCGGTCAACAACATTTCGCAAAATAAATTAAAAACCGCGAAATTGAAATGGCCATTTTGGATATTTTATTACAGGACCTGTAATTATCGCAGGAACTTATTTTGGGGCTTAAATTGTGGCTTTTGTTAGTGCATATTTATAATAATTGTATGGAAAAAAAAATAATAACATTTCACGGAAATTGAGAAAATGTAAATACAGAAACTCCTCAGGAACAAATAGTGCTTTGGAAAATCTCTTTAGGACCATTTTAGCCATTGTTCACATTTCTTTTCAAAAACACATGCTTTTACATTTTCTTAATATTCGGGTAAAATAAATAATTTTTTTTTTCATAAATTTTTTATTTTCTATTGGAATTAACAAAAGCCTCAATTTAAAGCCCAAAAAAAGTCCCTGCGACAATCACTAGTCCTACAACAATATCTCCAAAATGATACAATATTTCGTGGTTTTTAATTCTTTTTTTTGTTGATCGACTGCAATTGTTTACTTTGAACTAATTTGGTCTGTATTTTTAACGCTATTACGCAATAGTAATATGCTGAGGAGTTATGGACGCTTAAGTGAACGCCGGACATTGACAGGAAAAAAAAATCCTCCAGAAAAATCAAGTCAAAAATTTCAATTTAGTTTTTGTTATTTAAGATACACGCATTTAATAGTTATGTTATTGTTTAATAATAAGTTATTCATTTATTTAATAAGACTGAAAATACATATATCTAGCCAATGCCTTGTCAAAAATGTCTAATTGAGGCGAAAGTTATTAAGACTCCATTTATTTTTTTATTTTTAAGCATTTTTATTCTTTTGTTTGTAGAATGTACATTTTTTTTTTTTTTTTTATGAGGAATACATACTATCTCATATTGGACAACCCATTCCCACAACACCTGATTTAGAAACTTTTTGAAAATGGTGTTTTTAATACATTTACGATTCAATTCTTTAAAAAGTTTCTTAATATTTCAAAAGATTGTTAGTTATAGAGTTAAAAAACCAAAAAGAATATTTGGTATATATATATATATATATATATATATATATATATATATATATATATATATATATATATATATATATATATATATGTATATATATATATATATAAAACATAATTTATACGTTGATTAAACAACATTTAATTCTTAATATTTATGGACTGAAATTACTTTCGATAAAAATTAGAGATAACTGGAGCTGGGAGAGAAGGTTTTAGCCACTAAGTGGTCGTTATGAAATAAAGCTCGGACACTAATTACGACTATTGGTGACAGGGGGTAGCTGCAGGTGAGTCCTAGCCCCCGACCAAATGCTGTACCGTAATTGGACAAGAGCATTGCCACAATGGACCAATAAGACAAAGCACTCGTTCCACTTGCTCCCTACAACAATGGGATGGGGCCTCCAGCTTCCTAATCTTCATCCCATCCGCCCCACGCCTTTACTTTTATGCTACATACTACTGTCAGGAAGTGAAACAACAAGAGAGCCATTTTCCTCACCCTCTCAATTTTCACACTCTCTGCTGGGTTTCGTAATGAAGAATTAAAGGTACAGGATACATTGTCTTTGATCTATTCGGTGTATTCAAATGATACCTAGAATATAAAAAATGAGAAAATTCAAAAATAAAATTTAAAATGAGCGATAGGGTGTAGCAGTTTGTGATAAGTTGAATTAAAGAATATGGGTTCATCATCCTTATTAGAGAATTGCTTAACTCCGAAAATTGAGTACTTGGAGCATAGCAAACTTACCTGGAGCTAAGGTAATTGTTATCTAGTTGGCTAACGGTCTATCTAATGGTCCAACTTACTGTTAGCGCTATCACTTCAACCCATTCATAACAATACATTGAAAGCAATAATAATCTAATTTATGTTAAAATATTTATAATACATTAATCAATATTAAGAGGAAAATGATTGTTTTATTTTTATTATTATTAGACGTAGTTGGGATACGGTAGCATTCATACTATTAGACCGTACATGGTCCGATAAATGTAGGAGTCGGATTCGAGTCCGATTTAGTTTACACAGAAAGATTGCGTTTCTTTCACATGGTCCGATAATTATCGTCGCCGGATCCTACATTTCCTACAGTCCGAAATCTGATGTACTGGACCGTGTGGAAACCCTCTAATGATCATAATTAATTTCTATGCATGTTTCATGTAGCGTGAATTGAAAAAAATAAATAAAAATCGTACAGATGCTGGGTCTTTCACACACCCGTCTTAAGTCTAAATCTAAAAATTATTTTTGCAATCTTATGTCACATTATTTCTGTAAAATTGTCCCAATTCTTGCTTTCTAGCATTTATAGAAGCGGGGCCATAAGCATTGGCACCAACACCGTCTTTATATTATTCTGTCTTAACATTTCTGATGGAAGAACGTCATTCTACATTAAAAAAAATATATTGTAACAGGTAATCATTCATACTAAAACATTCGAAAGTTATATTTGATATTTTTATAAATTATAAAATAAATTAGAAATTGCAAAATATATTCCTTAATTATGATATATCAAGTATATATGTGTGTATATATATATTTCAAACACGATGAATGGATAAGGAATAAATATAATTTATTTTTTATTCACCATTTGAATTAAAATTTGCTTGAATCTGTATTTGAGAACTTACTTCCTTGTAATATTTCTGTTTCCTCCAACTCATAACTATGATTTTAGACTCTGGTGTCAAGTTATACTTAATTGTACTGAAATTTGAGATTGCCTTACGTGTTTGTAAGTATACTTCAATGTCTTATTTGGTTACTGTAGATTCACTTTAAAAATAGATATTAAATTTTATCACTCTAGTCGATGCTAGATAATAAAAAAAATATGATGAACAAAAACTGATCTGTTTTAATGTCAAAATAAATAAAATTAAATTTAATATTATTAATCGAATATAAAATTAAACGAATACTATCTAAATTTTCTCTGATCATGGGTAGCTTGAATTGCATCACAGAGGGCTTTCATGTTTTCGTGGAACACAAAAGCTCAATTCCGATCACCCTAATATGGCTGATTATAGTCAGCTTTTTGTAATTCAGAATTTTTGAAAGTCGGATTTTTGTCTGCTAAATGTAGAAGTAGTTTACATTTTACAGTACATGCCAGTAATATCTAATTAAATCAAATAATTTCCGAGTATAGCTCGGTCCCCAAGTACCCAATACTTAAATTTGTTTTGTATATGGTATAAGTCTTTTGATGAAACTTCCAATGAAATTTTAACAATAGCAAAACATTTGATTAATCTTGCTTTAAATGAGTCGATATTCGAGTTTCGATTCTATCACAAACCATACATATAAGAACGGTAATATTTTTATCTTGAAACAGAATGAAATACGATGCTACGACTTCTTTCAAGTTTGAATTCTGTCAAAAATGCGAGCAGGAATCTACCGAGACAACACTTGTTGTGAGCAAACTAGAGACTGTTTCTAACATCATTAATGTTTGCTAACGATAATATAAAACTGTTATCCGTGTTCTACATCCGTCTACGCCTTTGTTTCCCTTTAAGTTCAGTTAATGAGTTCATTCGAATAAAGCTAAACTTTCAGTTTATGTTCAAACTTTCAAAGTTAAATGAGCCTCATTCTTCAGAAACGCTTTTTAGCAATATAATATCTCAAGTCCAAGGCAAACAGTTCTAAATTTGTACATAATTTATTGTTTATTTTAAACTCGCATACAAACATCGTGTTCCATCAAAATTAAGGGTTTCATTTTCGAAAATTAAAAAACATATTCATTTTCATATAATCGTTTCAATTTTGGGGAAGTCTGTATTAATAGTATTAATAATAATTGAGGAAAACCAGGCTTCCGATTTATTATTTGTATTAGTTATTCATTTTTTTTTTCCCCGAACTCTCCCTTCCTCTTGGAGGCGTATTCCACACATCCTAAACGCCCGGCAGCACTCCCTAACCCCGCAATATCACATCACCCAGAGTCCCGCAAGCGGGGTACCTCCCTGAAATATTGAATTGTAAAAAGTGAATAAATAATATAAGAAAGAAATAGAAGGCCTAGGTTTGCTCAGTTATTAATGGTATCCATTTTATTAGTGTTTTTTTGAAATATTGTTTACTGCCAAAATACAATATTTCCTCTTTACTAATTCACTCAATGTATTGTTTTAATATTATCCAAACGGATCGCAGATATAAGAAATAAATATAATTAGATATTGTATTTATTTTTGGATTAAAAGTTAAATTTTACATATATATTTTTTATATTTTGCATATAAATGGAAGATTACACTCAAAGCCTGGAGCCACAAAATATCGGAAAACAACTGACCTGTAAATATTTCGGTAATTCAGGCATCATCAGGACAGAAGAAAAAAAAATCACATGTTTTATATATATATATATATATATATATATATATATATATATATATATATATATATATATATATAAATATTTATATATATATTTTATATATATATAAAACATATGTTCATTCCGATAACTTAAAATAACAAAAAATATACAAGGAAACTAAATGACACCCACGAGTACTGAGCAAATACTAACTTTATTTTCTTTATTAATCCTCTAAATGTACTCTTAGAGTGTGTTTATATATTACAACCAGGATTAAGTTACATACTGTTCCAGTATGTACCTTAAATTATATATATATATATATATATATATATATATATATATATATATATATATATATATATATATATATATATATACGTATAAATGCAGCACATCTCACATCCACAATGTAAAAAGACACATCACAACTGCTTGAAAAGGTTAAATTAAAAACAGCTGATCATCAGAAAACAGAGATATACAAAATACACATATTAAACAACCAAAACTGTACAAAATACTTAACAAATTTCGAAATATCGACTGGTTAGTTGTTTGTCGTTATTTTGAAACTTTAGTTTTCGTGTGAAGAATTTTTCATTTATACCCTAGCAATTATTTGACGTCTCTTTTTAAGTTTTTGCTCTTCTATGCTTGCATAATCATCTTACTAAGATTAGTTATTTTGTGATATTTTGGTACTATATCTTTGTTATGTATAAGCATCGTATATTTTCACGTTTTAACATTTAAATGGCTAGTAATACTCTATAATTAGGCCAATAATGTTGAGAAATCTTAGTCAAGGAATTGTGCCGTAAGCTTCCTTCCTGCTATTTATATAAATTTAATTTTTACAAAAGAAAAAGTCCAATATTTTTTAACTATTTATCTATCAAATTTCTTCATATTTTATGAATTCAAAAGTTATTTAAATTATTTTTGAGGTGGTGGGTAGGTGACTAGCATCGGAAACTACGGTGAGCTGGTGTTAGGTTTATGATAGGGAAATGGGTGCCTCTTGAGGATAACTCAACAGCTAGCCCTGATGAATGAAGTATCGGATTCCTCTCTAAACCACCAATCAAGGTTCGACGGAATCACTTACGTCTCACCGATCTAGCTCAGAATAATCCTGCCACAATCGTCCTCGTAAAGGGTTCACTACATCTAGACCTCTGTATCTATACCTCTGCATCTGGTATATTATCATCCAAAATCGTGCTACCAGTCCGTAATTAAGTATTTATACTAATTCAGTATTAATTTTCGGCCGATGTTATGGACCGATAGCCTTTCTCGAAGTTATGTGAGAATGGCTCAACGAGTTTCGGCAGAGAGAGGCTTACAACGACCCATTGAATGTAAAAATTCAAAATCAAACAAGTAAGCAGCACGGGTTCTGATAATAAACTCAGAGCTCAGAAGTTTCTTTAGTGTAAACAAATATCAAAAACAAGAGATAGAGACATTACAGGACGTAAAAGGATTACGATTTCTTTATTTATCATTTTCGGTATAACTAATTCTTGTGATATAAAGCTCATCAAAATTGGCTTTATTATTTTCATTCAAATCAAATATTTTGTCTAATGAACTAGTTAAGAGTTCTATACAATATTTATTATGAAAATAATAGTTTTTCAATGTGCAACTGAATTTTTAAAGGTGTCCATATTTCCATGAGTGGTAGTGTGAATAAAATACATCAAATATAATAAAATGAAAGTTTATACCATCTGTAATTTATTTGTTTAATCTCCTAAGACCGATTTTGCGTGATTATTAAAAATAATGATGTGTAGCCTATGGTTGCCAGGACAGCATTAGGAGAGGTGTGACCACGCTTTCCAATGGAGGACAAAGTTGATGAGATAGAAGCTGCTCATGCTCAGAACTTCCAATTACTTCGATTAAATTCGCTAATTGCTTTCAAGTAATATGGGCCCACCGATTGGGCCGCCAGGTCGTGGAAGTCAGATATTTAAGCTATCCATTTTCTAAAGGAACGCCAAGGATATATGAAAAAAGAGATTTCCACTTGGTGCGCTTGTTCGCATCACTGAGAGCCTTCATCATTAGAAACAAGGTGAAGAAAAGCTGACTAAAATATTGATTTTGTCTTTCAGGTTGTGAAATCAATCATACAATATACAGACCTCCAATCAATGAAACTTATGATATTTAAATTATTAATCAAATATAATCGTGTTTCTTTTTTAAGGTCATCTTCCTTGATACCAATATTAACCAATATGATGCCATATTTTTTTTTTGTACTTCATACTGACTTTGCCCAATCTGCAACTTTTTTTTTTTTTTTTTTCTAAACAATGTGACCATGGAACACTCTCTGGACTATCTGTTCTCCTACAAGCAACAAATGTCTTTAAGAGGATGACATCGCACATTCAAAAATTGTTATGATCCGTATTGAACCGAATAAAGAAAAGAAAAAAACGATTCGACTGTGTCAGAGACACGGTAGTGTGTTGATGTTAATACGACGACGATAATGGGATTTTTTTTTCTTGAGAGCTCGTCGTAAATAATATTCAGACTGCAGGCTCGTAGAAATTTCGAGACAATTTTCTTCATATTGCCTTGCAGGCGTGGGCGTCCATCAAGATGGTCATGGAGGGGCTTGAGTCCCTCCATAGATTTTTGCAGTTTTGTCTGGTAAAAACATTGAAGTTAAACAATTTACAAGTATCGGGGAATCGGAGGTTGGGACATTTAGACTGAGCCAGCAGACACTCGATCAGAGTATCACCAGCGGCGGAAGCTAGTGCACAACTGGTACTATGTTAGTATCCAAGTACACTGTGCTTGAAATGCTTGTATAATGGTTGATAAAGCAGGAACTGTTACCAAACTATCAGCACGGATTTTTTTACTACCCTGCTTCAAATACGAATATTTCAGTATCAATTTCTTCTCGGTGTTGACTTTGAACGCCTGATCGTAGTCCGATTGACGCGACAGCTGTTGTCCACATCGAAGGGTAAATTGCCTTTCGGCCAAAACTTGTAACCCCAAATTAGAACAAATGGTGAGAAATTTTGAAAATTTTAAACAGTATGCGGAAAATATTTAAAGAATTATATACTATACAATATATGAGGCACTCCAAGTAAGAAGGGCGAATATCTATGGTCTGTTTGGTATCTATATATGTAAAATATACATATATATATATATATATATATATATATATATATATATATATATATATATATATATATAATGTGTTTTATCAGTCTTTAAATAAATTTTAAAAAATTGTGACATGGCGGAGGATAGGCCATCTTATATGGAGCGCCTCATATGATACTAACAATGTTCTTAAAAAGAAAATAATAATTTAAAAGCAAATGGTAAACTGTTTTAATTTAAATTTAAAAATATGATAAATAATTTGAAATATATTTTCACTCGTTTTAATGTCTGACCAATAGCGGATGATAATAAAATGATTATTTTAATTTGCAAAATATTTATTTTTAAACAATTTATAAATGTTCACTTAAATTTACAATAAAACTTATAAATTAATAAATGCATTATTAGTAATAAAGCTGCTTGTAGCTTTGCTATTTCTGCAACCGTGTTTACGTATATATATGTTATATATATATACGTAAACACGATATATATATATATATATATATATAATCTCCTTATATTTTATAATGTCTTCCTGGTGAGCTCTGCTTGATTTGATTGATATTTCACTGGGCCAACTTGAACCCAAGACAAAAAAGTACTTAAATTATTAATGGCAATTTTTTTCTACTTAATAGTGCTGGTATTGCCAGAGGGAACCAGTCCCTCTCAAGTGGGTCTTTTGGTCTTTTTTGCCAATACCTAACCTCTTGGTAGCCACCTAGAGGTTGCCGCCCCTACCTAACCAGATTGAAATAAATATTAACTGTCCAGCTGGAAACCGCACCCACACTGCGAAGTGATTAGTCCGCACGATTGAGTTTGCTGCACGGTTGAAGTTTTAATATTTATTTGTAAAAAGATATATAAAGAAATTTTCAATTAATATTTGGAGTAAGTGGGAAAGCGTCATTTCAATAACGCGTCAGTCCCTAAAAGCTTATGTAATTTTAAATAAAAATATTTTATGCGTCCCCTCGATGAGAGGATTGTGTTTGATCTGATTTATTGGATAGAGATTTCGAAGGGGTTTAGAAATAAGGATAATTAATGGGAGGAGGTAACTTGGTAACCATTGTTGCTGGTACCGGATTCAAAACTCAAGATTTGCTCGGAATTTCGTCTTGACTAGTAGAAAGGTTTTCAATAAATGGAATTTGAGCCCAAGCAATCTTCGGAGGTTGTATAAATGATGAAATTAAGTATGTGCGAGTACACGGAAACAGGTTATAATTTATTTCAAAATACCACCTGAGGCCAAGCACAGGTTCATACCTCTAAACAAAGTGGAAAGTCTTCAAAGCTGTCTCTTGAGGAAAAAGGTGTTTTTTATTTCAATTTTGGATGGGTATCAGTAGCGTAAGAATGAATTTTGAGACACCTGGGAGCCAAGTTTTGAGGCCCCCTAAGCTTCTATTGTGTATCAATCCTAGTAATGTCCAATATTTGTAACTGTATAAACAATGTAACCTTTTTAGTCCAAATAAAATATAGACTCAAAGCTTTTCCCGATTTAAGAAATTGTGAAGATTGGATACACTAGATTAGAGATACACTCTAATGGAAATAAAATAGTGAATATGGTAGAGAAGATAATGGCCCATGTCGGCTCCAATTAGCGTGAGTGAAGCAGGCTAACTTATACCCATGTGGCAGTAATTTAGCCAATCAGTTGGCAACACTGGTAAGAATGTCCAATGAGCCCAGTCCCGGCGCAATTAGAGGCTGACGCTCAGTGACTCCCCCCCTCCCCCACGCATCTCTCATCCCCCTTGCGCCTGGCCCTTTCAATCCAGAAACTCTTGATTATTTCAGCTCAATATATTTTTGATACAACCACTTGTGGAAATGAACACATCCAGATAAGCCATTCAAATAAATAACTAAATTTGCCATCATGACATAAAATATAACAGAATATCATTTATTCTGAAATTGGTACAAACACGGTTGCAGAAATAGCAAAGCTACAATCAGCTTTATTACTAATAATGCGTTTATTAATTTATAAGTTTTATTGTAAATTTAAGTGAACATTTATAAATTGTTTAAAAATAAATATTTTGCAAATTAAAATAATCATCTTATTATCAGCCCCTGTTGGTCAGACATTAAAACGAGTGAAAATATATTTCAAATTATTTATCATATTTTTAAATTTAAATTAAAACAGTTTACCATTTGCTTTTCAATTATTATTTTCTTTTTAAATAACATTGTTAGTATCATATGAGGCGCTCCATACCAGATGGCCTATCCTCCGCCATGTCACAATTTTTTAAAATTTATTTAAAGACTGATAAAACACATTATATATATATATATATATATATATATATATATATATATATATATATATGTATATTTTACATATATAGATACCAAACAGACCATAGATATTCGCCCTTCTTACTTGGAGTGCCTCATATATTGTATAGTATATAATTCTTTAAATATTTTCCGCATACTGTTTAAAAATTTCTCACCCATTTATAATGTATGAATAAAAAGAGTTCTATGAGGTTTAATATAAAAAATAACAAAAAATTTGATTGAATAACTCACTAGAGCAAGAAAATCCTGAAGATTAGGAAGATCATTGAAATGTTAAAAAAATAAATATATGAATGAACGATAAATAATGAATCATCCTAGTTCACATTTTAATCATAAATTGACATTATTATTAAGTTTTTTTTTTCTTCTTTCCAACACCGATCACCATCCAGCTCAGGAAATATGTTACTTTAGCGTTACATAATTATTAACTCTGGTAAACTTAAAGACTGGCGAGGTAATTTTAAGTCAATCGGGATTTCAAATTTGAACTATTTAAGCGGGCTCATTGTTATCGTATTTTGTTTAGTTTCTAATTTAAATTTTTCTGTATCAAATGGCGGTAACAATTATCCCGCTAAAATAGTTCAAATTTGAAATCCCGATAGACTTAATGTTACCCCCTCAACCTCAGCTACCCCAGTTTGCGGTATATATTGTTATTTTAAATTGTATATGTTAAATAATTTTGTATTAATAAAAACATAACCAACCTTGTTCGATCTGAAGAACTATTGACAATATAAGCCGTTCTAGTAAACAAAATAGGATAGTTTATTGATAGAATGAAAATGGTAGTTCTATACTTAGAACTATTTGTCCAAGTATAGTGACTCATTCCACGCCTCGATTAGCACTTCTATTTGGTTCGTTTGTGTTCTCAACACTTGTACACTTGTTCCCTATAAAGGGAAGCAAACCTATTTACTCTTCTTCCCTTTTTAGCCTAGATTGAAGGGCAATTCACTCAAAGCGGTAAACGAACTAATCACTGCAAAGGAATTAGACAGCGAATTTCGATTTATTTTCCCTTCACTCCTAGGCCACTCATTCAAGCTCCTGGAAAGAAGCGCTAATCGATTTTCTAGACGGAAGAATTGAAGGACTTTTTGTTTGAAAAAAAAAATAAAACACCTTTCTGAAAGAGCCTGAGACTTGTTTTAAGAGTTAAATTTATCCATAAAAGTTTCACCTTTTTAAATTATGAAAAACACATTTAATTTATTACTTGAGAAAGTCGGACATATTATTTGAAAGAGGGGTGTAAACTCAGGCGTTCTATTTAACTTCTTTCGAAGCATTTAATACAAGTCAAAAAGTATAAGATTTTTTTTAATTGCAGGTTAAGATGGGAATTATCAACGGAGATAAAGCGAATCTTATTGATGTAATATCCAATATTAAATTTCATTTCAATTATTCGTCTAAGGGGACTTGCCTCCTTTCAAAGGTCTCGTGGAAGTTTCTTCCATTCCCAAAGTAACAAGAGACGTTTCATATTCAACACTTAATAAAAATAAAGACCTGTGTTAAGGTTCACTGGCGAAAATCTGTGAATGAAGTTAATTTTTTTAATTAACCAAAAATGTTAACTAATATATTAGAATCGGGAAACATTTTAAATAGTGCGCTCTGAAGGTAACGGATTTTTTTTTTCATTATTTATGATACTTGATCAGGTACTAAAAAGAAAAAAGGAAACCGAAAAATTACCCGCTTTTAAAAGAAATTGGTTACTTGTTTTCTATAAATAAAAAAAGGAGATGATTAATTTAAAAATTATATTTCTCACCTTCAAATATCTAACGAATAACATTTTTCCAAACAGATATTTTTTTTTCCAGTAACAGATATTTGAAAAAACATCATAGTCTTTCATCGTATTGCTTGTAATGATTGAATCCAGTAAATTCTACCAGATCAGACGAAAATATAAATTAATTTCACGAGGAACTTGCGTTCGCTATCTCTTTTATCTATCAATTCTACTCCTCTTCAATTAATGAATTTTATCTAAAACATTTGATTTTCGGGATGGAAAGACATTCATGGAAAGCAAGCAAAAAATATATATACTGCGTGGTAGAATGTATAGATGAATTTTAAGAGCGAATGTTCTGTTCATATACCTTTAATTTATTAATTGATTAAATAGTAAATTTTCTTTTCTATAATAAAAACACTTTGAGAATGTTTAAGAGTAATCAGCAGATGTACAATAAATATTTAGGATTAAAAAAACATGAATATTAATATCGATCAAACAAAATGAAAAGATGATACGATACGAGAGGGTCGCCACTGCTTGTGAAGATGTAATAGATTCTCTAGGGAGGGGGGGAGGTAGCTGATATGTCGTCGGATTTCTAGCTGGACGTCGAGTTTATTTACCGCAGATTGGGTTGGAGAGGGTGTGTTTACTGGGGGATTAGCTGTACCCCGGCTCCCTTATCAACCATCCCCCTGTTTTCTTTTTTTCCTGACTCACACAGCACATTTAAAGCCCCTTCTATCGAGCGCATTTTTTGCTTTGAGAGGAGATTGTCTTTCCTAATCAGCAGCAATTGGAAAGGGGTCTAGGGGAAATCCTTCCTTAATTCCCTGCCTCCCAACAGGCTGTCTTCCGATAGTGGCTAATGCTGAAGAAGTCTTCTCTGGCCATCAGCGGCTGCTGACTGGGCAGCGTCTAGTGTTGGCACCGCAGTAAGTTTACTTTTTCATCCTAAAGTTGAATTTTTTTTAATGCGTAATATGATAATTATTCAATGAATAATTAGGTGGATTTGATAAATAAATTTACTGTGCGGAAACACGAAAAATAGAATACACGGAAATATTATTCATCCTACAGTTGTTTATCGTTATAAAATTAAATCGTATGCGATAAAAGGATAACAACACCATAATGCCTTAAAAAAATATTTAGTCAAATATTTGGTCTTGAGATAGACGAATCAAGAGAAGAATTTAGGAATATACATGTTGCGGAATAGCAGTACATACACCCAGTAAATATAATAGAAGTGATCGCATGGCAACAGTTGAATTGGGCATGTAAATTCGTTAGGTTGGGTAATGAATTAATCTCTAAAAAGGTTATCAGCTTTGAACCAACGGGTAAATGTCGGAGGGGTTTACCGGGACGAAGTGGGAGAATTGTTGAGGCTGAACAAGAAGATGAGGGTTCAGTGGAGAGAAGTATTCAGGCATCGATCGTTGTTATTGTTGGTATCGAACCTTCATGATCTTCCTACAAATTAAAACCTGATCATTACAGAAATAAAATATTCATTATTAATTAACTTTTTTTTTAAATTAATTAACTTGTTATCTAGCGTTTTAGAAAATTGTGGTGAAGTATTGGAGTAGGAGGAATAGAAATGAGCAAAAGAAAGAAGATTTACGGATTTTAGGAGGGTGGTCGTATGGGTAAAACAAAAAAATCGATAATATTTCTCAATCATACTTTGCTATCACAACTGTTTCATCAATGGCCACAGAGAAAAAGTTTTACTTGATGGTCATGGATACACCACATGCGGTTCAGCTTTTTTTAAAATATGTTTGTTTCTTGTTTGTCAAGCTCAAAGCACTATTCTGAAACTAAAATTGCAATTTCGTTCAAATGTTTAAATTAAATTAATTGCTGCATGAGCTTGGCACTAAAGGGCTTACTAAAGTTACCGCAAATGCTGCACAAAATATTGATTTAAGTTGCAATAATAGGTTTATTTTGAAACCAATTATTAAAGCACTTTAAACGATTGGAATACATTTGTAAAATGAATTTAATGAACCGAAATAAATAATAAATTTAAATGGAAACTGTTAGTTATTCGATACATTTATTTAGGAAATTAATATATTTCGCTCTTTTTGATCAATGATTCTATTTATCTAGATACATTTTTTTTTTCATTACTAACCGCCTATTTACATGCTATTTTTCTTTTTGTATCTAAAAATTAACCTGACAATATTGTTTTAAAAAGATATTAAACTCATCCAATAATCTTTATAACCCTTTTTTGGTGACGGTAATAGTAGTAGTAATGTAATATCTACAATCATTGGGAGACGCTGACATTGCTATATGAGCCCAACGCGATATCTTGATGATGTGAAGGATAAAAGGATAGAATAGGGGAGGAGTTGACACATTTTACAAGTAAATGTGTTCAATAGTTGGGGGAAGAGGGGAGGGGCTGGTGTGATCCCGAAGCGGCAAGTTGGCCAAGTTCCCTGATTAACCGAGTTGTCTCCGTTAACTCCGCCAGGCCGATTTGCTTGTCAATCTGCAGAGTTTAGCATCAATATACTCCACCTCACTGTTCCGGTCAGTCCCTTACATTCTCTGTAGGCTCCATTGATACAGTGAACCACAGTTGCCACCCCTTCCATGACTGCACTTGAATCGCTTATCAATGCCCTCCTTGAATTACTTAGAGATTTGTTTGATGAGAGGTGAGAATCCGCTTGTTTCGTATTTTTCTTAAGCTCTTTGGCCTTTATTTAAAAAAAAATGTTTTCTAAATTTGATTACATTACAGGAAGATTATTGATTAGTTCTTTAAAGATTAGTGAAGGCAATCTTAGTAATTTCATATTTTATCGAAACTATTACGAAATAGTTCAATCTCATCGTTTCGGACTTAACCCATCTTCAGCATATTCTACCACGATACATTATTATACAGGGTGTCCCATAAGTCACGGAAATATTTAAAAGTCTGTCGCTGTTATATTCTCATGCTCGCCATTTTTTTTTTAGTCATGTTTTGCATTTTTTTTGTTAGTGCCGTGGTGAAATTATTTTCTTCTGTTAAATATTTAAGCATTATTCATCCAATTTTCCAATGCTTATCATTATATTCAGACAGTTCCACTCCTTATTTAATTTCAGAATTATTTTGGTTAATTTATATATTTTTTTTTTTTGTTGGTAACATTTTCTTTTATTTCACATAGAAGATTTTATTCCGCGTTTCCGTGTTATTTGATCGAATAATAACAAAGTTAATTTAATGAATTCCATTCTCAAAACACCTCAACTTCAATTATGCGAAATTAAAGTTGAATAAAAGGAGTTTTCCTGAAAGTGGGGTATCTGTAACCGGGTAGGAGGCTGAGAAGAACTAACAGCAGGCAAAGTGTGATTTTAAAAATAAAATAAAACTTTTCGCTCTTGGTTCATCCGAAAGCTGCCTTACAATGGATTCAGTTTAGTTAAACTCTATTCCTTAAAAATTTAATGTTGTCTACTTTACGATGGTGTAATTGGAACTTAATCACCTTTAACAGTTTTTGAGCGACCGCTTCCTATTCAAC
Organism: Rhaphigaster nebulosa; assembly: GCA_948150685.1. Classification (NCBI taxonomy): domain Eukaryota; kingdom Metazoa; phylum Arthropoda; class Insecta; order Hemiptera; family Pentatomidae; genus Rhaphigaster; species Rhaphigaster nebulosa. The sequence continues at coordinate 29,000,785 of OX411307.1, read as the reverse complement.
AAAAAACGTTACTTACTTTAAAAAAATCGACAACATATAACTTTAATTTTCAACTTTTCTGTGCGGAATCGTACCATGGTCCATATGAACTTTTCTGTTCCTCTTGAGGTCTACCGATCACCTCTTTAAATATTTTCCAGACTTACAGGACACCCTGTATAGTTATTAGTTCCTAGTATATTCATTCCTTGTGTAAATTCATTCATTATATGCTAAATTTATTTAAACATATTGACTAATTAAATAATTTACCTAAACTATATTTTAAGGTTATATTTTATAATTCTTAAAGCAGTACTTATTCTTTGTTCCGTCCTACCTATCAATAACATTATTTCGTCTTAATTTTAAAATTTGAAATTTAAGTAAAATTTATTTACTAGGAGTATCCTGCTTAGCATCCTTCCATTATCAAACTAAGCTCTGTTGGATGAGAAATCTGTACCCTATTTATATTATTTTATTTACCTTATTTATGTCTTCTTTTTTTCTACTTATTTTAGTTTATAGACTCTTTCCAAATACTTTAATACTTTAAAAGAAATAGTAATTACGACATAACAAACTCACATGAATTGAAAAAAAAAAATGTAAAAGATAAAGATATTGGAGCTATAAGTATGAATGTGAAGAAGTTATTCACTAATATTTCAACAGAATAATGTGGAAAACTAATAGATGAAAATATAAAATATTAACACCACCATCACATATAAAAATATATTCATTGTAGGAATAAGTCTGTGCATAAAATAGGGTAGACCGGGTCTAGTTGATACACTTTTTACTTCCTGATTTATGTAATTTTTTCCTGTCATCATTTTGAAATAAAATTGGTGTAATTCGTAACTATAACTATTTGGCTATAACTTGCGATATTTAAATTTTTTATAAAATTAAATTTGTCTTGTCAAAAAAAAGCATTAACAACTTTGCAAGATGTATCATCTTAACTCGGTCTGGGTCAAGTTGATACGCCTTTGAGGAAGCTGATACGGTGTCAGGAATTAATAAAATAATAAGCAAAACAGAAGTATGAACATTTTTATTGTAACTATAAAAGATATTTTAAAATCTACAACATTTTGGGAAAAACAAAAGCTATAACAACCATTTATTGTGACCGATTACTCCGACTCTGAAGAGAAATTTGGGTCTAATTGACAGTTAATACAAGTGTAAAAGGGGTTGTTCTCTGCACAGACGATGTGTGCCCACTTCTTCCAGAAAATACACTGTATCCAGTCTTGGCCAGATTTGGATGAAGAATAACTCTTGAAGCACATCAAACAAAAAGACTCTCCGTCTTCATCAGTGTCCGATACTTCTTTTTTGATTTTTCTTCGTTTCTCTCTTTTTTTATCTTTAGCTTCTTTTCTTGGTTTGCCTGTGTATTTGCGTAGTTTACTCCTAAATGATTTAAATAACTTAGCTTGTGTTTTTCTGTATTGATAGATTTCTTTCTTTCTCTGAAGTCTAGAATAGTACGCCGTATCAACTTGACCCAAATGAAGCGTATCAACTTAACCCAAACCTCGTCATTATACTAAACTCTAAAATACATGAAACCGGCAACAGTTAGAACAAAGTTAAAAAGGTGAAATTCTTACCTTTACAGCACGTAACAATGTGATGTCATCCATAACACAATTCACGAACAAATAAACTTTCAATAATAATTGAAAAACAGTAGTAAAAATTTACTTTTGACGATGAAAAACAGTGTTTCGTTCACATCTTACAGAGCGAAGCAACCTCCTCCAAATAATCATGTGTGGTTAGCAAGTATCAATCACTTGTCCAACCAAGCCAGTCACCACTTGTTTGCGTCTGCACATTAGGAAGAATTTCGGCCTGTATCAACTTGACCCTGTATCAACTAGACCCGGTCTCTCCTATAATTATTTTAAATATAATTATTAATATTACAAGATACTACCAATGCGCGGGATCTTTTCGGTACATTTCAGTGGTATATATAAGAATGACATAAAACAAAAATATAAGGAAAAAACATTTAAATGCGAGATATTGATAAAGATTAAGTGATTGCGCGATTGATATATCTATTACCTTAATGAATTTATTTTAAAAATGAGTTAAATGATAAAACAGGTGCTTTCAAATTCATCAAATTTTAAATTTATCGGAGAGTGAGTTAAATTTTCATTTCCAAAGATGAAAATGGAATCCACTTCCAGTTTAAGTTTTTTCTGAGTACTGGGTGAGTTTAAAAATAACATGCAATTCAAACAACAATTTTTTTTATTATTTTCTTCTGAAAATATGGATAGGTAAATGGTAGGTCCAAAATAAAGATTGTTGCTCGTGAGCAAATATAGCCAAGCAAGAAGAATTATGAAAAAAACACGCAATAGAAAAATAAATTAAAAAAACACATTGAATAATCAATCACCTTGCGAAAGGTATCTAATGGATTTGCCATTGGAAGGAAGGAAAATAAACTCTAAAATAATAACGAAGAAAATTGATTATCAACGAAAATGGGCAATATATATATAGTGAAGAAATATATATATATATATATATATATATATATATATATATATATATATATATATATATTTATATATATTTAAATAATTGATGCAGTGACAATTCAATTTGATATGAGAGTTTCTCACACCACACAGTGGGACGAAACACCCGGATTCCTTGGACATGATTTTTCAACCAGTTATTCCCCTACTTTAATTTCAGTGAGGGCCATATTATATTTACTTTATCGTACTTAATCGAACGGTGAAGTACTTTTAATGGCAGGAGAAACGCGAATAAAGTTTAATTTAATATTTTTTTTTTATTTAAAAATTTCAAAGACCAAATTACCATTCTCGTAAAAAAAACATAAATTTTTTTAAATTATGTATTTTAAAAGTCCAAAATCCGAGCAACATCAAGCAAAAAGGATATTCCTAAATTAAATTAAATCCAAACTTATAAGCCAAGTGAAAATTCAAATGTCAATCCAATTCGTTATTAATATTTTTAAACTCTCCATCGCACACCAATGCCTTTGAAAGACTAAACGATCAATTGAGTAGGTGAAAGGATTGGGAAGTATGTAATCAAAACATTAACAAATAGGATTAAAAGTATTTATGCTCCATTTTAATAATGATTTTCATTTTATTTTATTTCATTTTATTTTTCCTTTAAGTCATTAATTGACTTCGTTAATTTCAAATAAGGTCCATTCTTCACGCTAAATTAGTGTCGGTTAAATAAAAGTAAAACGTTATAAATTAAATTAATTTATTAAATTTAAATAAAATACAAACAAATATGTTATTCTGTCGTCGTCGTAGTTTTTTTAATTTTCCATTTCGTAGCGTTCATCCAGAATATTGAACGGATTTTACGAATGTTTGCGGGCTGTTAGGTATTTAGTAAATAAGACAAACGTCGTTATTATATCACAGAAATTGTTACGCATTTTTTGAGAAATAAGCGCCTAAAGTCAAAATTTCAGCTTGTGCTATTTACCCTAGGAATTGTAATGTTTATTACCTAATTTTTTCTGTTCTGAACATAAACATATTTTTACAATGTTAGATCAAAATCTAATATATTTTATGAGTTAAAACTGAAATTAGTTGAGGAATCTCGTTCGGACCCATTCAAAATCCAAAGTCGCGGAAATCCCGCATACCGTCTAAAAACAGACAGTGACCAATGTCCGGAACAATTGGTTCGATTCACTGTGCGGCTGCTGTTTTATCATAAGCTGTTGTCAAACCTCACTCACAACCCGACCTTTGCAAGTTAAAATTCAAGAAACTCGGTTTATACAGCTGATATCCCAACCCATCCTAACACTGTCCTCACAACATATGCAGATGACACACGTGTGTTATCTGTGAATAATGACCCAACTGTTGCATACCAAACCCTGCAGTTACACATAATTTCCATTGAAGAATGGTGTCAGAACTGTAGAATTAAAATAAATCCCGACAGATCACTTTTACCCTTCGTCGCAAATCCACAACTTCCTGTCCTACTGTATCCTTTAATAATGTTCCACTTATCCCTGTTGAACAGATCCGTTACCTAGGACTCCATCTTGATAAACGCCTTACATGGAATCCTCATACCAGACTGAAACGACAAGAAACTGCTCGTAGATACCATTTACTACAACACTTACTTGGCAAACGCTCTAAACTTCCGATTTACTGTAAAAAGCTCATATACATTGGCCATTATCAGGCCTATTTGGACATATGAGATTGAGCTTTGGGACTCCACGAAGCCATCAAATTCATCCCGTATCCAATCCTTACAATCCAAAATCCTTCGAAAAATCCTTAATGCTCCTTATTATGTAACAAATAAAATTATCCATAAAGACCTAAATATACCCTTTGTTGCAGACTTAGCCTGAAATAGATATACCTCTTTTAATTATAAACTCCTTGCTCTCACTAACCCCCTAGTACGTAACCTGTCATCCCAAACTATTCCCGATAATCCTCCGAGGCGTCTTAGAAGAAAATGGCCGCGGGACCTCCTAACTTCGATGTCATCTAAGTGTTACCAATGGGTAGCTCCTTCTCACGTCATTATCAAGTGCTATGTACTTTTATCATATTTACTTGTTGTATAATCGTATACAGTTGTAAATTTCTGTAAATAAATAAAAAACAAAAATTTAAGTGATGCCTAAAAAAAAAGACCATCACTAAATTTGATGACATAACTGTAGATTATAGATTCTACCGATTACGATTGAATGTCAAGCACATTTAGGAGAATGTATATATTTGATGGAAACCGAATCGAACATAATATTAAATTTTACACTTCTTTCTTTGTTTCTTCGATTTTTAAAATTTGTATTCCTTCTGATTTGTTTATACAGTACTAACATTGGCAATCTTATAAGTAATTGTTTAATTATTAGATTCTATTCAGGTCGATAGACAGAAGAATATGATTACTCAAGCCTTAGAGCTTACCTGACACCATCCAATAACCAAATTGTTTGTTTTCAGGACTGCAGCTATTAACTGTAACAACACCGGTTAAATGGTCACCTAAGCCGATAGATAACCGCCGTTTTATCACTGCCGAAATTTCTCAAAATCGCCGTTCAACAATGTTTCATTAATATTTTATCATGTTGAATATAGTCGATTAATGAAACATTGTTTCATATGTCAGTCTTGACTCGATGCATTGAAATTGTCTTCTAATTTTCGGTATATATGTTGTGAATGATCTCTTTATTCATTATTACTATTGTCCTTTATTGAGGCAACATAAAAAATCGGTATTAATTTATTTTATCTTTCACATGAATACGAATCACCAGTTCCTCCAACTTTATAACCAAACAATTGTTCCATTATGAGGGTAGTTTTAACTTTTGGTTTTCAGAACGAAATTTAATTTTTAGTTGACATCGGCATGATAGTATAGAAGGATCAATCTAATTAGGGATTGATAAATTATTTGCCACTTCTATAAATTTGTTTTGTTGAAAACTAGTTTCGAATGTTATACATTCATCTTCAGTTCGAGGATTATTTCAAACAGAAAAGTTTGTACTGGTTTCTTTTTGCATTGAACTAACAATAGATGATGTACAATACAATAGATTGTTAGTACAATGCGAGAAGAAACCAGTACAAACTTTTCTGTTTGATATAATCCATTTAAACGTTGAACTGAAGATGAATGTATAACATTCGAAACTAGTTTTCAATAAAATAAATTTATAGAAGTGGCGAATAATTTATCAATCCCTAATTTAATTTTTATTCATTTACGGGAGCATGTTCTTTGCCGTAATTTATTTACCTAAGAAATGCTCGATTTGTCGACTATACACCATAATAGTCCAGTGAATTTAGGCATGAAAATTGAAAAATGAAGAAACCTAATTACAATGGATGGATTTTAATTTTTTTAATTTTTAGTTGTGTTCTTTACATTACGAAGTAAAAAGTTTAGTCATTAAAAGTTTCTATTTTTCTTTATTTTTCAATTTTTTTTTTTTCGCACTTTGAAAATAATTCAATTTATACCTAAACTATACAAGAGGTACAGAAAATGTCTTTGAAAAATAGATATTGAAAATGGTGAATTCTTGGGAAAAAAATTGTTTGTTTTTTTTTAAATCTTCATCTCGGGAAGTTAAAATCAAAAGCTCTATCAGGACTTATATTTTAGAAAATTTACGTTTCTTTAAAACATTGTAAATACCAATTTTAAGAAATCACCATTTTTTAATATATTGTAGGAAGAGCAGTTACACTATATTTGTCAAAATAAATTTAAAAAACGGTAGTTTCTTGGGAAAAATTTGTTTTTTTGAAAATCTTCATCTCGGGAACTAGTTAAAATAAATATCTCTATCAGGACTTATATTTTAGAAAATTTACGTTTCTATAAAACATTGTAAATACCAATTTTAATAAATCAGCATTTTTGAATATATTGTAGGAAGAGCAGTTCCATTATATTTGTAAAAATAAATTTAAAAAATGGTAGTTTCTTGGGAAAAATTTGTTTTTTTGAAAATGTTTATCTCGGGAACTAGTTAAAGTTAAAAGCTCTATCAGGACTTGTATTTTAGAAAATTTACGTTTCTTAAAAAATGGTATTTACAATGTTTTTTGCGAGGTAGGTAGTTTTCGAGATATTGAGGACCGAATGAAAAAAAGATTGTCCATTGCCGCTCTTTCTGAGAATAAAATCATTATGCACTACTTTATGGTGCATTTAACTAGCTCCAATTTAAGTGGTAATAGACATTTGTACATCTAATAGTCCCTGAGATATCTATCTTTGCTTAATTCATGACTAAGTTGCATAATCTCAAAATCGTTTACAATGTATTTTTTGAACAAAATGTCAGTAAAAATTTGACATACATATATCTATTACCATTCAAATGTGAACTAGTTAAAGACACAATGATGCAGTTTATTATGATTATCTTCGTAAGAAGAACAGTTTAAATGATATTTGCCAAAATAAATTTTAAAATCTGGTGGTTTCTCGTTTTGGGGGGAAATTCTTTTTGTTAAAAAAACGTTATCTCGGGAACTAGTCAGTTAATGACTTAGGAAAGATTTCTATTTTAGCAAATTTACTCTACTTATGTTGCTTGATCGACTGTGATATTATTTATTTCGTCAAATTTAAATTAAAAAAGTTATACAGAATGTGTTTCGCGCGGTCGGTAGTTTTCAAGAGCAGGAGCACTGAATGAAAAATAAGCCAAAATTCTTTCTTTCTTTTTTTTTTTTAGTAAAATGAAATTCCGGTTTTAGAAATAGTTCAATATTTATTTTTCAAGGACATTTACTGTACCTCTCGAATAGCCACGGTAAAAATTAAATTACTTTTTGAAACTATAAAAAAAAATATATAAACTTTTAATGGGCGATCTTTTTGCTTCTTGATGTAAGGAACTAAATTAAAAAATTGACATCCAACCGTTTTAAATGGGTTTCCAGGTATAAACCTAAATGGACTGGATTATAAATATATGGTTATAATCAATACGACTGCAATAAAACTGAGTAGATTGTTGAGGGTAAGGTACCCTTCATATTTAATATTGTAAGGATTATTTCTTTGACATGTGTATGAAGTTTTAATACATAAGACGTGAAAACGCCTCTCCTCCCAATGGGCATTTGATACAATGGGCTGCGCTTGTTTTCCCATGATTATTATTTTTTTAGACAGCTGGTGCCATTGAGCGTTGGCTCCTTCATTCCTGAAATCCTTTTGCCTTGTGGCAGTCTCCGCCTTTATTCAGTCTACTTCAGCACCATGAGGAGGTGGCAGTAGACGTTTATAGGAGAGGGGAGGGGAGTGTTAGTAGCCTCTAACTCTCCTTAGTAGCCTAAACCTCACCTCTGGCTCTCCTTAGGGACCTGAACCTCTCCTCTAGCTCTCTTTAGTAGCCTAAACCTCACCTCTGGCTCTCCTTAGGGGCCTGAACCTCTCCTCCATCTCTCCTTAGTAGCCTAAACCTCTCCTCTAGCTCTCCTTAGTAGCCTAAACCTCACCTCTGGCTCTCCTTAGGGACCTGAACCTCTCCTCTAGCTCTCTTTAGTAGCCTAAACCTCACCTCTGGCTCTCCTTAGGGGCCTGAACCTCTCCTCCATCTCTCCTTAGTAGCCTAAACCTCTCCTCTAGCTCACCTTAGGGGCCTAAACCTCTCCTTAGTAGCCTAAACCTCTCCTTAGTAGCCTAAACCTCTCCTCTAGCTCTCCTTAGGGACCTGAACCTCTCCTCTAGCTCTCTTTAGTAGCCTAAACCTCTCCTCTAGCTCTCCTTAGTAGCCTAAACCTCACCTTTGGCTCTCCTTAGGGACCTGAACCTCTCCTCTAGCTCTCTTTAGTAGCCTGAACCTCACCTCTGGCTCTCCTTAGGGGCCTGAACCTCTCCTCCATCTCTCATTAGTATCCTAAACCTCTCCTTAGTAGCCTAAACCTCTCCTCTAGCTCTCCTTAGGAGCCTAAACCTCTCCTTAGTAGCCTAAACCTCTCCTCTAGCTCTCCTTAGGGACCTGAACCTCTCCTCTAGCTCTCTTTAGTAGCCTAAACCTCACCTCTGGCTCTCCTTAGGGGCCTGAACCTCACCTCTGGCTCTCCTTAGTAGCCTAAACCTTTCCTCTAGCTCTCCTTAGGGGCCTAAACCTCTCCTCTAGCTCGCCTATTACCTTATCCCAGCGTCCTTAGAATATGAAATTATAAGTCGGAAGCATAACTGAGATGAAAGTTATAGGCCTAGTTCCTACTTTATATTAAAGAATACTACATCTGAAAGCAGCTTTTGTTCAATGATTTGCTTGACTTGATCTGCCTGTTTTATGTTGTTGTGGAAGAATGGCGTAATGCCAGTCACCGAAGGAGAAAACATTATAATTTTTATTTGTTTATTGGACCTTTTGAAAACGTCCTATGGCGTTACTGGTTGCATTTGTTTCCCTAGAAAGTATATTTAGGGCATCCGTAACGTTCATATGATTACTCACACATCAAAATGATTCAGGCTGGTTTCTTTTTGTCTGCGTTTAGAGTGCATTTATGATTAGTTGAAGTCATGAGTAGATTGGACAAATCAAATGTTTAAATTATAATTGAAAGTTTGATTAAAAATAATTGAAAGTTACAGTCAGTTATAGTGAAAAAGTTTCGTAATAGAAAGTACTGTATTTATCCTATAAATATTTATTCTAGTGGAAGGTAACGAATTGTGCACATACTTTGGGATGAAACTTAATGTATACTATTTGCAATTTAAATGAAGTAGAATCAGTTCGTAATTTGATCATAGACTGTTCAATTTACAATTCAATAAGAAACAACTTCCTCTCCTCTCCCTTCCCCTCCCCCCGCTTCTCACATTGATATATTCAATACAAACAATTCACGAAATAATTTATACTCAAAGCCTCCAAACAGTTAAATGAGCATTCTATTCTCAATAGCATTCTATAGTCAATACTCTAAAATAAATTTAATTTTAACAAATATATACAGATATATGATTTAATGAAAGGATGTTTATCAATGACAAATCCTGAGGAGGATAATGACTAGGGTAATGAGGTCTACTTTGTAAGTTAATATTGTATGTTATATTCTATGTCAATATATCAGTAATATGATTTAAAACTAAAAAAAAAACATAGATAAGAGTCGCTTAACATAGAGTTAATCGCGTATGGTAATTTGTTAGATCACAAATTTATATTTGAAATTAAAAATTAAAGTCAATGCTACCTGATTTGGCTAAAATACTTGTAATATATCTATTATACTATATTATCTTTTAATTGTTTTAAATTTTATTTATTCACTTAATGTGAAATAATAAAAAGTGGTGCGTTTTTAAGCGAATCACTCTTCGCATTTACATGCAAGATCCCAGTTACACACCAACTTGCACGCACTCTTCACACACGCGCGTTTGCCTTTTGGTATCTTTTCCCAAGCCCTGACGGCTACCTAGAGCTTGTCTTTCCGGACTAACCAGGGCGGGATTGTCAAGATTTATATCTCGGGAACCATGAGAAAAAAAATGTTAACTGAGCTAGGTGGGAATCGAACCCACACCGTTCCGAATCGTGTACTCTGGGACCCTCGCTCCAACGTGCTCGGATTATGAACACATATAAAGGTGCTCTAAAGTGGATATCAATAGTTTGGTAACTTGCAGTGTAATTACTTTTATTTAAATAATGTCTTATGGACAAACAACTATATGAATATAAAACAATGAAGAAACAACATCAGATTAAAGTTTCATTTAGAAGAGCTTTCATAAAAACCATTGAAAAACCAAAATAAAACCATCGTTAATTATTAAATAAAACAAAATACACACAGCCATTTGCTGACAATGGTATAGTATTACTATTTAGAGGAAAATTGAGTGCTTCAGTGCAGCTGAATATGCTGATATTATGTTTATTAATGGTTTCTGTTATGGTAATGTTCTTCATGCATCAAGAGAACACCAGTGGACGTCAACCTTCCCTCTGGGTATTCGGCCATGTATTCCATGTGCTTCAAACGACAAAGATAACATCTGTTCATAACAATTGTTATAATCACTGGAGAGGAGTATTTTTTTCAATGTAGAATATGTTATCAACGCAGTACTGGGCATGCGCACATCAGTTGAATGCTAAGATAGGAAGACAATTGAGTCCTTTAACAAATTTAGAATGATGGTCATTAAACTAAGAAAAGCTGCATTCCATTCATGTCTGTCGTGTGAGGGTTCACAACCAGAAGATTATCGTTAAACCGCAGAGATTTTGTTCCTGGTTACTACATGTTTTTGTCTAAGATCTAGGACTTTAGGCATGTTTTCTTTGAACTGAGGAGGCAAAATAAATGGGAAAAAGTATCAATAACTTCTATAACTATAATTTATCATCTTTACGAAATCTACAAGCGTTAGACCTTACGTTAGTCGTGATTTCGCCATCGCTACAGTGTTAAAACATTTGCTAGGAATCAAACATTCTTAAAAATAATTTATGCTAAATCGAATGCTTTATGACACGTTAGAAGACATTCCAGAATGCTTTACTCTCTCAGCTGTATAATTCGTCTATTCACATCTTTGGCTTTGTAGTTCGTCCGGCATTTGTTCATTCTTCGATATTTGTCAACGGGTCCCTTATGCTTATAACAGATTGTATTCAATAATGAAATAAACAGACGTGGACAGAACAAGAAACATTCGTACGATTTTAAAGAGCAGATATTGCAGCATCACAAATTTTGCTATTATAACAATAATAACTGCTAATGATTCTTTTGTTTTTCATTAAAACGTTGTAGTTAGGAATATATAAAATATGGCCTATGTTTTATATGACATTTTTACTTTAAAGAACTTTCCCAGTAAGTTCCCAAAGATTTCACTTTTATAATTGTGCATCCTGCATATCATATTAAAAAAAAAAAGAAGTCTTAAATTTAGTCCAACGACAAAATTATTATTATTATTGTTTTTTAATATCTTTTTAATTACATATCGCAAGTCTAGTTACAGGAAGTTACTCAAAGTGGATACATTAATGGCTGTAAAGATGGCCATAGTCCATGCCGAGGGTATCTGTTATCTTGAGAGGAAGGGATGAGTTGAAAAGAGTCGTGGTGAAGTTGGGGGCTAAGCTGGATCTGTCTTAACGGTTCCCCTGGCCAAGTTGCCCGTGCCTTTGTTATCTGCAACTTGGCTGGCCTATGAAAGGGACCTCCTCAATGGCAGATAGAGGGAGCAAGTTTTACTTCTTCTGGCTCCTCCCCCCCTCCCCTCCGCCTTCCATATGTTGTCTCATCGGCTCCTATAATTATCTCTCCATCGGCTTCCGCCTTCAGCTTCAGTTTAGCTTAGAACTGAGGGCTGTACCAAGTACTTAACTGATTTCGGATCACTCGTTGAACTGTTTGCGGTATATGAGAACTATTTTCCTGATATCCGAACACTAAATTACTCGAAACTTGATAATAATTGGTTTTATTGATCAAGTGATCGATAAAGGAAATATCGAGTGAGGTACTGGATGAAAACTTAATATGAGTTATGCAAAAAGAAATATCCCTATAATAAAAATCAGAACCATGAGCACAACGACAATTACTGCCTATAATACTCGTACTTGTCACATAATGGTTTGCTATGAACCATTCATCATAAACTTGATTTCCAATACGAATATAATTCATTGAACCACTCTTGAATTTTTAGACTTGTCCTTTTTAAAAATGTACTTTCCCGGTATAATTGTTTCGTTCATAATTAATAGTAAAATGACACTTCAAGGAAATTGCACGATAAGTAGAAGTTACTGCAAAGTCCACAGTATTATTTCACTAAAACTTGCATTTAAAATATTATATATTATTATTATTAATAATATATAATATTTTAAATGCTTACTTATATCTAATACTTTTTCATATTAAGGTGAAGAATGAATCATAAATTAAATATGCAGGGCTGTCCGAATAGAAATAGGATCTGGCCAAAACTGTTGTCCATGTGTGAACTGATATGAAAAGTTTTCCCTTTGGCATAAACCCCCCCAAATTTTAGTTCTCCTGAGGTTATTTCTAATTCAAGGAATTTCGTGGAATGTACGTGAATACTTGGACATCTGACTAGAGGCATCAGTCGAACTGATCGTATTGGAATCTCCATCAATATATTTTTGTTTTGTTAATTTCATTTTCAAAACTGAATTAGTCATTTATTACCTTCATCTATAATCTGTAAATTAAACATTCTTGATGTATGATCATTTCTACAAGTCTCTCAATTTTAATTTGTATGGCTTTTAAAGTCTAGAGTTGAAAAACTTTATCTTGCCATGTTCACTTACAGAGAATATATTTATATTGCTACTTTTAGTTTACGTGAAGCCTCAGCGAACTTTCAGGGACATACAAGTTGTTGCGCGAACTGTTTCATTTTCCCTTTTTTTAATTAAAAAAATAATTAAACTTTCCTTCTTTTTTTTTAAATTCGATCAAAACAATGAGAATAAATTAATGATTAAAACTTTACCTTGGGCCATGAAAACTTTCCAAACCTCTTGATTGTTGTTTCTCAACGGAGATATTTATAAAGTCAATTAGAAGTCAATTAATCAATGATTACGTTCATTCATGCATATGTATGTATATTTGTAATGGACCCCTTAAAACGTGGTTCTTTGTACCTTAGGATGGCACTCAACTCTTCATCTTTGTCTTGTTATGGTTCCAATTAATCCCCTCATTCCAAAAAAACAATTCTCCCTTTTTGGCTGTCAGAATATAAATAATAAATGCATTAAAGCATCTGTTATTGTTGATATATTTACATTATTTTCTACTATAAATCTACAGTTAGCACTTCAGACCATGAAGATCACAGACCGTCCAATATGAATGTTTTTAGATTTGTATTCCTAGAGGAAGTACAGATTGCATGGTAAATCTGAAAAATAAACATAATCTAGAAATCTACCCCCGGCCAGCAAAGATAGTTTTAACATATTCCCGTTACCTCCTGTATCTATCACTAAGAGGATTCCTGATGATTTTCAACAGTGGCGTACGACCGTGGCCATCCCCTTCCCTCGCCCCCTTAAATATTAAAAAAAACTAATAAACTGTGAGAGAGAGAAAAATGTTAAGACAATGAAGTTGGGAGACTATTTTTACTTCAAAACTCGAACTTAGATTTTAAAATTGATCAATCTAATGGTTTCCAGTTGGTCGATATTAGTCGAGTTTAAGAATCTTGCGATACCTTTGCGAAAGCCGCAACAAACTTCTAGTTGTAATGGAAAACTCGCCAACTGCATCATAAATTAATCAACAATTTTAGCGATCAGGAATATTATGCGTTTAATAAAAATTTTATCCCGGTAAACGTGATATACTCATGGAACCAAACAGCTGTGGCAGGAGCTTCCACATCATAGGCGAACATGTACTGAGATCAGGATAATGAAAAACGTAGCATGACATCGTCAAATTAAAACGAGCTTAGTTCTGCCCCAGATAGCACCAAAATACCTGAGTTCGCGTCACTGTTTCAAAAATATTCTTGGAAAGGGATATATTATAACGAGCTAAATTCTGCTCCTGAAATGTTCAAAACTTTGACGATCAACTTCCGATCATGAAAAATATCTCGAGTTGAATTCTGCCACAGAAATCCTCAAATCGCTCAAATTTTCACCCGGTTTTTAAAGTTTCTCTTGAAACAGGTAACATTATAGCTAAATAATATGATATATAAATCTTCAGAGGACATCAATCATCTTCCGTTTTTCAATTTTCTTGGAAAGAGCGAAATTATAATTAGCCGAATTCAGTTCCAAAAAGCCAAAATGTTCATACAATTCAAACATTTTTCTTAAAACGGGTGGAGTTATAAAGAGCTGAATTCTGTTCTAGAAATCCTCAAAACATAATTTCTCGTCCGATTTAAAAAAAATTTCTTGAATCCGGTGAAATAAGGAGTGGAATTCTGCTCTAAAAAGTCGCAACACACTCCAATTTTCGTCCGATACTTAAAAATCGTCCTAAATAAAGGCGACATTACGTAAATTACCAATATTTCAGATATGCCAGCTATATTTCTCTAAACCACTCTAAAGAAATTCCCGAGGAACGCCCTTGATTATCAAAATTATTCTTGTATTCATATTTGCGAAAAGGCAGTTTCAATCACTTGATTAACTTAAACTGATATCATTTTCGGCACATTATAATATTTATCGATTCATGAAGTAGGTTCTTCATCAGTCAACAATTTTGTATTTCACGTAGTTATTTAGCTAATAATAGCAAGGATTGTTCTAGCTAGCCGACCAGCTAAACTGACGAGACCACGGGACAAAACGTTGCAACAAGTGTTTGCTTCATACTTCACTGGTCCTCAATTAGTTCCATGTCTGGGGAAATTGGCCAGTCAAAGTGTACATGTTTATCTTTCAACACTAACAACTTCCCCTCCCTGGCTCGAGGAGTAGATTCTTATCTTTTAATGAACTGGCAACATTTGTGTAGTGTATTTGTGAAAATAACCAGTTGTTACTCTCATTATTTTGTTCAACGTTTACTTGTTTTATAAAAAGGCGTTTATTCAATGTTAATCACCACTCTAGGTATATATAAAAAAAAACCATTAAGACATATTTTGTCGCTTAGTGTAGTACAGGTCTTTTGTCAAAAAAATTTATATTTGCACGGCTACCACTACCCTCAGCCTAGTTACGGCGCAAATACCATTATTATGCAATTAGATCTAATTCCTCCTGAGCAGCGTTATAGAAAGGATTTTCTATATGTATATTGTGGAGGAAATAATGAATATAAAATTAGTTTATGTTTTATCCTCATTTTGCCAAATAGTTACATAACAAGCTTAGACTGAATTTATTAATGAATAGGAAACTTGATAATGGAGAAAGGTAATATTTTCAGTTTGCGCGTCTTTCCAATGCAATGTAGTGCCATTTTTCGCTTTTATCATCCATATCTCATATTAGGAACCATCAATAACTGAAAATTATTACCTGAAATCTATATCCTTTGTAATTATCAATGTTATCTCAAATGTAACATACCCCGGAATCCTGAAACTTGGTGTGAAGGAAAAAAATAAATAAAAAACTCTTTGGCAGGGAATTAACAGCTGCTAGTTGTCCATTGTCCAACATCCGCGGGCAATCTGATTCAAACTGTCTCGTGTCCGTCCGTCCCAGTAACAACCACCAGCTATTTATTTTGTTGTTGTTTTTTATTTTGCACCGAGTCAATATACAATTTAATTACAGGCTGGATAAAATAATATTTAAAAACTGAAATAAATTACTATATTTATTTAATGGACAAAAAAAAAATATATATATTTTTCTGTTGTTATATCAACTTTTTAACGAGTTCCATTAAGATGGCGAATTTTCGAGTGAAAAATGTTAAATCCAACCGAATGTTGTCTGACGTTTTCTTGAAACCTAGGCAAATGATTAGAGTCGGTGATTCCTTATGAGTTTGGTCTTAGCACATTGTATGCTGAGGCCGCAGCGTATACGGCGCTGAGTGTCCCTCCCGCCGTCGCACCCACGACTCTTGGAACTTCTATTCCAAAGGGCCCTTCCCTCCCATAGCACCTGTAATTTGACTGTTCCCATTCCACCCGCACTTAGTAAGACCTCAACCTTTGTATTAGAAATGTTGGTTCGAGTTATTTTCTTAAGATATGGTAGCCATAATAGCAAAACCAAAGGATTTTAATGGAAAATACAATGTTTTTATACGTATTACCATTTTATATTCAAGTATTTTATTTGTATAAAGGCTTACTTTATAACTTAATATTTTGAAAGTGTTTTTCGTCTTTCTTACATTCTTTTGAAATCGATGTTTATTTATTTTTTTTTAAATTCTAATACAATTTAAAGTTAAACATTAATAAAATATTGAATTTCGCATTATTATACCCATATTTTATTTATTAAAAACCCAATTTTCCTAAGAGCCGTATACGCCACGGCCGTGGTACATAAGAGGTAATTGGCAATTTTTCTGGGGCCGTGACTTATACGGCGCTGATAATAGATTGAATTTCTAGTAATTAATTCACATACAATTTTTTAATATATTTTTCCTAAAATCGTAAGCCAAAAAATATACAAAAATGTAAAAAAAAAAATAAAGTGGTACATGTCATCCATTTTGACTTATGGTTTGGTAGTCTGGGTGTAACTGATTTTAAAGCTATTTTTTTTCTTTTTGTACGTTCCTCAATAATCTTAGTCGGTGGATTTGTTCAAAATTCGATATCAGCAGAAATTAAATTTTGATAAGAAAAAAAAATTTGACTGGCTTCATTGACTAAACTTTAGGGTTTTAGTGGATAAATTCAAGCCGAATATGGTCGAATTCTAGTGAAGAGTTGAAGAGGCGTATGGCCTTGTTGCTTTCTAAGTAAATGCAAGAGTTTAATGAGTAGTTATTAAATTTAATTTCTAAACTTTTGTTTGAAAAAATTAATTTTAAATTCAATCATCTGGTTTTTATGTTCAAATTTCTAAGCTTTCCCTTTTTTCTTAGTTTATATAATACTTTCAGCATTAATACATTTTTATATCTGCTTTTTCGTTGGTGTCACTACGTTTTTAACAGTACGCAATTTGTATAATGCATATTTATGTGTTTATATATATATATATATATATATATATATTTTTTTTTTTTTTTTTTCTGTTGGCACTAAAGACCATGGATATCTTCGGCCGAGCGATGTGGTATTGTTACAGACATTTATTGCTTGCGGGAGCACAGACAGTCTGCAGGGGGTAACCCGGTCAAGATCCACGGATTATGGCTGCTCGGGGTCAACAGTCGCACGAGGACCTATTTTTCTTTCCCCGAAGCAGACCATCCATGGACCAATCCTCCGGATGGCTATTTTACGTCCTGGAAAATCACAACGCGATTCACAATTAGGTACATGGGGTAGGGTCATCACTCCTACGCCCGATATATATATATATATATAAAACAAGTTCATATCACGCGATTAGTCGGTTCACTTTCTAAGTATATTCAGTTATTAACAATCTAATATATAAAACAAATTAGATTTTTTTTAAATAAGTGAAAAATTATAATATAATGTAGTTAATGCAAAATATCGTTCAAAAACATATATAGAAAGGAATGATGTAATAATAACATTTAATCCTTATTCATCATAAGTGTTGGGAATGAAGTAACACGAAGCAATAATAATAAAACTAAAATGTATAATTCCTTGGGGTTAGATCAAAAGGAACTAGTTTGGCAAATTGGTATCGTTTGAAATATAATGCGGATAAAATGGCTTTAAAGGTTAGGAAGGAGCGAGTGAGTTTAGTTCCCCATTGGACGGTGAGGTTGGAGAACAACCCCTATTTGCATCATATTGGCACCTCCCCTACCTTCCTAGTGTCGTATTTCCCCTGTCAATGCTTCCCTTTGGTAATTACTACCGGGATACACCTCTGGCGCGATGTCACGTAGATCATTTAAACAAAAAACGTTAATGAATAATAATTAATCTATATCACTTAAACTAAACTTCAATATTTTTAATTTCCAATACAGCAAGTTTAGCCAACCTTTTTGATAACAGATCAAAAGCCGAAATTGACGGAGAAAGGACCAACAAGGTGTGAGTATTGAATAACTGCTAAGCACAGAAACACCCTCCTGTCACCCGCCTAGGAAGGAATCCTATAATAAAATACTTCTTAATAAAAACTTCTCTCCGACTTATATTTATTGTATGGTTCACGTAATGAATTACCAGTAGATTAATAATTAATTATTAACAAACGGGAGCCTAAATTTTGGAAAAAAAACAACAAAGCAATCTTTTAAAATTCCCTATATAATATTACTTTGGATCTAAAAAACATTCGAAACATTCAGATCTAAACTTTGGTTTTCATCACTGACGATCAAAAAACATTTCAATCTTCAGTAAAAGATCTTCAATAATCTCTCTCTCTCACTCTCTCTCTCTCTCTCTCTCTCTCTCTCTCTCTCTCTCTCTCTCTCTCTATATATATATATATATATATATATATATATATATATATATATATATATATATATATATATATATATCATTATGTGTTTAATACCGTATCACCTATCAATAACAAAATCTTATTTTATATTTTCGTTTTAAATTATTCATCAGTTTTTAAAAGTAAATTTTAAGAAAGAAAGGAATTAATTATAGCTTATTAATTACATATTGAATTTATTAATATCTAGCATTAATAAAGTCTTTATCGGTTAACTTCTAATGTGTTAATCGATCAAGTAAATAAATTAGAATAATACTTTTTAAAAAAAACTTATTTTTCAATGTTTTGTTATTATTTAAATTTTGGTAAAGTCAAATTTTAAATTTCTGTTTCTTTTATGCCACTTCTAATTTTCATTTTAGGTTATTCCGTTCTTTTAACTAAATTTTATGAGCAGTATATTTGCATCTTTTGATTAGTTTCATCTCATGATATTAAATATGACGAACTATAATAGGCGTCAAATTATGGTGGATGGCACGCAACTTCAAACGCTTCATCATCTGCAGCTATACCCGAAACTTTCCAAGACCCTTTGCTGATAGACCAGAGGTCGGCCCTAGGGGTTATCTAACTTAAAACTAAGTGAACCGAAAGTAAGCAACTTCTTCTCAACATTGAACAAGTTTATCTTATGAATTTTTTTTTTCTCGCTTTTTAGGCGTTCTTCTTATGCAAATGCCAACAATCTACATTTCCTCGATTCGATATTCGAACTCTTATCATGGTTGGATCTGTTATGGAACATGACAATTTTCGATGTATCATACATACAAATCTTTGTGAAGTTATTTTTCATTTTATTTATCAATTATTATTATTATTTTTTGAAAGGGTTCTATTAGGAAAACAAAAATGAACCAAAAACTTGAATCATAACTACAATGTATTATTATTGTTTCTATGAACTCATGCATTACATTAACATGTATTTCATTTATTGAAGAAAAATGTAAAATAGACCGATGAATTTTGATATCCTCGTGACATTTCACTTTAGTTTTTTGTAAATCATCTTGGCTAGCCTTACATTGCACGGAATATGATATAATAGTTAGTGAAACGTATATTTGTTAAATGATTCTGTGCATGTTTTCTATTCTCTTTCAGTAAGAAACCTATGAGGAGACTGTAAAATTGTCTGCACAATTCCTGCATCACGATATTTTACAATACAGTTAATTGATGTTTTAGCATCATATTAAACTTGGACTTGAGATATTATTGAAATATAAATATTCAAGGTAATGCATGCATATAGAAGTTTAGAGAGCACTTAATTAACTTTTTGAAATGTGAACTCAGACTTACAATTGACAATAATATATAATGATATAATATATATAATGATCATACTAGGATATCGGGCAATTACCGATCATAATAAATAATGAGTGGTAGCCTCTTCAATAGAAGTGGCTTCCTAATCTCTAATAACAATCCCGTTCAAATTCAGGCTTGGAATGATATATTTTCACTTGTTGAGGAAGAGAATCTTTGGTTGATAGGCTTCCACGGTCCATTCAGTTTCAAAATAAATTACCTGAGTCAGGGAATAATTAAACCTTATGTAATGCTTAAATAATAATATTTAATGAACATAATATCTCCCAAGAATGCCCCAGCAGGATGAGAGACCTTTACTGGCCAGGAACGTCGGAAACTCATAGACTTCTGTGGGATTGATTAATTTATGATATGGTAGATTAAAACAATAAATACGATTAAATAAGCCCTGCACTCATCCTAAAATCCTTTTCTAGATTCTAAAAAAAAATGTGGCCCTCCGAAATCTCTAGTGCATAGGTTCTGAAACTGAGGTGGGAATTCACGAAATAATTTTGATGTTAACTTTTCAACCCCACAACTTTTCGCTTTTATCAAATGACTCATTTAATAAAAATCCTGCATGGTCAAGACTTTCAGTATTTTTGGTTACTTAAGTTGTTATTAACATAGCCAAATAATAATTAGTGAAAATTAAAACGCCTAGTGCTGGGATGGGGTCGGCAAAAAATATGTTGTTCAAGAGGGTGTCCTCGGACTACATTAGTTTAAGGACCCCTCGTCTAGTAAATATTACTGCCGAAGCTCTGGCAATGACTGATTCCTTCATTTAAGTCCAAAGTGAATGGTGTCCAGGTGGAGTGCCGCAGTATGGGGTCAAGCACCGGGGTCTCTGAGTGTTCTGGTTTGCTCTTGATTTAATGCCAATTGAAGTTTGACTGTGATTATGTGTTTAATTTCTTTATATTTAGTGTGAACTACACTTTATGCTCTTAATTGTGACTGGTCTTCCAAGGGGTAGTTAGGGGTGGCGTCGGACGTGGGATCACCGATTTCAATGAAACTATTTTTGGCGATACTAGCTCGAAAAATATTAGGCGCGTTCCCAAGGGTTCTCGCCAATGCGCCTTAGGAACCGAGAAAAAGTATTTTGTATAATTTGAACAACTATTTATATTCTTGTTATCTGCCTTTGCTTCCCATGGATTTCAGGATTATTATATCCCAATCGATTTGTTTAAAATACGAAGAAAAAAAAACGCCGATCGTATACAGTGAGTTTAAATGCATAAAAATCAAAAAAACCAAAAGAAGCTTCCAGTAAAGCAAGCCAAAAAAATGTTTTAGGAATAAGCAAGTCAGATTCGTTGTTAGCGTCCTAAATGCTCTTAAACACGAATTTTCATAGACATTTGTGGACTTTATGTTTTTAGAGGAATGTTTTTTCCTGCCGATGTCCGGAATTCACTTGAACATTCACAACTCCTCATTACTTCATCCAAATTCAACGTTACTAAAACAGTTGGAAAGCTGAATTTCCGCTCCCCAACCCATACCAATAACTTTTAGATTTTATACCTTTAAATGGGAGAAATAGTAGTGTGAAATAAAGAAAAAATACTCAAACTTTTTATCTCCGGTTCTGATTTGTTTATGGAGGAGGGGTTTCTGGCATCTCGATTAGTCTAAAGCACTCCCAAGTTTCGTGCAGATCAGTGGAGGCGTATTGAATTTATCGCAATTTTAGGAATTATTAATGTTTGCATGAACGCTAGACATCGCACAGTGGCTCAAATATCGACTTTAGTAAGAACTAATTCAAATTTTGAATATTAAATATTGAAATCGTAAAAAGTTCGTATCCAAACTAGACTATTTAGAGACATTGGGCCCGAGATATCGGCCTCTGTTGTTTAAACTGATGATTCAATAATACAAGTCAAAACAAAAACTCATTATGCGTTTATTCATCAGTGATTCACAAATTGTCAGCTAAATTTATGCTAAATTAACTATGAATGCTAAATTAACTATGAAAAAATAGATTTTGATTGATTGTATAATAAAGTAAATTATGGTGCAAAATCGATTTTAAAACAGGTACAGAAATTGTTAGACACGATTGAATATCTTGTGGCCGTTATATTTATATTATAAATGTATTTTTATACAAAAATCATCTGCGAAAACAAACACAGTGATATTTTTACAGCATGGATTTCCGATCTACTGAAGTACTCGGGGCTGTTTGTGAAATGATTTGACTTAAAAAACAATTAAATATCAGAGGATAATGTTTAGTAAATGCAAATTGCGTTATGTGTGTTAATTTCGTCTCTGGTTGATGAATGAAAAATTAAGAAAAATTTGCATAGTGATGTCATAATTAAAGCAAAAATGAAAAATTTTCTTAATTTTTTCGTTCATCAACCTGAAACAAAGTTAGCACAAATAGCGCCGTTTGCATTTATTCAACAATATCGTGTTATTCAATTGTTTTTAGATAGGCATGGTATTATTGATAATTCTAATATAATAAAAAGTTGCATTTTTAATTTAATGATCACATCACTAGGCAAATGTTTCTTAATTTTTCGTTCATCAACTAGGTAAGATGTTAGCACAAATAGCGCCGTTTGCATTTATTCAACAATATCGTGTTATTCAATTGTTTTTAGATAGGCATGGTATTATTGATAATTCTAATATAATAAAAAGTTGCATTTTTAATTTAATGATCACATCACTAGGCAAATGTTTCTTAATTTTTCGTTCATCAACTAGGTAAGATGTTAGCACAAATAGCGCCGTTTGCATTTATTCAACAATATCGTGTTATTCAATTGTTTTTAGATAGGCATGGTATTATTGATAATTCTAATATAATAAAAAGTTGCATTTTTAATTTAATGATCACATCACTAGGCAAATGTTTCTTAATTTTTCGTTCATCAACTAGGTAAGATGTTAGCACAAATAGCGCCGTTTGCATTTATTCAACAATATCGTGTTATTCAATTGTTTTTAGATAGGCATGGTATTATTGATAATTCTAATATAATAAAAAGTTGCATTTTTAATTTAATGATCACATCACTAGGCAAATGTTTCTTAATTTTTCGTTCATCAACTAGGTAAGATGTTAGCACAAATAGCGCCGTTTGCATTTATTCAACAATATCGTGTTATTCAATTGTTTTTAGATAGGCATGGTATTATTGATAATTCTAATATAATAAAAAGTTGCATTTTTAATTTAATGATCACATCACTAGGCAAATGTTTCTTAATTTTTCGTTCATCAACTAGGTAAGATGTTAGCACAAATAGCGCCGTTTGCATTTATTCAACAATATCGTGTTATTCAATTGTTTTTAGATAGGCATGGTATTATTGATAATTCTAATATAATAAAAAGTTGCATTTTTAATTTAATGATCACATCACTAGGCAAATGTTTCTTAATATTTCGTTCATCAACTAGGTAAGATGTTAGCACAAATAGCGCCGTTTGCATTTATTCAACAATATCGTGTTATTCAATTGTTTTTAGATAGGCATGGTATTATTGATAATTCTAATATAATAAAAAGTTGCATTTTTAATTTAATGATCACATCACTAGGCAAATGTTTCTTAATTTTTCGTTCATCAACTAGGTAAGATGTTAGCACAAATAAGGCAGTTTGCATTCATTCAACAATATCTTGTTATTCAATTATTTTTGTATAGGCATGATATTATTTGAACGTCCTAATTTGTAAATTTTAAAAATCCCTGTAATAAACAGAAGTAATAAAAAATACGAATATTTGATGAACACGTTACAGCTTATTAGTAGATATAATTCAAAATATACTGAAAAATGAAAAAAAAAAAAATGAAATATCAGTTGAATGTTCAAACTCAAAAGTTTTTTAAATGACTAATAAAGTCAAATAATAGAAGCTTTTTAAATACCAATTTCTACAAACTAATATAAGAAAAAATCTACTTGCATTTGTCTTGTCTCTTAAAAATATGAATATAGTAGAAATAAAATCCTTTTGAAGTAAAATAAAATACCCAACACTTGCACAAGCAGAACAAACTAAAAATTGAATGAACAATTATGAATAGGCGCGTGGCTTACTGAGTCTGTATTCGTCGTTTTCACGGAATTACTAATAATTCAAGCAACTGAAATATTGTAAATACTCAGAAAACAAGTAGAATATGTTGATGAACGAATTGAGAGAGAGGATGAAGGGGAGAGGATGAGGGGAGAGAATTACTAATAATTCAAGCAACTGAAATATTGTAAATACTCAGAAAACAAGTAGAATATGTTGATGAACGAATTGAGAGAGGGGATGAAGGGGAGAGGATGAGGGGAGAGAATTACTAATAATTCAAGCAACTGAAATATTGTAAATACTCAGAAAACAAGTAGAATATGTTGATGAACGAATTGAGAGAGGGGGTGAAGGGGAGAGGATGAGGGAAGAGAATTACTAATAATTCAAGCAACTGAAATATTGTAAATACTCAGAAAACAAGTAGAATATGTTGATGAACGAATTGAGAGAGGGGATGAAGGGGAGAGGATGAGGGGAGAGAATTACTAATAATTCAAGCAACTGAAATATTGTAAATACTCAGAAAACAAGTAGAATATGTTGATGAACGAATTGAGAGAGGGGATGAAGGGAAGAGGATGAGAGGAGAGAATTACTAATAATTCAAGCAACTGAAATATTGTAAATACTCAGAAAACAAGTAGAATATGTTGATGAACGAATTGAGAGAGGGGATGAAGGGGAGAGGATGAGGGGAGAGAATTACTAATAATTCAAGCAACTGAAATATTGTAAATACTCAGAAAACAAGTAGAATATGTTGATGAACGAATTGAGAGAGGGGATGAAGGGGAGAGGATGAGGGGAGAGAATTACTAATAATTCAAGCAACTGAAATATTGTAAATACTCAGAAAACAAGTAGAATATGTTGATGAACGAATTGAGAGAGGGGATGAAGGAGAGAGGATGAGGGGAGAGAATTACTAATAATTCAAGCAACTGAAATATTGTAAATACTCAGAAAACAAGTAGAATATGTTGATGAACGAATTGAGAGAGGGGATGAAGGGGAGAGGATGAGGGGAGAGAATTACTAATAATTCAAGCAACTGAAATATTGTAAATACTCAGAAAACAAGTAGAATATGTTGATGAACGAATTGAGAGAGGGGATGAAGGGGAGAGGATGAGGGGAGAGAATTACTAATAATTCAAGCAACTGAAATATTGTAAATACTCAGAAAACAAGTAGAATATGTTGATGAACGAATTGAGAGAGGGGATGAAGGGAAGAGGATGAGAGGAGAGAATTACTAATAATTCAAGCAACTGAAATATTGTAAATACTCAGAAAACAAGTATAATATGTTGATGAACGAATTGAGAGAGGGGATGAAGGGGAGAGGATGAGGGGAGAGAATTACTAATAATTCAAGCAACTGAAATATTGTAAATACTCAGAAAACAAGTAGAATATGTTGATGAACGAATTGAGAGAGGGGATGAAGGGGAGAGGATGAGGGGAGAGAATTACTAATAATTCAAGCAACTGAAATATTGTAAATACTCAGAAAACAAGTAGAATATGTTGATGAACGAATTGAGAGAGGGGATGAAGGGAAGAGGATGAGAGGAGAGAATTACTAATAATTCAAGCAACTGAAATATTGTAAATACTCAGAAAACAAGTATAATATGTTGATGAACGAATTGAGAGAGGGGATGAAGGGGAGAGGATGAGGGGAGAGAATTACTAATAATTCAAGCAACTGAAATATTGTAAATACTCAGAAAACAAGTAGAATATGTTGATGAACGAATTGAGAGAGGGGATGAAGGGGAGAGGATGAGGGGAGAGAATTACTAATAATTCAAGCAACTGAAATATTGTAAATACTCAGAAAACAAGTAGAATATGTTGATGAACGAATTGAGAGAGGGGATGAAGGGGAGAGGATGAGGGGAGAGAATTACTAATAATTCAAGCAACTGAAATATTGTAAATACTCAGAAAACAAGTAGAATATGTTGATGAACGAATTGAGAGAGGGAATGAAAGTGAAAGTTCAACTATCGGATGAATATAAGGAAAAATCCCCACGTGCTGGTGCACTTCATACTCCAGCGCGCCTGCTGGAAGGTTAAATCAATATAAACCTGTCGAAAAAAAAGTTTATAAAACTTTGATTGGGTATTTCGATGTTTTTGTCGAAATCCTCTTTTGATGAAAGCGTGCTGAAAGTGTGTGCATGTTTTGTAAGTTATTCATAGATGCCTGGTTAAATAGAAATTTTGTAATTTAATGGAAATCTGGTTTAAAACATTGCTGTTATAGCAGAAGACATCATATATACTAATGATAAATCATTGCTCAACTAATGAATAAATCTGTTTTAAGCCTAACACATTGTGATGCAGGAGGGGCAGTGCTAAGGCTATATAAAGAGCTTGTATTATTGGTTAGTGGGGGCGATAGCTACTAACACTTGGGCAGGACTAAATCACGCTCTAAAACAAATTAGAACCCTGGCAAGTTATGAAGCTCCGCCTTCATAAGAGGCTTAGCACTGCTCCCTGAATTGAGCTTCTCTGGCTAGTGCAAAATTAAACCTATTACAGATGAATCTTGTCAAAGTTTCTCAGTCCGCAACCACTCAATAAAACAATTAGAAACTATCAAGATTAAAAATATAAGCATTGAAAACCGGTTTTGCTCAATAGAAATATATTGGTAAATTTTAGAGTTAATATTGGGGCTAAACTTTAACCGAATTGAGTTGAGCCAAAAATTAACAACCGATTATTTTCTCAGGAATTAAATTAAATAAAATTTAAATTAATTAAATAAAATTTCTCAGGAAATTCTTAGCTTTTTTCACAGTAAAACATTTTCTAGTTTATTTTTTAATTTTATAATTTAGTTCTAAATATAAATATGTGATTAATAAACCAAGTCGTGAGCAGTGAAAAACGGTATAAATGAATCTACACAATAGTGATAGCAAATACACAAACAAATCACAAATCATCAGTTTGCGAGAGGAACCTAATGGATTTGCGACTTGAAGATATGATAAAACTGTAAATACTTAAAAAAAATTAATTATATAGGAAAATTGGTTTCAAATAAATATAAAGAAGAAATAAATATATGGGAAATAATTGCATCAGTGGCAAATCCATTTTACATGTATTAACACTCTGTTCTCGCAAATTGTAAGACTATAACCTGCTACGCCGAACCCCTTACATAGTCGTCAACGAATTTTATTTATGTTGATATTTTTTTCTGGACCATGATCCCATATAAAGATCATTTATTTTCATTTTACAATTTCATGGAGCATATTACATGATTCACGGGATTGAATAATCACACAGTTTAAATGCTATTAAAAAAAAATCCAAAATGGTACAAATCAACAACAAAACGAAAAGAAACATTAACCTTAAGCAGTTAATTACGTTTCTCACCTTAGGTGAATCATTTTATCAATTTGTATTTTCTGAACTGTTTTTATATACTCGTCATGCGTGTTTGTAGAAATTTGAGCCCTTTAAGACAGTGCCGAATGGAAGAATACTCCTTGTGAGCAGCGTTACCAAACCGAACAAGACCTATTTATTGGCAGAGACCGAATTTGAAAAATGCCGGAGATGGAACCTTGAATGAAATATAAACCTATGATGTCACCAATATTTTAATTTTCCGCCTTTATCTTTCATTTTCGATGGCATATGTTTAAGAGTAGGTTATAGATAGATTAATCTTAAATTAATTTTATTATAAATCCACAATAAATACATCATTTTATTGAAAATTCAATTTATAATAACACTGTAAATTTAAAAATTCTATTATAAAATGAGGGTAAAATTTTATGATTTTATTTTCCTTACCCAGAACTGTTTTTTTAAATAAAATGAAATACCAATAAATATAAAAAATCGCTCCACAAACTCAAGATTGTTAAATGTCACTGTCCGGTTCGTCGAGCATGTGAAGGCCGGAAAATACAATATTTTATTCTCATTGATATAACTTAACACACGTAAATGAACGAGGAGTTATTTTACATAATTACAATGCTGATAAAAAAAATTAAAATAACTTGCCAAGTGAAGGCTATTAAAGTGAGATGATTTATGATAAGATTATTAACAGGTTAGCAAAACTAAATCCATATACACGGTAAACCAACAAACTCAATTCTCAAGTACGCACGACAGTTCACATTGAGCCTTATCCCATTCACATTACAGGTCCTCCACCACCGCTCCGATTTAAAAACATTGATTTTAAAGAAAGGTATTGTAAATTTTTACTTTTAATTTATAACTTTAATAAAATGAATTTTCAAATTGCCGGAGAAATGCAAGAGATTTGGAGCAAATCTCCAGAAGCAGTGGCAACCCCACGTGAGGTCTGCCAGTTTCGTCCAGGCGACCCTCTTGAGCGATGACTTCAAGACAAGTATTCGGGAGCCCTGGAATGGTTTTTCATGTTGTATAAGGGCTTTCAACACTTTTTTAGTATTACTCGATGGCTAAAACTCACGACTTAGGCAGCCTGCTTACTGTAAAAATGATATAGCCGCAAAAGGGACTGCTATGCGGAAAGGTTCCCACAATACTTCGTAGTTTGTTTTGTAGCAACGAGAGTTGGGTAATCCGCATCACTTTATCTCTGGACCCTCTGTTTACAAATGAATGTAAAGATGTATGTATAAAAGATCTTCCGTTCCAATCAAAAACACACACAGACGCATTCAGATATACGTACACACTCATATATATATATATATATATATATATATGTGTGTGTGTGTGTGTGTGTGTGTGTGTGTGTGTATTTATATGTAATATATTTCATTCTAATATCGGGAATATCACAATGCTTACCACTCCCAATAACATTATTCCTCCCCCTCCCCCCAAAAAAAACCCGACGGGAACAAGATTAAAGGATCAAAAGGTCACGATTTCCCATAACCTGAGCAGCTTTCACAGAAGTGTACTCTAGGTTAAGAATTCGTTGATCATATAATTTTAATAAACTTTACATAAACCAAGATCTTAAATCATATGAATAATACCTTACCATTTATAATAGACATAGCAAATTAGGAAGAGATTTCGATTTAACCGTTGTCTACTAGCTTCCTGAGTGGCACGAACTGACATGACGCTTTACATAAATAAATAAGGAGGGATAACGAATTATATTATTTAACCGACTCTAAAGTTGGGAGAAAATGAGGATGTTGAAAACGTCCCGCGGCCTGGACATTAGATTTGATGTGATGATGGAAACCGACCGTCTCATGTTCCGTCACACATGTTGACTGGTGAAGACATCGCAGGATGTCTGGTCCAAGTTGGTCGAATCGTTAATTAGAGTTTTCAACTCGGGACACTTGTGGCTCAGTTTCAGGTTTCTCGGGGCCAAGTTGATCAGCGGACAGAAGCCTCAGCCCCCCCCTCCTCCATCAACCCTCAGCCCCCAGTCCCGTCTTCTGTTACAGCCCCTAATTAGACTATATCATTATTTTAACGTCAAATGAACTGTTCTGCCTCTCTCTCTCTTCAGATAGTTTCCTTATCCAAGCATTTATTTATAAATCCTTAATTATAAGCTTTCTATTCATTGTAGGTATGTAACTTGTATTGTGTGCTCAAGTTGTCATATGAAGTTTTTTAACGCCAAATTAATATATAATATAATATAGTATTAATTTTTTTTAATGTTATTAGTGTTCAATCAAAAATTAATTAAATATTTCAAATAGCTCGGTATTCCTTCGGTGCATCTATTTATAATTCTTAATGTTTATTGATTAAGATTTATTCTTTTGTAACAGGGGTACACAGTAGATATCTAATAAAGAAAATAAATGTACCTACTGGAAATGATGGTAACTTTGATGTTACGTAAAATTTCTACGTTCCATTTAGCTATTGGGTACTAGCTCTTAGGGACTTACTCTAACTTGAACTTGGATAGTGGAAGGTCCCTGATAGCCATTCCCTTCGCTCCCTCACTGACCTCTAATCTACACTATGTAAATGAAGTTCATCCAAATTCTTCCTGATTTCCTCAGTAAAAATTTCTCATGGTCAATTTTTTGAAGGGAATGTTGTTCAGGTTGTTTGTGCGAACATTTATGTCCACAAACCACATTATATATATATATATATCTAATGTTGTAAATTTGTAAATGGAAATTTTGTTCACGGTAGTTCCATTTCGAGGGAGGGGGGGATGTAAAAGTGTTTTGTACTTTTAGGTTTTGATTGTGTAGGCCATGGGGATAACCTCAGCAAGAGATCTAACCTTAAGATCAGATGCTTGTTTATGTTTGTGCCATATCTGTTAGTTTTTTTTTATAAGTTATTTAATGTGTTAATATATTGTAAGGAGTACAGAGTTTGATTCAATAGTGTATTATTAACTTTAAAAACCGATTTCTAATGTGGTAAAATAGGATTGTATTCTTCAATAAGTTTAGACCGATTTGATCCTAAAAATAACAATTTTATTTAGCATTACTTACAATAAAAATAGTTCACAATGTGTTCATCAAAACCAAAACAAACAACTTACCTAAAAATAAATCGGTTTTTAAAGTTAATAATACACTCTTGAATCAAACTCTGTATTCCTTACAATACATTAACACATTAAACAATTTATAAACAAAAACTAACAGATATGGTACAAACATCTGATCTTAAGGTTACATCTCTTGTCGAGGTTATCCCCATGGCCTACACAATCAAAACCTAAAAGTACAAAACACTTTTACACACACGCACACATATATACATATATATATATATATATATATATATATATATATATATATATATATATATATACATATACAAAATAGAGATTCTTCTGTAGGCTTTCACTGTCTCTTATGTTGAGAGCTTCCCGTCAAGACTAATCTTTTTTTTTTTTTTTTTTTTCATTAATACATTGAACCTAACATGAGAACCATCCATGTTAAGTGAGCATTGTGCAGAGTGACAGTTGATATTGGCTATAGAGATTAGCCGTGAAAACAGCTCCGCCGTAGCCGAAGCAGCTCTTTGCCCCGCCAGCTGAACTTAACGCAAATTGTTCCGCTCTACTTAATTTTTCTCTGCTTGCATTAACTCGGTAGGGGGGAGTAAATATGCATACTTTTCCTTTCACCTCTAACGATAAAAGACAAGTTTGCTGACCATCACTAGGTCTAATTCGTGTTAAGAAGATTCTATTGTTCTAGTGTTCTAGGATAACGGGGCGACGCTACCGTATGATCAGCATGATATCGTGATAGGTTACGTTTTCGCAACTTTATGGCACTTCAAACTATTTTTTTTAATATTCTACCGTTATTGAACAAGGTGAAAAGGTGAATCATATAGGAATTACATCGTATGTTAGAAAGGAAATAAATGAAAACTGGGTATAAATAGGAGAGTATAGCTCAGAATATTTTACTCTGCTACAGAATGAATTTAAACGAAGCATAGGAGATGGCTACAAGTCGATTTTGTTTTAATTTTTTTTTTCACCTCAACGACAGGATTGAAGTTGAAAATATTACAAGTGGTTGGTGAAGAGACAATTGGCTAACTGGGACGGGGAGGGGGGGGGGGGGGTACTGAATGCAAGATACATTTAGCCTCCTGCCCTACAGCCTTCGCTAGGCAACAATAGTTGGGGCATTATTGATGGGCTTGCCCTTCCGACCCTCTTCCTCGCTCTTTTTATCTGTTCCCTTTTTTTCCCTTTGTATGAGTCTCCGTTCTTGTCCCTGTTTTGATTTATTTATAGCTTATTACATATGTGAAGCGGTCAGAATAAAAGGAATGTAAAAGAGCGGCATTTGTAGCGGCTAGGACCTGTAAAATTTCTTCCTACGTCCAAATCTTTGAATTAAATGAAGCGCCTGAAACTTGCAAATTGCGGTATTTAAATGCATTTGTAGAGTCTTTTCCTGCTAACCTTTTTTGAGTTTATGTAGTCTGACAGATACATTGACATTTTATATCTGTACTTCTCTTAGCTTTACTTTTAGAACGATTCTACTTCATGGATAAAGGATATTGAATAAATTATGATGTTATGATCAGTTTGTGGCACCAAAACATTAATAGTGCTTTTTGGGAGGTTTATGAATGAGCTGTGTTATTACCAGAGACAACATAAGATAAGGGAAGTGTTATTTTTCCTATACTTCAAACCAATCAAATAAACTTGAGTTGTATCCTGTAAGATACGTGGTTCCATAGATATTATATAATGGATACTAAATAATTATTTTTGTTTCCCCCTCTTCAAAAAACATTCGGTCTCGAGGAGACAATTTTGTTAGCCTCAATCCTCAACCATATACCGAGTCCGGAGAGGACGACGAAGAATCTGCCGATGAGGAAGTTGTCTCCTCTAGACCGAAAGTATTACTTAAAGGAAAACGATTTTTTTTTTTATTGGTTGTATTTACAACATCGAACGGACATCGCATCTTGCAGGAAACACCTCAAGTTTACATGTTTGGGTAAAAGTATCCCACTAGATATAGCTTGAAGGAAATCTGCCTCGGTAATGCAGTTTACAACTTCCTCATCGGCAGATTCTTCCTCGTCCTCTCCGGACTCGGTATAAGGCTGAGGATTGAGGCTAAAAAAAATTTCTCCTCGAGACCGAAAGTATTTTTAAGAGGGAAAAAGAAAAAATAATTATTTAGTACCTATCATATAATATCTATGGGACAACGTATCTTATAGGATACAAAATATAACAAACGGTTTTATAGATAAAGTAACACTTCCCTCATCTGGTATTGTCTCTGGTAATAGCGCACCTCATTCAGAAACCTTCTACAAAGCACAAGTAAAGTTTTGGTGCCATAAAATGATAATAATAATATTATAATTTATCCAATATCCTTCATTCATGAAGAAGAATGGTTCCAAAAGTGAACTTAAGAGAAGTGCAAACATAAAATGTCAATGGATCTCTCAGGATATATAAACTATGTCATAAATGATCTGATTGGATCTAGCGTATCTTATAGGATAAATAATTATATGATAATAATAATATATTTATAATAATAATATATTTATAATAATAATATATTTATAATAATAATATATTTATAATAATAATATATTTATAATAATAATATATTTATTATAATAATATATTTATAATAATAATATATTTATAATAATAATATATTTATAATAATAATATATTTATAATAATAATATATTTATAATAATAATATATTTATAATAATAATATATTTATAATAATATTATATATATATATATATATATATATATATATATATATATATATATATATATCGGCAAGCAATCTGATAATTGTCCTAAGCCAAAAATATCGAGGTATCATTAAAATTACATCAGTTTAAAAAAAAAAAAAAATAACGCTTTTCATTCTCTATCGAGAAGCAATATACCTCCGCTAATCTATAAAACCGTATTCCTACCAAATTAGTTTTCATACGTTCTAAAGAAATAAATACATTTTTAAACAACCGTTTTCTCTTTTTTCTGTGATAAGATATTAAAACTGTACACAGAAAATAAACAAAAAAAAAATAGATTGTTTAGGATTTTCTTACGAAAGTCTCTTCGAATGAACTTCCCTGATACTTAAATGAAATCCGATAAACGAAAACCCGGTATCATATTAACGTCATACTCATTTTTTCCCCCTCAATTTAATGTGTTAATAATTAATAAAGATAATAAATGCATCAATATCAAGGATTATAATATTTTGAGTTGCCTCAAAGCCTTTTTCTCTACAAATATCTAAACTGAATTAATTATTAATAATAGCAAATATAAGTTATACAATGATTACTAACATGAAATGAATATGATTTTATTTTCTAATATAATTCAACACATGAAGTTATTAGTTTTATAAGCTTACATGCTTTATAATTTTTACTTTAAACATCATTCATTAATAAAAGATTGATGGAATTAAATCACTTTTTATCACCATGGTATGAATATTAAACTATATCGATGGTCTGGATTGAATACGGACGACCATAGATTTTCAATTTTATATCTACCAATTACGGGATAATCTTATTTTAGAAGTTACCGTTGAAAGATGTGATTGACTTGGCCAAAGACCGCGTGAGGCAACTAACAATTTCGTTTTTTAGAGACCGAAATTTCACAATACCTACTGTATTTAATCTAATAGTTGTTTGTGATTTTATAAAGAAACAAAACATTTTCAAGTACTTTACTATATATATATATATGATTTAATAATAATCACTTAAAATTACATCAGGAATATGCGTAACACACTAAAATACATTTTGTTTCCTGAATCATGATATATCATCTGATCTCTGTTTTACGCCTTAATGTTTTTATAATTAAATTAGAACATAAAGTTTAACAATATTATACATAATATTTATCATCGGCATAATATTGGCCTGTGCAGATTAAGAAATGTTATCAGGATCAGATCACATCTTAACAAAAATGTGTGGAGTGAATAAGACGTTTATGAATAAGGAGAGAATGAGACGTTTTAAAAAAAAATATGTATCTTTGTCTATGTCATTAAGTAAAATAAGTAAGTATAGTATATTATACAGAATAGAAGTTATTATTCTAACCAAAAATATTATTGGGGGTCTTTAAATATCTTTAAATATTATAAGCAATGAATTAGCTTTATTGCTCGACATTTTTGATTTTTATAATTATTTTTTTGCCAGTTATTCCCTATAATTTTATGAGTTCAAAACCAGTGGTAAAACATTTTTTCAGGCTCTAACTTTTTCTTTTACAGGCATTTTAAGTTAGCTTCGCAACTGAAAACAAGTACTAGGAAAATGGCTTCAGCTCTGGTAATTTTGCAGAAATCAAAACAAAACAAAAACTAAAATTATGAAAAGGATGTGCTCTCCATATTTTGTCCTAACATCACCTGAGTAGTGAGGGAAAGTGGTTAAAGAAATTCACATAAAACGAGATTTTATACCTGTAAAAGTTATTAAGGAAAAGAAACTTTAATTTTTTTTTTCTTTTATAGTTTTGTCATTGTACTACTTGCTGCAGAAATTTCACTCTGTCAAAGGTCGTTTTCGGCAATAATTAAAACGAATTCCTCAAAAGTGAAAAATTATGAAACTGACAGAGTGAATATCTCTATATAACAGAAACACATGGCACAATTTCAGTGGCTGAGACTCAATTGGTTTCAGAGTTATACATTTTCTTTGCTGAAAATAAGTTTTGAGATTTCCCAAACTCTGGTGATTTTGCCGATATCGAAACGAAACTATAACCAAAATTATGATGTGAATGTTCTCTGAACGTTTTGACCTTACAACGCATTACCTCACAAATGGGGAAAGTGGTAAAAAAAAATCATAGAAAACGAGACATTTAGTGCTGTAAAAGTGCATTAAGGAAAGGAGACACCTTTGATTTGTTTTCATGTACGGTTTTATCACTGTACTACTAGCTGAGCTAGTCTGAGGCCAATTTGTGGGAATATTTAAACAATATTATGTATATTTATTTTTGTTTCTTTTTTGTATATTAGTGTTCCAGAACTAAATTGCTGATAAGCTCACAATGAGCTTGATTATTATTTCAATAAATAAATAAAAAACTAGCTGTAGAAATTTTAATCTCGATAACCTTGTACTTTTTTTAAAACGAAATTTCAAAAATGGCCAAAAGTATTCAGCAATATATAGTTGAATTTGAATATCTCAAAAGGTTCTAAGTGAAAAAATATCAACCTAATACAGTTTATACCTCTTTATAATTGTAATATTTCACACAAATTTGGTGAATGAGACTCAACTGGTTCTAGAGTCACAGTTCATCAAAGCTTGTTGAGTTCAATGATGAGGCCGAATCACCTCAGGCAGTAATATTTGATGCATTACAACCGGTTAAATCTAAGGAATAACTGGTAAAAAAATATCATATAATTCAAAATTTTTGAGCATCATGGATGATATCAAATGGATTGACCCAAAGGCTTCTCTTACAATATTTTGTATACATATGAGGTCCATGAAGTTTGCATGCAAGAAATAAGTCCACCCTTTAGTTGAATGAAAAAAGCTCTCTCCTCATCCTTTTGTGGGACGAACGGAGAATTTTAGGGTGTCATTTTGTTATGTCAACCCTGTTTGTCTGCAACCCTGCAATAAATTTCCTTCCTGATGATCACCAGGCCTCGATTTCCAGCCAGCGTTACAGAGGAAAAAGTCACGTAGGCAGGATATTTTATAAATGTCCATCTCGTGCTTCAATGTTTCACTTATTCAATCTTAAGTTAAATTTTTCCTTCTATTTTCAAATCATTCTGTTCTTTGGAGTGAACAAGGGTGCAGTAATTATTTTTTTCATTAGGCATTTTAAATACTGATTATTCGACTTCAAAGTCTTAGTTGTCCGTGCCATGGGTCTGTTATCGTCTGTCCCATGGAAGTATTCTAATTCCTCCGGGTAGACAAAAGATCCGTGGAACTGACAACGAAGGTGGTAATTTATTTTAAATTTTACCAAATGACATTAAAACATTTGGAATCCTTTTTTTTTCAGACCATTTTTTTACGTTTTTGTTAAGTACAATATATTAATTATTAAATATTTTCTTCAATTTTGTTTGTTCAAATTTATAATTATTATTATTTATAATCTTTATACAAAGTGATTTCGCTACCAAAAACATGCTTTATTCCATCGACCGTTGGTCAAAGACCATGCCCACAATTTTCTAATTTTTTTGGAGACCTCTACTTTTTTGAATATTCGTCGCAGAAAATTTCCCTATACCCGAGAATCACCCATTCTAAGTATGTGGAAGTCGCAAGCACTAACACATCGTTATGATAAAATGACATTTTTCTCATCGAAATTCATTTAGATGCTATTTCTGTCTTGTTAGTCTCAAAAGTAAACTGGATCATAAAATGTCATCAGAGGTTATAAAAAAATATTCGATACTATCGAGGTTGGAAAAATTAGGAAATGAGGACAACCAGAAACGGAAGGGACTGTTTGGCAAAGCGGAAATTCTCTCATAGCAGTTCGGATATCAACCTTTTCCCAGTTGAATCGCCTAAGGCGGCCGGAGCATTTACAGTGAACGCCTCTAGGGAGGATCCCCAGAAGACTTGGTTGCCTGGATATAAATGTGACTATAGAAACTGCGCAGTCGACCGAGATGTGTGCGAAGAATCGTTCGGGATATTTCAATGGCTCCTCTGTCTTTGACGAGTCTTGTGTTGAGGCTGAAAAAATAAATAAATAAAAGGTTAGCTATCGCAATAGTAAGTAGGAAGGTGTTCAAGGTAAGCACATGAAGGTGTTCAAGATATGTTTTTTTTCACCCGAATCGTATTTTATAATTATTTCATAGAAATTTAAATTTGAATATGAACAATCGACTAAAACTATTCTCAACGGGCTTCAAAATAAATTTAAAAAAAGAAAAAGAAATTTAATGGTTTAGTGCTGATGAATTTTATTTAAATAATTATATTTTTCTTAAATTTAATATTGTTTGTTCTAACCAAGGACGGAAGAGGCTTATTCGTTGCCGTTAATCGAAGCTGGTTTAACGAGGCCATTTGAGGGAAGTAGAGCAGAAGGAACAGAGAGCAATATTATGAAAGGATGTCACCACTAACTATTTCCTGTCATCCCATCACCTTTTCATTAGTCGCCCATTAATTTCTCATCTTCCCTTTATAGGTAAACAAAATCTCAGCAAAGGGTCATTCAACTATCGATGGCATTGTATAGATTTTCTCTCTCTATTGCAGCCTCATCATTGACATTCATCTAATTAAGATCCGACACAGATAAGTAGTTAGAGTCGTAGGTGACACTAATTCCTTCCCTTTCGCCAGTCTCCATCTTGTTTCAATGTTATTTTACTGGAACATCGCTGTTTCATTCAAAACATGTTCCTTATTTTCTCTGCATTACTGATTCGAGAATTGACGGGTAATCAATTGAAAATTTTCATAATTCTCGTGTGAATATTTTTATTTTTTATATTTACTGAGAAATTATGGGAGGGAACCACATTCGCTCTTCATTTACAACTCGCTGGGGTTAGAGTTTTCTTATTACTACAGAATATGTTTTATACAAGTTTGTAGCTATCGAAGGATATCCCTTCGAAAAATTCCCGGAGTTGGTCTATTTTGGATCCCTCCTAATCCAAGATAGTGTTATGGATATCGAAATTAAACCAAAATATACTTATGTGCCAACCGTAGTTTTTATGGCTTCACTCCAAATTTTAGGAATCTGACCTTCTCTAAGGACACTAGGATTCATTCATCAAAAAAAAAAAAAAAAAAAGGCATCTCTTCGACCCTTCAAGTACTATTGCTAGGCCAAAGGTTTAGCAGGGAGGTGATTTGGCCAAGATCACGCTCAACCGTCAGATTTTTTCCCTCCAATTAGGGGTAACCACTTCATACTGTGCACCAGGTGGGCCTACCGTAACCAGGGTCGATTCACGGCTGATGTGACAGAATAAATAATTATCTGCCACAATCTGATTCGAATTCGGACCCAGGAGAAAAGCTGGAGAGTGCCTTACTAATAATATTATTACTCACTGAGCTACCCCACTCCCCTCTAAGATGCATTTATATACACAATTATTCGGCCAATTCTCTATCATGGCTCAGAAATGTTGATTATTTCTCGAATGAACAAAACTTGATGGTCTTAGAAAGGAAGATTCTGTGTGAAACCTTTGGAGCTGTGAAAGTTGGCCAGGTATGAAGACATCGAACAACCGAGGACTGATTACCAGAACAAAACGTGGTCTATGGGGCTTACGAGGGGAGTACACGATGTGTCCGTCGCCGATTTTGATCAAAATTTTTTGGGTGATTCTATATTTTAAAAAAATCGACCAATTTCCTGCCGTTTTGTCCAATGTGCCCTAAGAGCTGAGAAAAAAAAGAACATGCTGAAAATGCTTTATCTTATATCTGGTGTTTGGAGAATGATATCGACACGGCTTTTCCAGCTAAACATTTCCTTTGTAGAGTACATTAAAGTAAAAATATAAACATTAAAGACTAATTGATTTTTGTCAAATAAATTTAAAAAAGTGTTTAAATTATTGAGTAAACTACCCTTATAGATTTTTCCACACCAAAATTAATGGAACATTTGGAGTCAGCGCATCAAAGAATCTTAATGTTGCAAAAATAATCGAAAACAAAAAATTTCTTTCAGTTCCGAGTGTGCTCAAAGCAACAAAACTAAGTATAAGTTTGAAGCTCTTTACCTCTTCTTCAGTTTACCCGAAATCGACGTTCTTGGACTCGTTAAAAAGAGAGGAGCATCTTTCCATGCATAAAAAAAAACTATTGCGTTATCTTAGAAGGTCTCTGTAAAAAAAGGTGATTACAATATAAAAACAAAATTGAGGTTTTTACGGATTACGTTGCTCCTAAAATACTAAGGAACATCAGGGTTGTAGCAAATTAGTACGATTGTCTCATCACGCCAGAATACGTTAGACATATTCGCGCTGCACCAAAATTAATAACTTAATTTTCTTATAAACTTAAGCTAACCCTTAAATAACAAGGTCAATTTTCTAAACATAAACAAGTCGAGTCTTATCCGACCCAACTTCAGATGTTTTTTTAATTTTCAGCCATAAATGTCGGATAAAAATAAAGATATAATAATAAAGCTAATCCTTTTTATTTTTCAATAATTTGAACTATTTTTGTATTGACGGCTATAAAGAAAAAAATAGGAAAGCAATAACTTCTCCGTTTTCAAGACCAGTCAGTCACATGTTAAAATACGAATTTTTATGTTATACTAGGACCATTCTTTGAAAAAATAACAGTTTCATGAAGAAAGCGGACTTTTTTGATGTATCTTGCAGAAATTTTTTAATTTATTTTGATGAAGCATCGCCTTAGATTGTTTTATTAGCTTTCATGTTAATAATAATTTTACGTATGTATACATGTTTTAATCGAGCCCCGAGATGAAGACGAGCTTTCTGAAGCCTTAAACTAGTTAAAGGACAACAAGGCGGCTTCGATGAATTGCCGACTGAATTATTTAAGAAAGGAGGGAATGAACTTCTGAAGATGTTACACAATCTAGTTATTATGATTTGGATTAGTGAAGTGATCCCGACAGCCTGGAATAAAACAGTACTGTGTTCGATCCATAAGGGAGATCTACATGAATGTAGTAACTATCGGGGCATCTCTCTCCTCCCATATGCCTACAAAATATTTTCAAATATATTGTACCGAAGACTGTTACCCCATGTTGAAAGAGTGCTAGGAAAATATCTGTGCGGATTTAGTAATGGAAATTCTACTACGGACCAGATTTTCTCCTTACGCACAATTTTAGAAAGAAGCAGAGAATACCAGATCCCCACTCACCACTTACTTGTGGATTTCAGATCGACCTATGACAGCATTCAAAGAGAACCTCTATATCAGGCGATGAAAGACCTAAACGTGCCAATTAAGCTTCTTCGATTGGTGAAGCTTACAATGGCAAACATTGAATGTGTGGTGCGGGTCCAGGGAGGTCTGTCTGAAGGATTTATCCCAGATAATGGTGTTAGACAAGGAGATTCCCTCGCCTGTCTCCTTTTCAACATTGGTCTGGAAAAGGCTGTCAGGGAGTCAAAGATCCAGGCTAATGGCACAATATTCAACCGCACGGTACAAATACCTGGGCTACGCAGATGACCTTGACATTGCAGGAAGATCAAAAGCTGCTGTAGAAGAAGCATTTCTTGCCCTCGAGGATGCCGCTAGCAAACTGGGGCTGGCTGTCAACTCCTCAAAAAATAAGTACATGATGGCTGGTCAAACAAGAGGTCCCCGTGAAATAAAGGTCCAGTTCGGGCCATACTCGATTGAACGAGTCGATGACTTTGTGTACTTGAGATCACAAGTGAACACGAACAATGATGTTTAGTCTGAGAAAAGGAGGAGAATAACATCAGCCAACAGATGCTATTTTGGACTTCGTCGTCATTTAGGAAGTGGCTTAATTTCCAGAGCCACTAAAATAAAACTATACAAGACGCTGATTAGGCCAGTGTTGACCTACGGATCTGAGACTGTGAAGGCAGATGAAAGGGACCTTTTAATTTTTGAAAGGAAAAAATTACGTCGTATCTATGGCCCTATACGAAATGGTGCAACGTGGAGAAGGTGAACGAATGCGGAAGTGTATTCACTGTTAAGTGAGCCTGATGTTGCAAAAATGATTAAGCTCAGCAGGCTGCGTTGGGCGCGCCACGTCGCCAGGATGGGAGTTCACGAGATCCCAAGAAAACTGCTCGTTGAGGACTTGCATGGAACCCGGCAGAGATGTCGTCCAAAACTCAGATGTTCTGACGGTGTTGGAGAGGATTCAAGGACCCTGCTTGGTGTTCGGAATTGGAGGACAGCTGCACTTCACCGAACGAGCTGGCGGTAGCTGCTTGAGGAAGCCAGGACCCAGTAATGGGTTGTCGCGCCGATTGATTGATTGAAACATGTTTTAAATATTAAAAGCCTCATTCCC
Source organism: Rhaphigaster nebulosa (assembly GCA_948150685.1). Classification (NCBI taxonomy): domain Eukaryota; kingdom Metazoa; phylum Arthropoda; class Insecta; order Hemiptera; family Pentatomidae; genus Rhaphigaster; species Rhaphigaster nebulosa. The sequence continues at coordinate 28,959,167 of OX411307.1, read as the reverse complement.
TTACTCATCCCATTGCTTGAATTTTCTATATCGACTTTGATTAGCAGCCAACAAACCTAACCCGCTATCAAAATAAATTAGATATTCAACTTACGGAAGTTTAGCATCACTAAATTATAAGGTTTTTTTTGGGAACAAAAACAACTTCCTTTCGTCGGTTTGATTGGAATAAAAATGTTAATATTATATAAATAAAGATATATTTAAAGGAAGTTGTGTTTGCTCACAAATAAAAACCTTATAATAAATTAGGCGTGCAAGCAAGGTCATTATTTTCAGAAAATAAAAATAAATTCATAATAGAATAAATACGTTGGCGATAAGCTAAATTTATCTGTTTGCTTCTTGGCCATATGCCTCCCTCACTGACACCTCGCTCCCAAGCATTTATCCCAAAATTTTGAAAATTTTATTTCATTTTATATGCCTTTAATTCAATTTCTTTATTAATAGGCTAAAATTAATTTGTCTCATACGCTGTGTAATAATTTAATAATAGTTGAACAATAATGTAATGATTTAACTAAAGATATTTCAGTAAAACTGTATATTTTTTATTTTATTGTTATATTTCCTTGTAATATTCCCTCATCCGCACTTTTCCAATCTACTAAGCTCCCTGGCACACACCCTCACCCCCTCACTATTTGGGAATTGAAAATTGGAATATTTTTTCGTTCTAGAAACAATTACGATGGAATATTTCAAGTACAGTGTCTGATATACAATTAAAATCAATAAAAAAATAAAAACGAAATTACAGTGCTATGTGAAATAATAGAAAAATTATTGGAGAATCTACCTATTTCCAAGGTTCAGGCCCTGTTGGAAATGAACGTCCCAACTAGGATACGTCTCGTGAAAATGACGATGTCGGGGTCGAAGTGTGCAGTGCGAGTAGGGAGTGACCTCTCGGAGGACTTATACTAACTGCGGTGTAAGACAAGGGGATGCTCTTGCCTGTCTTCTTTTTAACTTCGCTGCAGAGAAAGCAGTACGTATGTCCGGAATCCAACTCAACGCAATCCTCCTTAACAGTACAGTTCAGCTTCTGATCGGAACGAGCATTAAGAGAAGCGTTCTTGGCCATAGAAGATGCAGCAAAGAAACTTGGGTTGCGCATTAATGAAGCTAAGACCAAGTATATGAGAGTCGGAGGAGATGGACCAGGGACCGGTACTTTGGAGGCTGGACCATATAATTTCGAAAAGGTAAGCAGCTTTGACTACCTCGGGTCTGAGATTAACTCCGAAAACGACATCTCTCGAGAAGTCAACAAGAGGATAGCAGCGGCGAGACGGTGCTACTTCGGCCTTGTGAAGCATTTGGGAAGCAGGTTCCTCTCGAACAATACCAAGATCACTCTCTACAAAACCTTAGTCCGCCCTGTTTTAACTTACGGATCTGAAGCATGGGCCTTTAAGAAGCAAGATGAAAATAGACTTCTGATCTTAGAGAGATCAATCTTTAGAGGGGTTTTTGGCCCTGTTAGAGAGGCTGGAATTTGGAGAAGAAGGAGAAATGCTGAACTCGCTGGTCTTTATAAGGATATAGACTCGATCAAGTTTATCAAGATAGGACGACTTCATTGGACCGGGCACGTCGCACGTATGGATGATTCGGCGATACCCAGGAGGATGCTGTCCGGAAGGATGCATGGACAAAGAAGGGTTGACAGGCCAAATGCCAGATGGGAGGACTCAGTGACATCGGACGCACGGGCTCTTCTGGGAGCGAAGGCTTTTGGAGGAGGTCCAGTCTCGGTGACGGTATGTAGACCCATCTATGTATGTATGTATGTCCCCATTTCCAAAGAATGATCCACTAAATAAAAATATATTTTTGTAAAATTAAAAAGCTGAATAGAAAAAAAGTATCAAATTGATGACAGTATATTCATAATTTTTAATTCTATTTTTTCTTTATGAACTAGATAATGAGCCAAACAGCTCGAAACTTCGTTAAAAATATGAGTTGATTAATCTCCTTGATATTACATTTAATAGAAAATTATTAATACCCTTATAAAACAATACCGTTTATAATAATGAAAACTTATATGTAACAAATTAATTCTAGCTTTGGTAGTAACGTTTATTAAGAACCAAAAAATTTCATATTAAATAATAAAATTAATTAAAAAATATAGGTAACACTATGAACTATAAATTGTTTACATTAAAGTTGTTCATAAGTTATTTTTTTTAAATAACATTTGCTTAACACGTGTTTTGCACACATTAGGTATGTGCCAGTAACGATTATGCCATGAGATTGACGAATTACACCACCAGCTGATATTAGATTACTTGGTCATTACTGACTCATACCAAGTAGGGATGGTTAAATTTCGATGGGTTTAGATATGCTGTATATTTAAATTTCGGAGTAAGCCGAATGAGTCTGCCACAAGATTTGACTGAAAGTGGTGTGCCAAATTCTTGTCCGTCACAAAAACATTTTAATATGTTCTTGGTTAGAGGTATTTCAAATTACTGTTTTTAAAGATATTTTAAAATATATTTGTATATTATTATTCATACTATAATAACGCAATAATTATTTATTTCCTTGGATAACAAAATGTTACCAACATGTACCAGTTACATGGAATCGAAACGACAAATTTCAAAATAAATCGAAAATGTAGTCATAGACTCATAACAGTGTGAGGTAGCAAACACATTTAGTAGCAATTTAATATTCCCCGTATTCCTGTTTAACAAATATCTCATCTTAGCAATATGCGCAAGCGACTTCAAACTTCAAACCCTCATCCCGAAATGAAACGACAAGAAACTGCTCTTAATTTTTGACTATTTCAATATTTACTCGAACAAACACTCTTAGCTTCCAAGCTATCACAAACAGCTCATTTGCATGACTATTTAGACATGAGGAGTTGAGCATTTGGGCTCAACTGAACCATAAAATCCATCTCTTATGTCAATCTAAAATCCTTGACAAAATCCTCAATGCTCTTTTTTATGTCAAAAAGTATCTTTCTGGGCCGAAATAGACATTTATCTATAGATACCGAAATAGGCTGGAAAGGAACTAATCCTTCTATTAAAAACTCTCTACACATTCATACCCTCTAGTTTCTAAGCCTTTATCCTCATGGATTTCTGACCATTCTCCAAGGTATCTGAAAACGAGATTGACTCGGAACATTCTAACATACAATTTTTATTTGTGAGCTACCAACAGATATATTTTTCACTAGTCACTACCTTGGTTTATTAATCAAACATCACATTTCATTTTTGTATACATTTTTTATTCATTAGTAAATCTCACTAAATAAGTGAAAAAAATAAAAGTCGCAATTCATTCGCACGATATAATATGAGACTAAACATTTGAGTTTGAGTTGTTCTTTAAGTTTCTTGGGACGCTTGTTTAGAATTTGCCGTCGAATATTCGTTCAAGAATAAAAATGTTTTCAATATAGTAGCTTATCGGTATTGTTTTTAGGGTTTTATTGTTGCTGCGCATTTGCCATACATACAGGATGGTGTAGAAATACCATTCATTTCTGATTTACAGTTTGAATTTGTCCAAGATCCTTAGATTATGGCTGTCCGGATTATACTGAGTGCAAGTAAATCCAAGGGATACATAGTTACCAGACTAATAACATATCTTATAACTTCCGCTTCGATTTTTTTTTATTTCTAGGTTTTCTAGATGCGGATAAGCTCCTAGCATGGTTCGATAATGCTTGCTGATGAATGGGAGGGGCCATGAGGAGAATTGGTGTCATATCAAGGAGGTGACTCATTCCCGAGACAGCCGTTAGTTCAAATATCGAATAAGTTCCACTGGCCTCAGTGATGAATGCGCATGCGGTATTTCGTGCATTAATGGTCAAGATCAACCGATGTTTCATAATTCGTATATGTTTCTCATTACAATTCATTAATTTTACTTCAATTTTCTTATCCAACTCTCATAGATTAACTGATAATCCCCCAATAGAGTAGCGTATCATTTAGGATGGTTGGATATAGATAAGACATAAGGTGACCGAGGCATTACTTTATATGTAGAACCTACCGCAGTGGTCGAATATAAAGCGGGCGGGGTTCAGCAATTCATGCAAATTACTCCACCTCTTGAGAATAATGAAGGTGGTAATAAACATTTTGCGTAGGATTTGGCCTCTTTGATTAAATGGTCTCATTATGATGGGGTGGGAGGAGGGATGGAGGGATGGAGGGAAGTTGAGAGGAGGGATTTATTTAGCGGCTTCTCTTGAGCTGGGAATACTGCATTGGTGCTGCACCACTGGGCCAACCTCCACACCTCCCGGATCCCCTTAAAAATTCATATATATTTAGGTGTGGCGGCCTTGGCTTGTTCTTCCCGTCTCCTTGCCTTAGTGTTTTCATCCTCCTCCGTAAAGGGAGCTAGGAAACACGTTCTTGAGATCCTGTCTACTGTCTGCTATGTAATTCCGCCAACTACTACATCTACGAAATTAATTTAATTGATACCAGCCATAATGTTTTTCTATCCAAACCTTTGGTACCAGAAATTATCCGATATTCAATTTAAAGAAATAACTATACAAGTATGTTTAGTGTCCAATACATTAACTAATTAATTAAAAAGACATCGCGATAGTTATTGCTCTAAATGTGATAGATTCCGAACGGTAAGAAGAAAATTGGTAGGGGGAAACGACTTTAGACATTCACGAAAAATCTTAGAATTTTCGGATCAGGCAAGTGGGGCGTTCCTATCCCAAAATTCTCCGTATTTCTTGGTTACATGTTAAGAAACTTTCAAAATAAAATAAAAAATTCCTTTTGTTTTTCTCAATTTTTAAAATTTTCAATATGAATTTTCTTTGTTGACTAAATACGGACAAAAGTTCCCAATATTTCCCCCGAACATATAAAAATTTTATAACCGATCTCACCCAATCATTCTACCCTTTAAGAGAATTTCCATGGCATGAATCACACGGTAAATATTTTATAGGTCATTATTATATTTTTTATTTAAAATAATAATTCTTACGGTACGAATATGGATGGGCATTATGTCCTATTTTTGGGGGGTTGTTGGGGGAAGTAGTGTGTACTTTATGTACTTCTATATAATCGTTCCGGGTATATGTAATATATTTTCTAAGATCCTCACGGAGATCGATATTTCGTAAGAGCCTGAAATATGACCTGAAACGTGATATATTCTCTGTAGGGAAAATACAAAATTGTATTCTTAATATTCGAGGATGAATTATCTAACCTCTTTTGGAGGGCATTATTCAAGTTTCCACATTTTAATGGCTTTAAGAATGTATTATCAATTAGAAAGATCGTTTCAAGAATAACCGTTAAACGTACTGATTGGCAATAATTTAACAGCAGTATTTATCAAAAGCTGCCAAACATTCGCTGGCAGTTCTAGTCTTTATAAGATGGCGTAGCTCTAATGTTTATTATACTCAATTTCCCCAGTTTTTAATTTTATCATTACTTTATGCAATTTTTTTTTTCATTTGGCGATCTTTTTGATTTTTGTCTCAAATAATATTTTTATTTTTAATGAAATTAATTTTACGTGAATTAACCAATTTATCTATCCTTTATGAATTATATCAAAATTGCGTCAAACTTCATATTGAAGGCAAGAGGGAGGGTGACGACTATATCTGGAATTGAAGCTGATTGAAGTTCCTGACTTGAATGGTAGGGTATAACTAGTTGGGAAGGAAACTAATGCATGTGATTGAGACCAAAGTGAAAAATAAGAATAAAGGCAACTTGGAAATAATAAAAAAGATCTGGAATAAAAGAATTGGAATGAAATCATCCTTATTTTACGTAATATCTAACCTGCTTCAAAACTCCAATGGTTTTTATTTTTTATATTAGCCTATTTCTACTATAATAATCACTGAAATAACTCCAAGCAACAATACATGTTTTGGAAGTGAAGGTCCAAACCACATTTTTTTTTAAATTATTGAAAATATATTTATTTAATATTTTAATCAGGTTACACTATATATATATATATATATATATATATATATATATATATATATATATATATATATATATATATATATATATATATATATATATATATATATATATATCCTTCCAGCAGATGCGCTGGAGTATAGAGTGCGCCACTGGGCTTTTCACTATATGCATTTGGTTATTGAACTTTCACATTCATCCCTTCTCTCAATTCGTTTATTAACTCTTTCTACGTGTTTTTTTTTTTAGAATTTTTCAGTTTCTCACATTATTAGTTATACCGTGAAAACTACGATAAGCAAATTGGACTTACAATTAGTAAGGAGCGGGTCTGTTAGAGAATTTTTTTTTAATTCTTAAGTTTCTTTTGCTTGTGCGTGTGTTGAGCTTTTTTATTTCCCTTCAAAACGTGAAGAAACATGACCGATGCAAGTAGATTATTTCTTATTATTATTTTTATTTTTTTTTTCGTTTTTCAGTATATATTGAATTTTATCTACTAATAATTTATTACGTGTTCATGAAGTATTCGTTTTTTTTAATATTTCGATGTATTCTAGCAATTTTTCAAATTTATGAATTTGGACATTTAAATAATATCGTGTCTATCATTTGTTCCTTTTATTGAAAATTTTCATTCCAACTTGATGTATAGTTCTTCATGAAATATTTAAGTTTTGATTTTATAACATTATCACTCAACTAATGACAGCCTACTGCTTTAGTTGGAATTAGGTCGTAGGTGATATTGAGTTGTAATATAAAACATTTTTAATTATTGAATTCCTTAAGCCTATTGAATATATTTTTGTAATTATGTCATTTTTTTTTATTTTTATACCTCTCATAACTAAGTGATAATCTGTAATTCATTTAGTTTAATATTAAGGAAATGTGATGAAAAGGAGGGTGGCGCACTCAGTACGCCGCGCGCCTGTTAATGTCATGGATTACCTATTGAAATATATCCTATAATTTTAACTGAACGTTTATTTAATCACACTTCAGAATCATGCATTGTTCCTAGGAGTTCCTTGGATTTCTCGAAATATTTTTTGTAGGTAATTGTATTATTCAATACAAATTTATAAATTATTCGCATAGTTAATAAAACTCGTAAAAATTAATCTATATTTTACTACAATAAATGAATTTGCTTCAAAATATCACTCCATAGTAAATATTACGCCAAGGAACCACTGTTTTTTTTTTTTTTGTTTTTTTTTGTCTTTCTTCAATTGATCAGAAACTCTGAGTTGTTAAGCTGATCATTTATTGAAGTATAAAGATATTTTATAAAATACGGCTGCAAAGCAGGGTTATTAATGTCGTTAAGTTTATTTTGTGGCATAATATGGGGCTTTGACGATTTTCTATATGATACTGCCAGAGTTTGGTGCTTGAGTGGTGCTCAACCATCCAATTCAGAAAATAAAAGCAGTATACAATAGTGTTTTTGTGATTTATTAGAGAGTTATAGCTTCTGAAAAAAAAATAAAAAGGTGAGGTTATGGATTCGTTCTGCAGTTATATGAGATATAGTATAAATGTAGGGTTTTACGGTGGGTTAAGAGGCTAAGGTGGGAGTATTATTTACAAATGGTATAGGCTATTTTGTTTTTATTTATATCGATGCTCTAATAGTGACATTTTTTCAAGGGCTGTGTTGTGATCGCTTGTTTTAGCGCGTCATATTCTTACAATACATTTACCTATCTTTTGCTACTGTCCTCATTATTATTTTCCCAATCTATGATTATTTTTATTAAATTCTCATTTTTGTTTTTTATTATTCTACAATCGCTAAAGGCAAAAACGAATAACCATTATCATAAGTTGAGTTATAATGTTAACGTCGTCTGTAAAAAAAATACGAAAAAGCTAAATAGTGACATTTAGCCACTCTTTTTCCATTAAATTTTACCTCGTAAAAACAGAAAGGAATAATAATGAAGAAAATGAAAAAAAAAATGGTACGGAATGCGGATGTTTTAATATGCTGTCCCCGGAAAGGACTGTGGTATATAAAGGGATCAAAAATGAAACATCAATATATATATATATATATATATTACACAATTATAAACCATGATATTCAAAACAGATAAATATTCCAGTAAAACGTTCATACAGCCTCGTAAATATCAAATCCATTAATTTGTTCGTAGGATAGACAGCATTGCTGCCAGGGTAATCACTAATTATGACACTATCTAGCCAGTCAGTGGTTCTCAACCTGGGAGCGCGAGTATAGTATATCGAGAAAAATATATCGACAAAATATAAAACTTTTACTGAAAACATTCTGACATAATAAAAAATAATATACACTTTGGACTGATATAATATACTTATAGGTATATACAATATAATATAATATAGTATAATAGTATAATATAGTATATAGTATATATATATAGTATATAGTATATATAATATATATAATATAATATAATATATATATAATATATATATATATATATATATATATATATATATATATATATATATATATATATATAGTATATAGTATATATAATATATAGTATTATAATATAGTATAATAGTATAATAGTATAGTATATAATATAGGTAGTGTACAATATATTCAATAATTAACTTATCAAAATTAAATTAAAAACAAGATTAATACTTATTACTGGCTACCTTGGGCCTGTCTTGAAGAGCAAAGTTTTTCATATAATATACTAAACTGACAATGAGATCTATATTTTGTCTTTCAAGCTGCCACCGCAGAAAATCCGGTTTGGCAAAGGCAGGTTGTGGAATAGTATACGTTCTTTAGTGCAGACAACTCATCATCCAAAATTTAAAGAGTGGTTTGTTACTAAATTATTGTTTGATTTCGCAACTTGCAGTAAAGTCTATATTGATTTCTTCTTCGACAGTTGAGAGACCTTCGGGAGCATTTTGAAATGGGTCCCTAACCCATTCGTAACAGCAAGAAAATACCCATAATTCTTTACCAGTATGGTTAAATGATTTTCAGTGGTTACAAAAACAACATCCATATGTTGTTCTTCAGCCTTGTAAGTTTTAACACATCCATCCACATTTACAAACGTTTAAAAAAGTTTATTTGCTTTATATTTCTGCTCCAAAATTCAATTTTTCTAAAAAAAACATTAACTTTATCACTCGTAACGAAAAAATGTGTATTTTTTCCTTGGAGTTGAAGATTCGAGGTATTTAATTTCTCGAATATGTCGACCATGTAGATCAAATTCATCAGAAATAAACCATCTCCACACATCTTGGCTTCCGGTCGGTTTTCCTCTTCTTGAAAAGTGGCTTTTCATCTCTTAATTCATAACCCGTTGCAAAAATCTCCCACGTGATCACCATATTGCCTCGCAATAAAAATAGTAAAGCTGAATGTGCTGTAACCATGTCTTTTCAAAGTGCAGTGTTATTTTTATATAATTTACTAGGATTATCACCGTCGTTAGCACAATATTCAGACCAGAGCTTCTCTATGGATTAGACAATGTGTCCAGATACACTCTGGAGATTTTTATTTCACAAGTGCTTGTACACTTAGGGATCTTCCAGGCATTGTACGAGCACCATCGGTACATATTCAGTGCAAATACTAAAAGGTTGAGAAAAACCGTTTTGCTAAATAGAAAGAAGTGTGTGATCAACAGCTCAATCTTTTCAATAATTCCAATTCATACAGGAGTCGAATTGATCACCAAGATTGGTTGGCTTCTATATGGCTTTTATATAAAATATAAAATAAAAGTGGGATATGAAAAAATATCATTTATTAAAGTTAGTAAGTTGTACTTGAATACATTTTTTTTTTAGAATATCTGAGTAAATAATTTTTTTTTATGATAGATTTCAAATAAACAACTTATAATTTTTTATTATAACTTAAGTTTCATTTACGATCACTTTATTTACCACTGTCCTCAGCTGAGGGCAGCTCTCTAGGCAGGAAGGGTGTTTTTTGTTGGTAATAAATTTTGATGAAAATTGATGGATGACTATTTATTTATTGAATAATATTACATTCTGTCTCAGCAGCGACAATGGTAATAGTGATAAAATAAATCATTCATACAATATTTGCAAAAAATGAAATAATAACAACAAAAATAAACTTGCTAATAAACTTGGTTGCTGAATTCACATCGGAACCGGGGCCTAAGCCTTCGTAAGATTTTCGATTTAAATAAAATTTACGAATAACATTTGAGATAATGCTAATATTATAACACGACAACATCATGCATGTAACGGATATTGAGAAACAGTAAAATATGGTCAGAATTCACACAACCAGTTGCTGCGTCTGACTATGATGACGAAACAGTTGTCACCTTAGTCCATTGTAGCATGTAAAAAAAATAAATAAAAGGAGTTATTTAAATTTCGATAAGTTTTCAGTTTTTATTAAATTATAAAACACTAATTCAGGATTAAGAAATACTACATTATTTTGGAATATTTCGTTTGTTTTTTTAGTATGTTTTCGACAAGCTACAATGCGGTAGAATAAAATTCTACATCTTTTTTTTTTTTTTTTATTTTAGTTTTATTTGATATGGATTTAATAATCTCAAACTATAGCTCATTATAATAATATCCCCGCTCAAAATAAAAATAAATGCACAGACACCATCTGCTCTGCAATAATAAAATATAAATAAGGTTGCTGAAGTTTATAGAAATAAATTAATTTTAATTCTGATATTTATAGATGTTGATTTTTACTAAATACGCCTAGCGGTCTGTGTTAAATGATAGGAAAGATGCTGAAAGCAGGCGGTTCCTAAGTAGTCATTTCAAGCATTGCCTTTGAATACGGCACCTAAGCCTCTCATTCAAGGACTCAAATGAAGTCTTGAGGAACTCAGCTAACCAGTTCATCTTAGGGAACTAACACGCAGTTCCATGTAGCCAGGTTTGGTTTTTTTTTTTTTTTGGTGTGTTCTTTTTAATTAATTAATTAATGATGTGCATAGAGGGATCATTTTGTATATATACATACATACATATATATATATATATATATATATATATATATATATATATATATATATATATATATATATATATATATATATATATATATATTTCGACCAACTTGGACATGGGACTTCATCGTGCTGGAAGGACCTCTGTCTCGCTAATCCTCATTTCCTTGCATTTTTTAATTATTCTTCAAATGAATGCTGTGGGGGAGGGGGGATGGGGAGGGGGAGAGAGGGGGAGAGGGTAAAGTAAATGTTAAACGGCAAGATTAAATTAAAGTTTAATGGAGTCATCAATGTACAAACCAGCCGTTAAATAAATAAATACAGCTATTTTTCATGGATTTTTAATTAGTTGGGAAGATAGTAAATGATGTCAACTATCATAGAATATCTATTTAATTCATTAGTTTGCATATAGAGTTGACGAACGGTCCTATAAAAGTAAGAGTGTAGATGATTAGAACAATATTTTGAAGGCAGCTCACTAAGCAAACAGTACATGCAAATAATGATGATCGATTAGGAATTGATAATTGACCTGATGAATACATATATTAGAGAGAGGGAGAGGGGGGAGAGAGAGAGAGAGAGAGAGAGAGAGAGAGAGAGAGAGAGAGAGAGAGAGAGAGAGAGAGAGAGAGAGAGAGAGAGAGGGAAGTAAAGTCAGTCTCCCTACCCCCTAATAATTGATGTAAAAAATATATCAATTTGATCCACGTTTTTCTTGTAATTCTATTCCCAGTGCAACACTATTTTCAAATTTAAGTGAAGCATTATAATTTCCATTAAATGAAATATAATTTGAAAATTCGTGCAATTTTATTTTTTTCAAGTTTCATATGAATCGATACTTCCCCCTTTTTAAGTTATCCTGATTTGGGAACAGCATAGGCTGAAAGAATAGGCAATTGGATGCAGCCTAAGTAGATCTAAAATGAATATATATTGCCGTATTTATTTGCATATTGTGTACAGTAAGATAGCAAAAGTTAGCAAAACAGTCAAATATCTACCGATCGAATGGTTTTTCACATTATTTGTAATAGACATATTTTTTACTCTTTATTTTTACGAGTATAATTGATTTCCGGTTTTTCCTACAAAGAATTGAGACAACCTTATATATTTAAGTTTTCATTATTAATTTACAATTATTATTACTTGTATCGGTTTATTCTTTATTTATTATTTTATATATATATATATATATATATATATATATATATATATATATATATATATATATATATATATATCGATTAAAACCTTTAGCGTTACTGAATATTGTCTCCAACTGAGTTAGATTGATATTCACTAGTGTAGCAATGTGTTAAAACAAATAAATAAAAGGCGAAGCCTCTATTCCCGTCGGGAATAGAAGTTGACATGTGATAGCCTATCGACCTTTTATAAATTTAAAGTTGAGGCGTGACAACAAGCCGGGCTTGAGTGGACATTGCGCTCCTGGGGTTGGCAGGGAATGACTTACCATGTCGCGTGCAACCATAGAAAACTTCTGAAATAGAAATAGAACATGCTCAACGTTGAGACATGCAAGTGTTATTCTTTATCAACTATAGAAATATATTTCATCTTCTTAACTCTTCTCCTATTTTATAAACTGTTAATAAAATCTCAAAGGTCAGAAATTTTATTTTGGGATTTTCGAGAACAGCAGCTGATTTTGCTTTTAATTATTTCAGAATCAGGACGCCATGGATAGTTTAAGAGACAAATTAACCGTTAAAAGCAATCATACAATGATACAATACATTAAATTGTTCCTTATCATTAATTTAAATAATTTTAACAAGGGCATAAGAGATAAAATCATTTAAAGATGCCGAATCTTGTCTATAGAGGGCATATTTATAATTTCTGAATTTCAGTTATAGGTACTATAATAAATAACGGAAACATTCCTGGTTTTATTTTATTTTTTATTCATAATTAACAACAAATATACAAAAAAAAAGTACAATTTATGAGATCCATATGTAATAGACGAAATATTTCGCGAAACTTCTTAACTCGAAAAAGTAATATGAACACATGAGTGACATGACTGATCCCATAATAAAAATGCATATTTTTAAATAAAGGTTACAGTTTACAGAATTACCATTGGTAACATTTCGCGGTTGGATGTTGTCTAAGACCTAACAATACGAAATAATTATGCAAAACATTAAGAAAATATTCAACTAATAAAACTGAGATTTAAATGTAAAGAATTAAAAAAAATCATAAAATGGAAAATTATAATATTTTATTTTACATTATAAAACATGAATTTAGTGAGCTTTTTCCCACATTACGTAAATCTAACATTACTAATAAAGAGCACGGTCGATATACACAGGGAGTTTCAAAAATTATTTTTTTTGGTTTGAATTTCATAGTTTTAACTACCGGAGTGAAGTCTGTCTGGTGCATTACCCTATGTAATATATTCAAAATGTTTCATATTTTTAAAATGTAACAATTCAGTTCTGAAACTCTTCTCTGTCTTTAACAAGAATTTTGTTTTTTTTATTCGATCACAGATTGTCGTTTGTTTAAATCTATTGTCCTCGACCCAAGTACCGACACAGAAGTTGGACTGCGTGAAGACCAGATAATGAACTCCTTTATTGTTTAGGAATATGCAAAACAAAAGAATATTAAGCATATTACAGGGACCCATTGTATTCCATTCCAAAGATTCAGCAGAAACTTCTCTCCGGAGAATAAAGAAAATGTTTAAGAAAGCAAGAGGTAATAACTGGGACTTTCTAGGGCCTCTTACAATTCCCTAACTTTTTCATAATCTGAAAATTATTTCCTTAGTACTTTACTTTATCAGTCGTTTATTGACAGTAATAGTAATTTTTCTATAGACAAGAAATATATATATATATATATATATATATATATATATATATATATATATATATATATATATATATATATATATATATATATATATATATTTTTTTTTTTTTTTTTTTTTTTTTATTTCAAATCTCGATCATATACAGTTTTTACTTTCACTTACGTAATACTATCCTGAAAAATTTAGAATCCGAGCATTCAACAGGAATACATGTTTTAAGGTCCCTTGAGTCCAAATAACCAAGTCCGCAAAATGGCCCGTCTGCATGTGACAAGTCTAAAAAGAGAAGTTTAAGGTATGACTTGATATGCCTGGGATGTTACAGGAACTTTTTCAATTTTCATTAAAAAGGTACTAACGATTGTGACCAAATTCGTTGTATCAATGTACAATTAAATGTCTTAAGGTCTCATCCTCATTGACAGGCCTAAAATGCCGAGTTTTCAAAATGATTTCCTCTACAGTTCCTTTTAAGCTTCATCAATAAAATATTATCCTTATTAACATAAGCTCTATAACACAGAGAAGTTATAAGGCTAAAAAATTGCCAAAAATACTTTGAAAATTCGAGACGCCAGAACGTTTTTGTTTCGCTTCCTAGGGAAAAATGTTTTAAGGATTATCGATAGAACGATAGAGCTACCAGAACTGTCAAGAAAACAATCTCTACCGCGAAAATGTTCACCATTTTGGACTTATACGTAATATTTTTAGTCAAAATTTTTGGCAAAAATTTTCGTTGGTAAACCCTTTTTTTGTTGAGAGTTCTGTTGGCATCCCTTAGAGTTTTAACAATTAGCCCCGTTAATCTAAGCTCTAATGTTGATAGTGAAGGAGTTATAAGGCTACAAAGCTGCAAGAAATATGGGCTTGGGCTCTCGTATCTTTGGTTGCTATTTTTTTTTTTTTTTTTTTTTGTTTTAACCACAGAACTATTCCTAAAAATTATGGAGAACTCTAGGACTCTTAGGAGGGCTTTCAGAACTCTAATGAAAATTCAAACAATTTTATTTCGGAGGGCCAACCTTATTTTTTTTGGCAAAATTTTTGTCGGTTTCCGGTATTTTTTTTAGAGTTATGTTATCCCCCCTAAGAGTTCCATCTATTATCCTTGTTAACCAAAGTGCTACAGTTGATAGCAAAAAAGTTACAGGGCTTCAACTTTCCGAGAATTGTGATCGTGAATAACTAAGGTTTTTTTTTTTTTTTTATGATTTCTTATAGAACATCCTGCTTAGTAGAGTGAGTTAAGAAAAAATAAAACTTAATTTTGCAACGCTTGAAGAATACATCACTACACTGGATGAATAAATTATAAATCATTGCGAGCGTGCGCCCTCTAGAATACAATTGCGGAATAAGCACAAGAGGTCCGGTCGACAATCCATTTTCACAGAGTCTCGAGAGCTTTAATTTCTTTTCTCTAAGAGAACTGCCTCTAATATATTCATTAGGAGGTAGGATTTCTTATCTAACTTCTCTCGAAAGTAAACGGTCCGAGTCGGCGACAGTAAATTAACTGAGCTGGTAAGTGTAACAGAGGTCGTATTATTGCCTGGTGATTATTAATTGTGATAGTGACTTATCTGATTGTGGCACACTAAAGAAAGGCAACTTATCGATATCGCTCTACCAACCCCTCCCCCCTCCCCACGCCCCTTCGTACCGATAATGCTTCAACGAGCCATGGTAATTGCAGCTTGGCATATCTTAGTCGCGGACAGACTCGGTAATTGGATTAAAAGCATTTCAGCCAGCGTTCAACTTTCCAAAATGTAAATAATATTATATTTTTTAATATTAGAGTAGGCAATGTGATATTTTGGAATGTTCAGTAAAACTTTTAAAATTGAACTTTAAATCAGATTTTCGCGGTTGCTTATTTTTATAAATTGAAATTCAAATTATCAATAATTATAAATATATAGTCATTATTAGATATATTAAAAGTACCTATTACACAAGCCTGCAAAATTTGGGTTGTGACAAGTGTTTTTAACTTTTGATAACTGATTCCTATCTTTTAGCGCTGAATCCGCAAATGACCTTCATTTGTTCCCATCACCTCAGGATTTTTCGCAAATCTGGAAATAAATATATCGCAAATATGGATGAAAATCGTTTTCTATGTACCTGAACCAAGAATATGAGGTTCCAGCCGCTATAAGGTTCTTCTCTCTAAGCATCGAACCAAGCGATTCTGAATTTTCTTAGTCAGATGAAAGTCTCGAACCAAATCGTTGAGGTCAGACTGTGAAAAAATCTGTAAGATTTCATATAATAACCCAAAGTATGAATTAATTATAAGAGCAAAACGATTTAAGTCTATTTTGAAGTCTCACATTTGCGCCAATTTTTGACTTATTACAAATTTTGAAATTTTGTGATTTGAGAAAAATTCTGACCTGGTGGAAGAAAATGAAGGCCGTTTTCGGATTTAGCGCTAAATTGCATAAGAATCAGATATCAGAAACTAAAAAACACAACCGTTGCAGGCTTGTGTTATTTATTGACGATCTTTGGTACATATTTTTTGGAAAATTTTCATTAGAAATTTTTTTCTTGTTTAATTTCTTATTCTTTTTTCTTATTACCGAGTAAAGATCAAGCAGAATAGCACTACCAGGTAGTCAATGAGTAAAGTTTGCACTTCGTAGAGGAAGAAATAAATTTTTAAATCAACTTACTTATTTCACGATTTTAATATTATGTTTCGGATGTAACTGTACTTTCGGTATGCTGAATTGCAACGGCCATATTTTTGATATTTTTCATTATAGAAACTATATTGTCAAAATATCAGGCAATGATCGTTTTAAACGTTCTTCAGACAGTCCCTCTTTTTAATATAACCAGTTGCCCCTTCATCGTTATGAGTAATTGTACTTCAACGCATATCAGTAATCAAAGTCATAATTTAAAAAAAATAACGTATCATTAATTGATGCATATCACTATATCAAGTTTCTCATCGACAATTTCAAGACTCTCCAAAATATGAACTAATATGATTTTAGCGAGTTGAAACCTTCAAATTTTATTTTTGCCCGTATAATTTGAAACACGAGTTTGTTTTCAAGTTTCACAAGCTATGAAATATTAGAGTGGGGAAGTTTAATGGTGGAGGCATTTTTGTTCGATTGGGACCAGGAGGAAATGGGAAAGTTGATTTTTTTACGCTGTATACCGAAGTACCTAATTCTATCATCAACTTTTGGAAGTGACACTTAGGTGAAGGCACTTTCAGGAGTAGAATTATTAATATTTTTTTAAAACTTACCACCCCACAAGATCAAGTTAAACTTAGAACTGCTTTCGACTTAACCACTCAGCGGTTCCGCAATGAACCAAACTGCAAATAACAGAATTGACTTTAATGTTTGGTTGAAGACAGTTTATACCGTATCAGTCGATAGTAAAGATTTTCCGATTCAAAAAACAGTACAATTCCAGCAAATTCATTTATATTATGAAAGTTTCAATAGTTATTAGGAACTTTTCATCCATCCATCTATTGTCAGTAATTGAGTTAGTCACTGCTTCTCCATTGATAACCTCTGTATATGCTAATTGATCTTAGATGGATTGCTTTAAGATTTTCAGTACATTCTCAGTTTCTGCCGGTTAATACAATTGAAGTAGGTAATAGTTTCGCGGCTCACGGTGGGATAAAAATGACAAAAGCCGGTCATAATTCTTCAAGTTCCAAACAGAACGGCCAAGAACCTTCAAATTATGTACATATCCTTTGTAAATATCTTCCTTTGTAAATTCAAATTGTCAATAGTAACATTCAAAATAAAAAAATTAAATTATAAATTTCAAAATGTATTAAAACCAAAGCAACAAAAAAAAAATTATAATAATAATGTATGTCTATATAATACAAGAGAGGCGAAAAAACTCCCATTTTATACCTTTGAATATATTTATATAATATAAATTTATTATACTAGCAATGCTTCGCTATCACTTGATTTGAGTATATACTCGTATATAGGAACTATTTGACGTGCAGATGTCTATTACCACTCAAATAAGATCTTGTTAAAGGCACCATAAAGTAGTTTATAATGATTATCTTCGTAGTAAGAAAAGGTTCCATGAAATATTCCAAAATAAATTCGCAATATTGGTGATTTCTCGTTTTTTGGATAAAATAATTGTTTTTTTGAAATTCTATATCTCGAGAAATACTAAACTAATAGAATTTAATTATCATTCAAATGAGCGTTCGCATAATTATCCAAAAATGTATACTTTTCGAGTTATGCCCCAAAAAAATATTCTATCTGGCAGAAGTGTTTTTTTTGGGCTTTTGCTTGGTTGTGTAGTTTTCGCTGTTAGCCCTTACAAACGAAAAACGGGTTGATCTCTTATATAATAGTATGATATTTAGATTATATTAATATACAACACACAGTTTTATTTATATTATATAATAATACAGCAATAAATAAATTGTTGATTGGTATGTGCAAAATGTAAAACAAAACAAAAAAAAAAACAGATCTTATTAGCATAATTTAAAAAAAAAGTTATAATTTTAAAAAACATTCTCCCGGAATTTATATGAATCTCATGTTCTACCCGTATATATTACATAAATAAAGGATTTCAAATGTTATTACATTCATAAATACTAATTTTAATAGTGGGTGACATTTTTAGTTTCCAGTCCTCTTTCTATAAAATATGTTTCATTTAAAACTTGCAGGAAATACAATGTTCTTTAATATTGTTAATACAACATTTTGCCTAAACTGTCCTGGAAGCGAGTTGCTGAGGGAAAACTGAAAAAAAGTGGTTGTTTCATGATTGGGGAAGACAAGGTGTGGGAGGTTGAAAGCTTGGATATTTTATAAGAGGGGCAATACATACAACATACCTGAAAATTACTCCACATTTTGCTATCCGAATCCGGTTTTTTCATCGGTCCCTTTTTATTTTTCTTAATTCGTCTTAATTTACTGAAAAAAAATAAATATAACTGACAAATATGCTGAATTTTTAATTTTGTATTTTTTTTATTACTAGTAAGTTTTATTATTATTTTTTTATTTATGATTTATACTTCCAATAGACGAAAAGCATGAAGGAAATTCTCACCAAGTTTATTTATCAAATAATGACGTCTGCTGTAGCAAACGCTATTCCTTTGAAAAATGAATATTGATTGGAAGAGTGATTTTATCAAGGATTTCCTTTTTTGCTTCAAAGAGCTTCCCCAGCAGTTGTTTTTGATTCCTTTTCAATCACTGAACTCCTGGTGCTTACATAAACTTTTTTCAGACGCCAATCCACATAAGCGCTGTTCAACCTACCCACTCGTGGGGAAAATTGCTCAAAGGGGTCTAACATAGGTTCATGATAAACAGTTTGACAAAATCTTTTACTCATCTCAGATAACACATAAGTCGAAAATAAATTGATATTGGTTAAGATTTATAAGATTGATCGTATTCTTCAACGTTTCTGTTAATTTGATTAATTATCGCACCTTTTCATTCAATTTGGAGGTATTATCATAAAGCAAATTAGTTCTTGTGTGTTTAAAACTTTCTTTTTGCCTGATCATTTTAGGGAAAAGTGATGATTTTTAATCAATTAATCATAGATAATTGAATAAACATAACGGTGCCACGTGAACCACGATTTTGTATCCAAGTAGCACTGAATATTTGTAAACGGCCAGGGGTGTGTGAAATCTAAAAATAACGGGATATAAATACCGAAAATGAGTTGTAGAGTGGAATAAGGTCCAGTTATCCAGTAGGAAATTATTTCTTGAAAAGATAGATCTATGTTTTTATTGAACCCATAACCATTGTACAGGAGATTGTGTTTGAGTCGTTGCCAACTATGACAGGCCCTAATTCTTGATGATTAGCTTTTTACTACACTTTGTGATATATATGACAATATATTTATTCTTTCGGATTCGCTATTTTTTAAAAGTTTACTGGTTTATCTTTTTACACTTTACACTTCAAGGAACATACTTGTAGTTATCACTTATTCCAGAGCAATTTCCATAACAATAGTAATGAGTTGAATAATTAAAAATTCACCTGATAATTGTAAACATTTGTCAAATTTCGATTGTGTGTACATCGGTGATTTTGCAGCTCTAGATGATGGATCGTGACAATTAATGGCTCATTTTCTTCAGTGTTGAAGATTCATATCTAAGAGCATGGAATTTTTATAAAACCTGCTTCCGAAAATTCAGGATCGACGCCAGTGAAGGATATTACCGAGGATTATCGACGAAGACAGTTTTAGAAATACTTTCTACGTTATCACAAAAAATCAGAACTCTGATGGAAGACCGTTTTCATCAGGGAGGCGAGTGTCTGGCACCAGTCGGCACTTGGAGTCAGTTCAATAACATCACCTCCACCGCTCCTTGTAGCTGGGTCCTAATATCTATTCCCACAGGTCCAAAGTCACAATAGCAACACAACTTTAGATATTTTGCTTCATTCGAAAACATTTCGGGACTAGTAGTTCCATAAGGGATACTGGAATAGTTGAATAATATTGTCCTGCGGCTTGGAGTGGCAATATTATTAATATATCTTTTTCTGGAGCGTGGATTCATTGGAGCTGCCGGTGTATGGGTATTATTAGTCGACGAGGGAGATAGTGGGAGCTGAATCAATGGGGCTGGAGGGGGCTTTATAAAAAAAATTTGGCGAAGAGCCCTCAGCTGAAGTGTTCGTTACCGAGCTATATAGCTGTGCTAAGGGCCTCCTCGCCGGCCTTTGTATGAGTGGGGCCGCCTGCCTCCTGTAATTTGTAATGCTCATATTACGCAATATTGTCACCTCTCATATTCTATGGCCCATTTCTTCGCCTCGGCTCTTTAGTCAAGGACCATTAATTGCAAGTATATTTTCGGGAATTATTACCGACATTTTCTTGACCTGATTTGGCTTTCGAAGGGGTCGAATGAAGGGTCAAAATCATGCCATGATATGACTGCATTAGTCGGGGAGGGATCGGCTAACATTTTTATTGCCAGTATCTGCACGGTTATTGTAAGATTAATGTTCTAATACTAACAGGCCTGGCCTCACTTCCGGGACAGAACAGTATAGATTTACAGCCTAATCAATACAGATGGAGATGTCATATATTCGAAATGACATGGGCTTAAAAAACATCTAGTAATAATTGAATAAAATTAAAACAAAAAGAAAAGTAGATGAAAGAATATTTACTTAAATAAGAGTATTAAAAACAACAACTAAATACATAAAACTAATAAATTTATAAAACTAAATCCAACAACGTTGATGAAAACCGTTACTGCTTGAAATAAATTCGGATGACGAAATTGTTAGCACCCGAAACGGTGAAAGTTTTGTTGATGCAATTATAAGAGAGGATAAACTTGAATACACAGAGAAATTTGAGTATTTGGGGCCTATGATATATATATATATATATATATATATATATATAAAGAAATTAAACTAGAAATAAAGGCTAGCTTGAAGGGGGGAAATGCTTGTTATTTTTCAGTTGCGAAACTACTTAGTTCGCGACTTATGTCCCGAAAGTTAAAAGTTAAAATTTATAAAAATATTATGTTTTCTACTGTTCTCTATGAATGTGATGAATATTAAGTGGTTATTAAATCTGTAGGAAGAAGAACGACTTAAGGTCTTTGAGAATAAGGTGTTGCGTAGAATATTTTTTCCAAGGAAGGAAGAGTCCGATGGAGAATCCAGGCTCAAATCTAAAATTTTCACTCATTTTTCATTCCTTGCTCAATATCCTCAAGTCTACCAACAACGCGAAGAAATACTAAGTACACATGTTTAGTTTAAATAAACTAGAAGGGCGAAATTAAGATTTATTACTATAATTATATATTTGTTTAGGAGAGGGCCCGTCTTATAAGTCCTCAGAACGGAATAAACAAAAAAAAAATATATATATTAATATATATATGATATTATGATTCTTATTGTTACTGGCACTTAAATTATAGGAATAATATAACCTCGTTAATGTAATTCAACTAAATGACGTCGGAAAATCTGATATCTATTCGATTTATGAATACTCATTGATGCGGCGCTTCACCGCTAATTAAGTGCATTTTCTGAGGAACGATTTCGAATATTTTAAAAAGTAACTATTGGATTTTAAAGAAGAATAAGCGCTTTTAATGTGTTATTTGAAGACTTATTTATTATTGCTGGCTCTTTAATTGCAACTGCTCTTGAAATATCCACTTTCGTGTGAATGACTTGAAAAAATTTACTCTTCTGGTGTTTTTAGTGTCTAAGCCAATTATTTTTTTTATTATTCTATGTCTTATGATTCTCTAACTATTCATATTTTGAAAAACGCAAATATGGTGAAATTAAGCCTAATGCTGAATGACAGAAACAAAAAAAAATCTGAAGAATAATTCGTTTATCTGGCATCTTTGTGCGCCATTTTGGCACAGTGCGGTCATTTTTCTTCTAGAAACATTGGTTTTTTTTTTAATCACTAGTCACAAGAAACACAACGATGTGCAATTTATAGGGATGTGGGAGGGGAGGGGGAGGGAGGGTGTACATGATAGTAGTGTCTTGCCCACAGACTAATACAGGCTAATCCTCCTTCAGTCAACTGGCTCATTTGCCTCATTGTTATCGGTTAAAAATAAGGCAATCTTCCTTCCCATTCATAAATTTAGATTTTATACATTCTATTGTTATCATCGCCATTAATGTTAAGGGTTATGCTTCTATTACAGTGAGTCGTTGAACTTTAAAAAAAAAAAAAATAGGTCAAAATCAAATCCCTTGTATAACGATAACTTGCGGAAATCGAACCATAGCTTAATTGTATAGGTACTATTTTTAGTGGCAATTGTATGACTCAACGCGGAAATATTCTAAACAACAAATTCACACATTTTATGTGCTACTTACTTGTGTGTGATTTGTGCCAAGATTCCCTACTCTGAATTTCTAGCTCAAATTATATTTCAGTATCAAATTCTTCATATGAAAAACCTTTAATGCGTTAAGAAATATGGTAGCATTGAGCAGCAAATTACCGAAATGATATTTTTTTATTCCTACCGTTTTTAAGGTTTTTGAGATATATATATTTTTTTTAATTTAGCCAGAACTATTGAAGTGAATACACCAAAAAAATCGTCGGGAATTTTTTAATAAAACGAGAATAAAAATTGGCCTTTCTGTAATGTTCGTTACTTCTCAATTTAAGTAGATACTCATTTGTCATTACAGGGCTAAGTGGAATCACTTCTAGAACATAATCCCATTGCTCAGGAGTCACGAAATGAGACTTGCGCCATCGGATTTCTGAACGGCGACCTATTAGCCCTGATAGATACGGCCAGACTCTTAGTTAATTAATCGTGGTGCAATCACTTATGTTATTAGAGGTACGTATTATTGTTGCAATAACCGGCCACAGCCTTCCTGGCAAATACCGATCAATTTCCTAGATTAATGCAATTAGGCTATTGTAACATATTTACCCATTCTATTTGTAAATTGTGAATTTGATAGGGAACCGTTTGCTCAGTCTATTTGTGATCAGTAAATTTAACAATGAGCAATTTACTGGCATTATTGTTACACCAGCAAATTACTATTTGTTTTCCTTTGAAGTGGTATTACAATGCAACATAGCCAAGAGAGTAGCCTTCACAGATGATTCTCTAAGTAGATATTCCATATTGAATGATAGATACTACATTTAAAATTAATCACACAAAAGTTCACATTAACGTTTTTAGCTAAGCAATAATTTCTGCACAACATTATATTCATAAGATAAAAATAACTCATATTCTGCAATTAATATTATTCCTTAAACTTTATATTCATAGGTATATTAGGGTGGGGTGAAAATAATAAAATTAAAAAATAAAAATATAATTTCTCCTGACATTACAATAGTTGTAAATTTATATTATAAAGAATATAGAAACATCTCGGCCCTCTCACATATCTTCAGGCTGCCAAACTGGTTTGAAGTACTGCAGTTCAGCGTCAAATTTCAGAAGCTCCTTCCTTGATTGAAGCTGCGCTCTGATGAACCAATTCTTGCTTCTTGGCCGCACACAGCTGCTAAAGCTTGAGTCGCAATTACAGTATACTTTAAATATCAAGAACCAGGCTATCTCTTAATCTCCTTCCGATTCGTTTAGGTTTTCTTTTTTTTTTTTTTTATTCCATAAAAGAATTAACGATATCTTGAAATATCGATATTTCTGTTCTGATTTAATTAACGTATTTTTTTTTTATTAAGATCATTTCCCGCAGGATTTAAAAATCAAGAAGCAGGTTATATCTTAATCTTCCTCCAATTCGTTTAGATTTTTTTTTTTTTTTTTATAAGAATATTAACGCTATTTTTAAATATCGTTATTTTTATGCCGATGTTATCAAAATATCGTTACTGTTAACCGATATCGATATCAATATCAATATCGATATTTTACTTTCAGCATCCCATCCCTACAACACAGCCACTATAGATAGTAATACGAACACACCACAAGTTTTTATGGTTCTTAGTTTGTTGAACCCTTCGTCCATGTTGAATGTTTTTATTTTATATTTTTTTTCGAAAAAAATATCAGTTTTCGATACTCAAATTTTAATATCGATATTACTATACATCGGAGAAAGAATATCGATATTTTTTCAACATCTTGTTCATTTATTATGTTTATTACACTGTTGCAAGGAATCTCTTTCATACCTCGACCCATGTTGGATCTTTTGTGAGATACCCCTCTGCCCGTCTATAGATCCTATATTAGTCCTTCTTATGAAGCACATTAGCCGGCTTATCTAATTCATCCCAGTTTATCATTCCAAAATTCTCCTGGAAATAAAAATTTAATTAGTGAATATGAAACGATCATGGATTACTACTACGATTGATGAATCTAGTCTCAATTATCCGCCTCAATCCGAGTTCACAGAAAAGTTGCCTTTCATCCTCCAGCATGGCTATAATTACATTTTCTGAATGTGCAACGTGGGCATTTCTTTGGATAGCATCAAGGACACCAGTTTTGTATTTTCTGGTAGAAATGAACGATTTGCGATAATTTCATGTTGATGGAAAGCAGTACGAGTGGCTTGTGGATTATTTTTAATTTCATATCAAGTTAGGGCATAAACTCTCATGAGGAATTCAGCTGAAAGACTTAAATGTTCATCGTTTTCACATATTAGCGTAAAATTCTATTGGCTGTTATAAGACACCTAGAATGAGCTATTTTGCCTGGCGCTCGATTTGGTAAGCCTCTGGGAAAATCACCAGATGACACTATCGGCTAAATTTCAAAGAGGTAATTTTGATCAGCACTAAGTTCTTGCAACATAGTAGGTATTGGATCATAAGTAGCCACTTACAGGATTGCAGGGCTTTTCCTATTTGTCCAGAAAAGGCATTGGGCCCAGACGTCTTCCCATCAACAATTTGAAACAAATGACGAAGAGGCAATTCATTAGAGTGAATCAGGCTCACAAACTAATGTAATTTAGGGGCGACATTTTTTTTCGAGAAGGCTTATAACTCCATTCATATCTCCTGTGTTTGCGTTAGTTCCATCACTTCCAATTGCTATTAATTTAGAAATATCCCCCTTCACTATTCACTATCTACTATTCATCAACTGACAAGCACGATGTGTCCTTAGCCATTTTAGATCAACATTTTTTGGGTGATTCTACGTTGAAAAAAATTCAAAACATATCCAACCGTTTTATCCAATAGAACCTAGGGGTTGAGAAAAAAAATAAAACATGCAGAAAGTGATTTATTCTATATCTCGAGTTTATCCAGCTAAACAGATGTTTTTTAAAGTACCTTTAAGGAAAAATATGAACATTAAAAACAAATTGATTTTTGGTCTAATAAATTTTAAAAAGTGCTTAAAATACCAGGTATACTAACTAGGCTTCTAGATTTTTTTTCTCACCAAAAATTATGGCAGATTTGAATGCAACACACCAAAAAACCTTGATGTTAAAATTATCATCGAAAACAAAAATTTTTTTCTTTTCAGTTCCGAGGATACTCAAAATTTTTAAAGTCACAAAATTACGTTTGGGTATGAAGCTCTGTACCTCGTCTTCAATATACCCGATATCGACGTTATTGAACTCGTTCAAAAGACGGAAGTTTCTTCTTTCCATAAATATAAAAAAAATATTGATTATGATAGAAGGTCAGTGTTAAAAAAGGAGATTACCATATACCGCAAGTTTTTTGCGGATAACATTGTTCCTAAAACACGTAGATACACCACGGTTAAAGCAAATCGAGGAGTTTTAGGATCTTTACCGATGCCACAAATTTGATTTGAATTGTTTGAAGGGTTTCTGATTTATGAGCGATTATTTGAATCTTTGAAAAAAATTGGATAAGAAGATGAATAGACAGACCCTTGGCAAAAATTTTAGGTCGAAAATTTTTATTTTTATATTTGATCAAAAAATTTAATATGGGGTTTTTCAAAGTGCTAAAGCTAAATCTGACGCCAGTTTTGAATAAAAAAATTCTGTTAATATACTTCGCTCCGAAACTACACCGTTTTTATTACGTACAAGTCAATACACCGTTCATATCGCTCTAAAATTTAATTTATAACTATAGGAGCGATTTTTTTTTCAGTTTGGGCTCTTAAAAGCCTTAAAATTTGCATCAAGATTTTGCGTCAATACTTGTAATAACGTCCGTCAGGCTGTTTATTAATCGATTTTGATGTAATTATAATTAAAAATAAGATGCGCTACCTCAAAAAATTTGCCCCGAAATTTTTAATGAGTAGGTTTTAGCCTTATTAGCAACTATTAGTATGTCTGGCATGTCAGATTTCTCAACAAAAAAAATTTGCTCTACCCTAATATGTGTATATATACAGATTGAGCCTCGACATGTGTTCGTATGTAAAGGAAAGTAAATATTAACTAATAATAAAAAAAATAAAAATAATAGTTTTGAATCGAAGCTAGCAAAATAGACACACAGGTCATCTTTGAGGGGATAATGTCTAAAAAAAAAAAAAAATTAGCTTACCTGTATCTGAAATTTATTATTGAGAACATTATTGATTCAATTTTGTTAATAGTTCATAAAAATTGAATTTATTGTATACGATACAGCAGAGAAATAACCAACGTACCAGAACGATGAAGCCCTACACTGGCACTTTTGAACGCATTCGATCCAACACAATGATTTTTTTTCTTTCCTCGACAGATCTCTTGGATCGCCAGCAAAACCGATCGTGTAGGGCCACCTTAACACCCCGTTGTCAGTACTTCCTCTCCGACAGTATCCTTTAACAATGTTCCGCTCATGCCTGCTAGTCAACTCTGCTATCTACTCGTAGGACTTCATCTGGACAAGCGAACTTGGAATCATCACGCATAGGGATAAAGTACACATCGATGTTCTTATGACGATGTATCGCTAACAATTGACTTTCTATTAAACAGCGAATAACTTGAAAGAATAAGAAAAGAGATTTGGAAAAAGAAAAAAAAATATATTTGTTATATTTTTTCTTATCCTACCATATCTACATTATGATAGCAGAGTTTATTTAAACATTTACATTTTTCATGCTCTTAAGCATTACAAGTAGTCACATATATATTGTAAATTATCACATACTGGAGTATTGTATTATAACGTAGTATTTTTATGGTGGAGGTAGTGTCTAATTTAGATGAAATGAATTATATAATGTTAATTTAACTATCAATATTTAAGTACTACCAAATTAACAAATTTGAAAAATATTTAAAAAAAAAACAATACAATGAGAAAAAAAAATAAAAAATGATTGTTATAGTGAATTATTTGACATGATAACAAATAGTAGTATGCGGGACATAATTAACAAGTAACTGCTCGTCATTTTCTAGGCGTAACTAGTCATACGCTTTTAACTACGCTTTTTTTACACGACTATTAGCCTAGTTTGATCTTCATTTAATCCTCAAATCCCTCTGGCCTGCAGTCCATAACAATGTTCAATTCCTGAAATCCTCAGTGTTCGCATTTAAAATCATCTATAATAAGATGAATCAATGTTCTAGATTTCTCTCCAAGTTCTACGTAGTAGTTACGCAGTATTTTACCATTTCTAAATAGTTCTATCTTTCAACTTTAGGAATTTCTTTTTTCATCTATAATAGATTTATTTCATGAAAATTTGAGTTCAAGCTTAGAACTTTTCTGTAACGAACCCCAGAAAAATAAATTATTATCGGTAAATTTTATTTTAATCGAGCACGAGGTACAATGCTGTTTGTGTGTTCTCTGGCGCAGGGTCTGAGTGCGACCACAACTTGCGACCTGACCGAGGGCAGGGAATGGAGTTGGAGTGTGTTACCTGAGATAGACCTTTTTCAATTTCCTTTCTAATCTGCTGCCACTTCCTTCCTTAACCGCTCCTCCTCCTTACAATATCTACATCATCTTTCATGGGCTTGCTTCGTTGTTACAAAGTGTTATTCATTTGAGGCTAACTTTTAATTTTAAGTAATGGTGGTGTTACATATTTGTTCTTGGTTCAGGAATGAAATTCTATGCCTTAGTGCGAAAAGTGTAAATAGTAAAAAACATTCAAATGTAGGAAGATTTTAAAAGTATATATATATATATATATATATATATATATATATATATATATATATATATATATATATATATATATATCTTTATAAATATATCCAACTTGATTCTATGTACAGTTAAGTTTTTCGAATTACGATATTATCTTTAATATATAACTTGAATATATTTTGAAATTTTAAATTTAAGGTACCTACCAATAATTAGCGATTGACAACATTTATTTCTATAATTTCTTCCTCACTACTGAAGGTAGGGATGCATTGTATTCATACAGGAATAAAAATTATCACCTCAGAATCGAAAATTTTCACTCGTATTTTACGTTTCAGATATCAAGGAAAAGATTTGGTTTCGTATCTGTCTGTTCGTCTGTAGTCTAATCCATACGACGGGCACAACACCTACCTAATAGCGTTTATCCGATTTTGATGCATTTTCAGGGATTATGCGGGTTGATGTGTAGACGGCTCCTTAAACCTAAGTTTTACAAAATATATCATATACTTTCGGTATATTTAAACACGGTTCCGATTTGGCCCACAGTTCGAGGAAAGTTGGGGAATTGACAAATGACCCAGTATCATCAAATTTGATATATATATAAACCAATTCAGCGTCCTTTAATTGGGTTGTATCAATAAAGCCGTAGTAAATACGATTTAGTTGTATTGAATAAGTGCCACCGGTGTGTACCACAAAAGGGGACTGACCCGCTACCTGGTATTTAAAAGGGTCATAAAATATTGATAAAAGGACCATCTGGATCGGAAAATGTCAAATTAAGTCCCAAATGCCAAAAAAAGGTATTAGTTGATTCCCGCCATCCTTTCTTGGGCGTCCAAATCTTTTTTCAGGTATTGGGTCGGGCTAATCAGCGTTACCCAGAGACACCGATTTTGATGAAACTTTTTAGGCTGATTCTACATCGAAAAAAGTTGTCCTACCGTTTGATCTAATGGAGCCTAGGAGCTGAGAAAAAAATAAAACATGCTGAAAAATCTTTGTGCATTAAAGAAAAAATATGAATATTATAAATAAACTGATTTTTGGCTAAATAAATGTAAAAAAGTGTTTAAAATAACAGGTTAACCAGGCTCATAGATTTATTCTCATCAGAAATTATGGCAGATTTAGATTCAACACATCAAAGAACCTTAATGTTAAAAATATCATCGAAAACAAAATAACATTTTTTTTTTGTTTCGAGTGTGCTCAAAATTTTGAAGCCACAAAATTACATTTGGGTTTAAAGATCTTTATCTCGTCTTCAATTTATCCGATATCGACGTTCTTGGACTCGTTCAAAAAACGGAAGTTTTTTCTTTCCAAAAATCTAAAAATATATCGAATTATCTTAGAAGGTCAGTGTTAAACAACTAGATTACCACATAAAAACAAAATTTAAGTTTTTTGCCGATACCATTGTTCCTAAAACACTTAGAAACACCACGGTTAAAGGAAATCGAGAAGTTTTAGGATCTTTACCGATGCCACAAATTTGATTTGAATTGTTTGAAGGTTTTCAGATTTATGAGCGATTATTTGAATCTTTAAAACAATTGGATAAGAAGATGAATAGACCCTTGGCAAAAGGTTTAGGTCGAAAATTTTTAGTTTTAGATTTGATCAAAATTTTTAATATGGGGGTTTTTCAAAGTGCTAAAGCTAAATCTGACGCCAGTTTTGAATACAAAAATTCTGTTAATATACTTCGCTCCGTAGAAGAATACGATTTTGTACGTAAAGATTTGGTTCCAAGTAGTTGATAAAATATTAATATCAAAACAAATACATACTGGCAAAATATTTTTTTTTATTAAATCAATGCTATATTTACAAACTATAATACTGATTAAATTTACTTTACAATAAAACTAAACAGAGATACTACCTTAAATTTTAATATATACAAAATAATCGAATTTCTTTCAATATCCTCTGCAAACTTTTGGATGAAATTGTTCGTAAAAACACTCAAAACATTGCAAAATTTGGCAAGGTGCACACTCTATGAATGACATTTTTCTACACTCACACGGGCTCCTTCTTATTTTATTAGGAAAACAAATTTCATTATCGTTTTGAAATGATGGTTTCTCATCTGTTAACAGCGATGAAGCACTCCAAGCGTGTATGAAAATATTTTTAAAACATGGAGCCGACAATTGGTAATGGATTAGGGAATGAATTTTAAAAGCATCCTCCCGCTTGTTCAGCATTATCGCAGTTCAAAAATATATTTTCAACTGACATCTTAATTTGATCGTTAAAAAGTTAAAAAAACGAGATGTTCTCGTGGTACGAATACATCATAAAAACAAAATTCGTAATTTAGAAGAAAAAGTAATCCATGTTCATTATTAGAAATAAATAGAATTAAAATAAATGAGCTGATAATAAATTGTGAACACTCCACTGGGTGTTAACGTAAAACTCTTTTAATCCTCTGTTAGCTATTGTGATGATTAAAGAAAGATGATTGGATCCAATCAAATTCATTACTTCAAAGAATTTATAAGAAAGGAAAAAAAAACAGTTAGAGCGGTCTGAACGTTCCATTGAATTATATTTAATGAAAATACTATTCTTCAACGGAGTGAAGTATATTAAAAAAAAAATTTTGGACAAATCAAAAAAATAAAAAAAAATTGACTCAAAATTTTGCCAAGGGTCTAAAGATTCTTTGGTGTGCTGAAACAAAATCTGTAAGGTTAGTTTCTTTAATAATTTAAACACTTATTTACATTTATTTAGGAAAAATTAAATTAACTTATAATATCTATATGTTTCCTTTAATATACTCTAAAAAGCAAATGTATAAATGGAAAAACCATGTCGATATCATTTTTCAAAATCGAGAATTTTCAGCATGTTTTATTTTTTTCTCAGGTTATAGGGTCCATTGGATAAAACTGTAGGATATGGGCCGACTTTTTTTGATGTAGAATCGCCCAAAAAAGTTTCATCAAAATCGGAGACGGACACACAGTGCACTGACTCCTCTTGTTAGTGACGCGCTCGAACGCATCCAATAAATCGGAGACGACCCTGCCTCATCATGCTGTCTCTGATTATACGCTGATAAACCGGACCCAATACCTGAAAAAAGGTTCAAGACTCAATTCGGACACTCTAGAAGAGATGCCGGGACTCAACTAGTACTCTTCGCCATAGCATTAAATATTTGGGATTGAATTCGGATTCATCCCTTAGATCAGCTGTAATCAGGATAATTGGAGAGTTGACAGAAGGCAAATTGGCCCTGCCGGGAAATATAAAAATTCGAAAGAAAAGTTCTGCGTAGAATATTAGGAGGACTGCAAGTTGGAAATGAGTGGCGTAGACGCTTCAATCAGGAGTTGTACAATATATATAACGAACCTGACGTAATTACGTTTTTTAGGCTAAACCGTCTGGCAAGTGGGCAAGCAGGGCTGGTCATGTGGCTAGGATGGAAAAGAACGAAATGCCGAAAACGCTCCTGAGAGAACAAATCTATGGTAAAAGGCGGCGTGGAAGACCGAGAGCAAGATGGGTAGATGGCATTACTGCTGATGCCCGAAATATCCTGGGAATTAGCAATTGGATAGTGGCTGCGCGAAATCGAGACAATTGGAGGAGGTTGTTGCAGGAGGCCAAGGCTCGGAAACGAGTTGTAGCGTCACTCAGATATGTAGATTACAACCAAGTACAATTCAAATTGATTGATTTATCATATTAATTTTTACATAAATGTTGTTATATTTATAATCTTCTATCAAAATTTCACTTAATATGTCATTTAAGTTAAAAATATTTTTAAGCTGCTAACACCTCGTTAATAATTAGTTATTATTGCATTAAAATACCCTAATTACGATTATTATTATTGACCCTGATTAGGATCAAATACAATTAATTAAAATTATTTGCAAGCAATTTACTGTACTTGGTCCACAGATTAATTAATGTATAATCATTATAATAATGAATAATATTATCAATGAATTTAATGATTATATGTTGATTATCTGTGGATTAAGTACAGCAAATGCTTGTTAATAATTTGTATTTATTGAACTTGACCCTAATGATATAATAACTAAATTAATTATAAAATAAGTGTTATCAGCTTAAAAATATTTTAAATATTAAGTAGAACAGATCAGAGATATTAAGTTAAATATTAATATTAAGTATAATTGTGATAGAAGATTGTAAATATCATAATATTAATGTAAACGTTGAAATGATGATGTAATCTATTTGAATTGTACTTGGTTTTAATAAAAAAAAAAAAAAAAAAAAAAAAAAAAAACCTGTACCACTAGAACCCATGAAGGATCTTGATTGTAAATACCGTACAGTTACTAAGCCAATGGTTGTGCAAGGAGGTGATTTGGCCGAGATCACGCTCAACTGCCAGGTTTTTCCCCCAATTAAGGGTACCCAATTTATAGAGGCTGGGTGAGCCCCAGGAGGGTCTCCCGATCCCATAGGGTCGATCCACGGCTATTTTAATAATGATGCAAATTTGGGTCCTGTATAGAATATGTACCGAAATCCGC
Source organism: Rhaphigaster nebulosa (assembly GCA_948150685.1). Classification (NCBI taxonomy): domain Eukaryota; kingdom Metazoa; phylum Arthropoda; class Insecta; order Hemiptera; family Pentatomidae; genus Rhaphigaster; species Rhaphigaster nebulosa. The sequence goes on along the minus strand of OX411307.1, from coordinate 28,926,091 downwards.
ATCAAAGCCGAAATGTTGGGTAAAATAATAAAGAGTTGGTGAAGCTGATTTAGCCTTTATATATCGGATTGTTATTTCTGCTTTAGACCATCACTATTATTTTTCATAGTATTTTGTTTTATATAATTTAAGAAATAACTTATAAATATGTGATGTATAGTAAATTTAAAAGTAAAATAATTATTTTACTTAATTTCTTCTTGTTAAAGGCTTATTTTCCATAACAGACATTTTAGGTTGTTTTTTTTAAATACATATAAATCCGAATTTTGTACATCAGTAACTGTAAACAGTTGGTCTCTTTTATTGAATAAAAACGCTGTGGGCACCAGAACTGCTGATCGCGAGTAGTGGGGGCTTTTTATTTCCTTAGGATTGTTGAAAGGTCAAAACAAAAAAAGGGACAGTGGATCTTTCCTTAAAGACATCGGAAGATTGAATTAAGGTCTGCCCGAGAAGCGGTTACAGATGGCACAAAAAGTGGGACTCGGCAGATATGAGCTCTGCTCTGCTTTCTTGTAGCCTCCCCCCCCCCTCTCCCACCACCTTCTCCCCTCATCCCATCTCCATCTGTCGTCCGAGATTTACCCACAAATTTTCGAAATACATTTTATTTGGTTTCAAATTAAATTAATATCTCATTATTAAATCGTATAAATACGTACATAAATCATTTTATAGCATTTTGATTTTTTTTAGCTAGTAATTTCTACACTAAGAAATAATTATAACATTATGAAGGGGTATATTAATTTTAAATATAGATTTTTATCGAAATTCAGCAATCACACAACTTTCACTTAAAACCCAACTTGAAATCGATTTTAAATGTTCCCATGGAAATTCAATTTAATTAGGGATTGATAAATTATTTGCCACTTCAATAAATTTGGCTTATTGAAAACTAGTTTCGAATGTTATACATTCATCTTCAGTTCTAAAAACACACAATAAAAATCAAACAATAAGCAATTCAAAAAACAGTTTGGTATTATTATACATATTAAATTAGATGTAATATATATTAAATCAGTATTACAAAACATTTATGAATTATGAATTTAATTAAGACAAGAAATCAAATACATGTTAGTACTCACCAAGGTTTAAATGGATTATATCAAACAGAAAAGTTTGTATTGGTTTCTTCTCGCATTGAACTAACAATGAACGAAAGGTAGGTAGGATGTTTATAGGTAAACGGTTTAAGGGTCTGGGTTTTTCCAGTAATGCCGATGAGTAATTGGTTTTTCTGTTATAGATGGCCTTCAAATCCAATCCAGATTTTTGCTTAAATGACCAAATAAATATCACCAACAGTCCGATCTTAAAATTATTCCCATCTATAACAGAAGAATCAATTACTCACCGCCATTACTGGAAAAACGTAGACCTTTAAACAGTTTACCTATAAACATCCTACCTACCTTTCGTTCATTGTTAGTTCAATGCGAGAAGAAACCAGTACAAACTTTTCTGTTTGATATAATCTATTTAAGCCATGGTGAGTACCAGCATGTATTTGATTTCTTGTCTTAATTAAATTCATAATTCATAAATGTTTTATAATACTGATTCATATTACATCTAATTTAATATGTATAATAATACCAAACTATATTTTGAATTGCTTATTTTTTGAATTTGTTGTGTGTTTTTAGAACTGAAGATGAATGTATAACATTCGAAACTAGTTTTCAATAAAACAAATTTATAGAAGTGGCAAATAATTTATCAATCCCTAATTAGATTGATCATTCTATACCATCATGCGTATATCAACAAATTCAATTTAAATTCTACGAAAACATACCAAACTATATTTTGAATTGCTTATTTTTTGAATTTGTTGTGTCTTTTTAGAACTGAAGATGGATGTATAACATTCGAAACTAGTTTTCAATAAAACAAATTTATAGAAGTGGCAAATAATTTATCAATCCCTAATTAGATTAATCATTCTATACCATCATGCGTATATCAACTTTAAATTCAATTTAAATTCTACGAAAACATACCAAACTATATTTTGAATTGCTTATTTTTTTAATTTGTTGTGTCTTTTTAGAACTGAAGATGAATGTATAATATTCGAAACTAGTTTTCAATAATACAAATTTATAGAAGTGGCAAATAATTTATCAATCCATAATTAGATTGATCCTTCTATACCATCATGCGGATGTCAACAAATTAAATTTAGATTCTACGAAAACATTTAGTTTCCATTAAATAATAGAAAAGTAGAAATTATAACTACAATAATCAGTTGTTTGGTGCTCTTGGGTAATATTTTGCATGACCTCCAGTAACCTTCATAAAACTGTAATTGAGGACTGGTAACAAGCAATTTTCGGCTGCAAAATATTGCACGACTATTTGGCAATAAACAGACCAGCATAATACATACTATTTTAGGTATTTTTTTAACATTATATATTTTTATATGAATATATAATTTTTCTTGTCTCTTTGGCCTAGTAGTCCCGTGAATTTGAGGTAACTGGACCTCCCCTGGGCATATTCTATAAGAGTACTGCAGCAAAGGCCATGGATAAGTGAACCTTTTGTTGCATAATCAATTGATTCAGAGTAAATATTGGTATGATCTATTGTTTGATTTAAGTACACATCTCAGGCGTTGTAGCCGGACCCTAATATTGGCATTTAAAAAAAAAAAGGCAAAGAAAAAATCCAAATAATAAGAAAAAGTAATATATTTTTTATAACAAACCTGTTTCTTACAATCAATAAACAAATAAACTAAAAGCAATTCTTCTAATTGCAATTATTTCTTAATTTCTACTTTATAATTACTATAATTTCCTAAACTGTATAAGTTTAAGTTAAGTTAAGTTTTACTTGAAGAAATATCTTGTACAGAACTAGAAGTCTTGAATACATGACAAGTCTTAATGTAGCTAGGTTTCACCAAAGCAAATAAACAAACAAAAAAAAAAAAAAAGACAATAACATGGTACAAAACGAAAAAAACATGGTTGTTTATTTTCAATTGTATTTTTGGGGACTACTTCCTCTGGACCCACTTACCACAATTGGATGTACCAGTTACCCCCTTTTCAGACAAACAACAAACTTAGGAGTGGTAATCAGCATATTTATAGATAAAATTATTCATTATGCTTATACCCAACTAGTAATCAGGAAACAGGTCATACCAAGAAACGGTGCAACATTCGAACACACGACGTTGTTTGAATAAATCTCTTCCATAAAATTATTAAGAACCTCTCACAATTACAAATGGCTTCAAATGTAGTAATCTCTGTTGTTCTAAGGAGTAACAAAGAAGATGAAGGTATACATTAATTTTTCTAAAATCTTTAGCTTCCCAACGGTTCATTATTACCCTTATTTCCGAAAATTTGTTTTTAACCTGGGAAATATTTCTCTCTTTTTCTCCTTCAGTTAATTATCGAATTCTTTCATAGTTTATAATTATCCATTTTTCGTTATTACTAATAATTAGAGACGATTTTTCAAATAAACAAAATTAAAGGCACTTCAGAAGAAGCCATTTTGAAAATTCGGCATCCAAGTCCTGTCAGACTATTTCAATGATGATAAGATCTAGCTCATATTAAAGAGCATTTAATTGTAATTGATATTTAATTAAGGAGTTTGATCAAAACCGTTTATTTTTTGAGAAAATTTTAAAAAATCTATAAAATCGGTGATATACAGCGTCACTTTTGGTTAGTCGATTTTGGCGAAAAATTTGATATAACATCACAGGCATATAGCTACTTTAAATACGTAGCATCAGTATCGTACAGCTTTTCGTTTTTAAACTAGACTTACCACATACACACGTAGACCATTTCGCGAAACTTGGTTATTAGGACTCAAAGGACCTAAAAACGTGTATTTCCGTTGATAATTCGGATTCGAAATTTTTCATGATCACAATCGTTTCGATTACTATATTTTTCGTATACAGGTAAGAGAAAGTAAAAAGAGTAGGCACCCAATGATGGTTTTCAATGATTTTGAATTAAGACAAAAATTGAATATAATCAAAAACTTGAATCTGCCTGTTATATCATTTTGATTCTTATTCCTTTATGTCTGTCTTGACCAAGGGACGCCACTAAAACCTGACCTAGCTATTTTTACGGGCCCATATGAAGCCGAAATTTATTGTCTTTGATATTTTTAACGATATGGCAGTTATTTATAATCTACCAAAAGAATATCATAGCGAATGCCTAATATTGCTGAATTCGTCTGAAAGATTATAAAAATTAAATAAAAAAAAAAAAAAAATGCCGATATAAGTTAAACATAAAAAAACAATTTTTTAAATCAGATTATTGTTGAATGTCAAACAAAGATGGCTTTTAATTAATTCCCTATCCAATTAATTTAGGAATTGTTTGTAATTAATTTATTAAAAATAAAGCAATATTTTTGACTGCAGCCGTCTTATTTAAATAAAATTATCTCTTGTCAAATTTTAAATGGACATTTAAAAACATATTGTTTTAGCTGTGAAATGGTTTTTTAATTAGGATTTATAAATAGTTTATAGAATTCAAAAGTTATGATAAATGAAAATTCGCTTATTGTTTTGTTTAATTTTTATTAAGATAGCAAGATGATCATAAATTGAGCGATGCCTTAATAATTATTTACTAGCCTAATTTTATTTACTTACTTACTGCTGGGTACTACAGTCTTTGAAGAGCCATGGCCTCTGCTCATTAGCTTCTTCCACTCATTTCTGTCAGATACAAAGCGCCTCCAGCGGTTGACACCTATCGCCTTAAGGTCATCTTCCACATCGTCCAGCCTTTCCTCCGCCTTCTTCTATCTCTTGGCTTTCTATAAAGCAGCTATCATGGAATTCTTGCTGGAATCATCCTCTCAACGAGCCTCAACCATCGAAGTCTATCGAGGAGAATGACTTTCACAATATCTTTTTCATCATACAGGTCTCTTAGTTCTTTCTTAGACCTGATTCATCATTGGTTACCACTAACGCTGTTATTACCAAAATGTGAATTACAAAATATTATTATCATTGCTATTAACCATATTTTTAACTCAAATAATTATAAAATTCCTTGGGGCTGTCTGAATAGGAATGACAAAATGTTGTTAGTAAAGTTATGAACATGTTACTCAAAATAGAACATAAAGACATAGCTCGCATTCCCTTCATTTTAATGTTGTTTCTGGTCTTCGGGATAGATACAATATTATTTTTTACAATTTACCATATTTTTTTTTCAGCTATCACGAACAACTCAGGAGTGGTATGAAAGCATGAGAAGACTATCAAAACATGTGGAATTTGCCCCCACTGCTTCCTGGAAAACACAGAACTTGTAGCACCACTAAGCAGTGGCAGTGACTGCATAATTTTCGAAGATTATTTCAATGTTTACCTTCTTCGTCTTGTAGATACTAATTATTATTTTCTTTATTCAAATGTTGTTTGTCATGGACGAATCTCTGATATTAGTGTCTTTGCCAAAGCTCTCTTAAAAAAAAGTTTGATGCTATATGTTGAATATTCCAGAAAAAATTACCCCATAAGAATGAACTATTGGAGCATAATAAGTTTTCATAGGTGGTAATACTTGTCCCCTTGAAATAAATGTGATAAAACCATTTAATAGTGAGTACCAGAGGTCGATGGAAATAATTTACAATCACCAAGATTCTTGAAGAATTATAATTTCATTAATTAATAGCTATTGGCTTATTATATACAATTATGCGGGTATGTAGGTATATCTATATACCCGCAAAAGATATCGAGAAATTTTATTATCTCTTAAATATTGCACGAAGAATTGATAAAATCAGAATGACACGATGTAACATTGGCCGTTGGTAAACATTTCATAATGCTCCGAAGTTTTCCAATGTCGTCCATCATTCCGACCTTTTAATCGGTCTACAGTGTAAACGTTTGCTTTGGATCGTTTTAACATTTTGTGGACTCACGGCCTTTTCTTGTGCATTTGAGAGGTCGCTAAGAGCGATTCTCTACGTTCTACAGCTCCTCTCGTCTAGTTATAATATGTTGTGCTTGAGTATGATCTAGTACACTTATTGAACCACATGTTATACCAAATAACTATGATAATTAACATGCCAGTGAACTACAGGTACTCCACGTTGTTCTACTACCTCAAAAGACTTTCATCGGATATGTCAATTTTGGTTTACCATCAATCTTGTTCCTAACAGATGGATAATATTTATATTTTATATACACCTGAAAGCAATATTTGAGAGACGAAATCATAATATTTCCTTGGTGCATTTTTTTTTTTTTTAGTTTGGTATATATATATATATATATATATATATATATATATATATATATATATATATATATATTTATATATATATATATATATATATATATATATATATATATATATATATATATATATATAAATCATTTCTATGTTGTTGTTTAAACAAAAAATAAAATGAATGATTTAGAACCGTAGATTGAGTTAAAAAAAAAAGAATAAAAAAAACTGTTATTCATAACATGGATTACTCAACTTTTTCTGGTTGGATTACAAGTTTCACGTAATAGTAGAATTAACATTAATAATAGCATTAGTCATATATGATGGTCTTATGAGCTCTTTCTGTTTTTTATATCATCTGCATGATCTCGATGCTCTTAATTCTTAAAATAAAATTTCAAAATAAACATAGATAAAATATAAAATGTATTTGAATTCGTGAAACTAGAGACAAGATTAAGACAACATTTAGGTTAGACAATAAAAGCCTTTTTATTTATCATCGAAATATTTCACATAATTTTCCTTTTACAAAATCACTGTCAGGGGTATTATACTGGACGTCAGAGAATCGTGCCATTAAAAATACACGATATGGAATATTCCCGCGAGCATTCCTTTATTACATAAATATAGAGATAATGAATAAATCAAGCAGTTTACTGTTCAATAAAAAGCCAAAGGATATTCTTGGGTCGAAATGATAATGAAATTAACTCGGCTGAACAGAAAGAACAATACTAGCCCAAGGGAGTGACTGCTTCATCAACTGATATTAAGAAAGTTTCTCTAAACTATTTAAATGAACTCCACTGTCTATTAGCCAACTCTCTTCTGTGGAAATCAGTATAAATCTCTCTCCGTATAACCCTCAGTCTCAATGTTTTTTAGGTTCTTTTCATCTTCAAATGTTGGTTTATAATGGGGATTTTGAACTTAGTTCTGAAATATGTCTGCAATAAAAATTATAAGGGTTACACTATTCGTCAACATTACAAATTGAAAACGCGTGATTAATTCCATTTTGATTTATTTTTATTATTATTTTTTACGGTAAATCTTAACCTTCAAATACTCACTTCTCTAAACGTAAAGGCTCCTCCAGGCAGGCGCGTTAATGAAGTCGAGACGATACCGATTCGCGACTGCTCTTAGCTTCAGAACTATTTGTCCTAGAAAGCTAAAAATGGTGTCATTCTTTACATAATTAAAAATGGATTAAATTTTATATATATATATATATATATATATATATATATATATATATATATATATATATATATTGAATTTACTAAATCAATCTTAAAATGTTTAAAAAATTGCAAAAGCTATTTCTTACTTCCTTTTTCGAAGTAAAAGAAGTATTGTAATCGCGAAAATTTTCGGTTTTCAGATTTAAACGGAAATATCCATTTTGACCATCCCTGAATCCATTTTGACTAGTTTCGTCGCGACGTCTCTACGTACGTTCGTATCTCGCATAACTCAAAAACGGTTAGCTGTAGAAAGTTAAAATTTTGTATTTAGGATTATTGTAAAATCTAGTTGTGAACCTCACTTTTTGGCCACTGCTTGATTACCGGAAGCGGTACCTTACTTGTAGGTCATTACTGATTTTCATAAAAAAAATATATATATATTAAAATATAATTCAAAACTTTTCAAATTAGGTATATAAGAATTACGTATTAATATAAATAACATAATAAATTTTGGTTAACATTGTCAGACTGGAAGTGGTACTTTACTTGAAGTTCAGATTAGACTTCCATCAAAATTTATATTAAATTATAATTTAAAACATCTCAAATTTGGTAAATAGGAATTTTATATCAATATGAATATATTTACTAGATTTTGATTAAATTTGGTGAGCTGAAAAGGGTACTTTACTCGTAGGTCATAATAAACTTACATAAAAAACTATATTAAAATTAATTAGAGAGATCATATGGTTAGGTAATAATTTTTGCAAACTCTATTTTTTTCCCACTCCAATTTAACATACTAATTACTTGTAAATGTTAAAACTGAGTGTAAAATACTGGTTTTCCTTCCCATTCGTGAGAAAAACAAGTCTACAGCAGGAGAATAAGATACAAGTTATGTGGGTTTTTCCGCCTAAAATGTCGAAACTGTCGATTTCCAATGCTTTATCTAGTGACGTTGACAGTTCTAATGTTCTTACGGAACACGAAGAAAGCTCTTGGGAACTTTTTACCTACTGAAAGAAAACGTAATATATTAATGGAATAAGACCTCCAGAAAGCTTTTGTGTCTGTGTTTATAGATGGAGGTCGCGACGCCGAGTGTCGTTTTTGAGATACTGCAATCTTTGGAAACTAGTAATCGAATTCAGGATCACTTTTTGAGCCACCGATTTATAGTTTAATAGGCGTACAAGGAAGTCATGTGTTGTCCACATCAGATATTTTTAAAACACAAAAACGAAATTTTTAATTAAAAAAAAATGCATGTTATAAAAACCTTGTATTTTTATGCCAAGTTTTTTTCAAACTGAAATGGAGATACACTGAATATGTCATATTTGAAATAATTAAATTTACTTAGCTAAAATTCATTATAAAAACTGCGTTTTTATGCTATTTACCATACACTATATTATTCCTGAGCCATTAATTGGTGAATGAACATCTATAATACTTTATTTTTTACATGATCAAATTAATATGAATATCCATAAATAAATAATAATCGTTACTAATAAATTAGTACCCTGATAAAATTTGATATGTGCATTCTTAAATTAGCATTAAACATATATTTTAAATTTTACCTATTATACACGCAAATTAAATATATATATATATATATATATATATATATATATTTTTAATATACAGGTTTAATGTTAATATAAGAATGCACACACCAAATTTTATAATCTTGTCCCAATAGGATCATGTAAAAAAAAAAAAAAAATTGTGGAAACTCATTCACCAATTAATGGCTCAGAAATAATGTTGGGTACCTAACTTAAAAACGCAGTGTGGATTAGAGAAGTCCTAGTGAGCAAAACAGCATTTTTAGATGTATTGTGATTATAAGAATTAATTATATATTGCTATAATTTTAAAAATAATTGGTCAAAACACTAATTAATGGAAATATATTAAATTTATAAATAATGCGAAGTCAATTTTTTAAACTAAATCGAATGACAAGAACTTCTTACGCAAAAATTAAATAGTTTTAATGAAAAATGGTTTTTAATTAACAACTGTGTGGAATATGACAAAATCTTCATCATATTAAGACAATTAATTTAAATTATGTGCCTTTCTAATTGTTAATTTGGTCCTTTCTAAATTATTATATTATTATTTTATTTTTATATATAATCAATATAGTTATACTATTTATGTGTCGTATAGTTTTGTGATATTATTTTATAAAATAATATTTGTATGGGTTTTAGGATATTTGTAAAAGAGATTAAATTAATGTACATTTTTTTTAATAGATGACAATCTTGAAAATTGACAAAATGGGCCGAAGCTCTGTCTAACGTAATTTTATAAACAACAAAGTAAAGAAATGAAGTTTAAAAGGATTAATTTTCGTGTAATTATTATAATAATATAAGTAAGTAAGTACATTATAAGCTTGGGCGAGCCCCCAAAGTATTAAGTCATCCTGCAAATTTATGTTTCAGACTAATTTTTATTATCAAGAAACGAAATTTTATAAAACCTGCTGCTGAGTCCTGCTGCGATAGCTCAGTGGTCTACCGACCGAATTACCAATGCGATATACTGATTGCGATATTATTGTCCCGAATCTTACCGAATCATCCCGAATTCAGTCTGGGGGAGCCTTAGCATGTACGGTCGCTTGGGAGACAGGTGTCACCCACTTTTATGATGGTGTTATTTCCATATGTGTTTAATTTTTTTGTAACCTAGATATTTTTATGGATTTTCAGGAGTATGTGCAACAAATAAAATAATTAAATTTCAGAAAAAGAAATACCATTTGTTAAAAAATCAAACATACACTCGAAATAAAAAAAACACAATTAACAACATTCTGCGCATACATTTTTTAAATGGTCGTTACACATCAACTAACTTCATTTCTCGCACAGCTTTCGGGTTGTTCTGTCGTCCACAAGCGTAATAGGGTACTTTGGCATCTTCTTGTCCTCTTGAGGTACACCGATTGCCCGAGCAAAAAAACATGCTCGCCATCTTAGCTCAATTAAAATTTATGGATTTTTTCTAGGGAAAAAGTTTTGCTGCTATGCCTTTTGGTCCCTTTAGATGTGTTATTATGTTTTCCCGCCTGGTTCTGCCATTTCTTTTCGGCAAATTACTGATCCATTTTTTACTTCATTTTTTCGTAGCAACAACTTAAACTAATTTGTTCTCTCTCTCTCTCTCTCTCTCTCTCTCTCTCTCTCTCTCTCTCTCTCTCTCTCTCTCTCTCTCTCTCTCTCTCTCTCTCTCTCTCTCTCTCACTCTCGCTCCCTCACCCCCTCTCTCTCTCTCTAATGTATGTATTCATCAGGTCGATTATCAATTCCTAATCGATCGTCATGATTTGCATGTAATGTTTGCTTAGTGAGCTGCCTTCAAAATATTGTTATAATCATCTACACTCTTTCTTACTTGTATAGGACCGTTCGTCAACTCTATATGCAAACTAATGAATTAAATAGATATTCTATGATAGTTGACATCATTTACTATCCTCCCAACTAAATAAAAATCCATGAAAAATCATTGTATTTATTTATTTAACGGCTGGTTTGTACATTGATGACTCCATTAAACTTTAATTTAATCTTGCCTTTTACAATTGTAATATACATATTTATCTTGCCGTTTAACATTTACTTTATATATATTGATAAACTGAAAAAAAGTTTGTTAATTTATCTAATTCCCCGTTTCAAATTGTTTTTTAAATATACCCTTTTTTCGGTGGAAGGGGAAAAGGAAGTGAGTGATAAGAGAGCGCGATTGTAAATTTTTTTCAACTTGGTAGCTGCAAAATATATTATCGCTGTAGTAATCAAGTGAATCAAAATATTAGCATTGACTGTAAATTCGAGTAGGTAGGCAGAATTTGTTAGAAAAAAAATGGGATTTAGCTAGGTTCCAATCTCCCAGACTTTATCGCAACTGTAATAATATTGTAATAAATAACATAGGGATATTTAGGACAGGAACATGAATCAGTTTTCATCGACTCTCTATCGCGGATTTTAATTTTTCCCCGACGGTGGTACGGAGAGGATATTTAAAGGTTTATCTAAGCCGCTAAGTTATGCAGTGGGGATGCTGCAGCCCACCAACTTCCAACAAAGTCTCTCGCCAGACACGAAACCTTCCATACCGTGAGTATTCGTTATAAACTCAACCCTAACTTGGGAAGTTTTTCATTTTCTTTTATCATTTTTTTTATAACTGTAGATCATGCACGTCTACATGGAGCTAGTTGGATAGCAGCTATCCAAGTCACACTTTAACAAGATTTGATTTCATATCGTTTCCGTTATTTTCCTGGAAGGAGATAGGAATAGAGTGAAGTGGGAAGACAAGGAGGTGAAACAGACAATTTTGTCCTCTTCCCAGTGACGGAGTTCGATAGCTATGTCCCCCCCCTCTCCCACCCTCCCGGTCGTTGGAAGGTGCAATACCAACTAAATGGAGACCAAAAGCCTTTGATGGCCTCCAAGTCGATACCCGAACTAGCAGGTAGAAGATAAATTTTTCCGATCTTGTCGGAATTCGAATTCAGTGTTTCCATTTGTCTTGTATCGTGCTGTTCACTACGATCCATTAAACTAACAATAAAATGTTAAAATAATGTTGAATAATATTGATTAATCATTTATGAACGTATATCTTCTTTTATTGTGTATCGGTCGCTAAAATGAATTGTATTGTATGTTTAATTTATAAATTACTCTTTATTCTTTTATTTTCTGTATTACTATTACTGCGTTGCGTCTCATCAAGCGAATTCTATGTCATCGATTTGCTTGATAATGTGTCTTGAGTTTTGGAATACTGGTAAACCATGACGTCTCTAGGCCATTATCTTTTTAACCGCAGGTTGGCCGGATAACAGGATATAAATTAACAAATTAAGTTTATATATTCATAAATTAACAAAGTTTTAATAATACAATAATATTTTGTTTTATTAGATTCATATTCAGGTTTTTACGTCTAGTCAATGATATCCTGTTACTGAACACTTGATAGTTATTATAAACTTTTACATTCGGTTTTTTTATTTTATAAATGGACATACATTTTTTTTTTTTTATAATAGGAAACAATTAATTCTTCTTAGCAATAATGGAGAAAATTTAATATCGATCCGAAATTTTTGTATGAAAGAAATAGAAATCACATGAATATAATGTTAGCTGTAATATCTTAGAAGCCGGTTGGTTGTAACTTTGTGAAACTTCGAGCGGTTTTGGTACAAAACTCTCTACTCCGTTTTAAGATGTATTATCTCAAAATATTTGATCTTATTTATTGCTGTTATTAATATGAGTGGGTTTAATATAAACTGATCGGCTAATAAACTAATCCTTTTTTACATACATGTATATTTTGAATTTTGCAATCTCTTTAATATTCAGTTGACATCCGCATGATGGTGTAGAAGGATCAATCTAATTAGGAATTGATAAATTATTTGCCACTTCTATAATTTTGTTGTTATTGAAAACTAGTTTCGAATATTATACATTCATCTTCAGTTCTAAAAACACACACAAAAAAATTAAAAAATAATTAATTCAAAATACAGTTTGGTATTATTATACATATTAAATTAAATATAATATAAATTAGTATTATAAAACATTTATGAATTATGAATTTAACTAAGACAAGAAATCAAATACATGTTGGTTGGTACATGTTGCTAAGAGAATTCAAATTTTGCAATTCATTAAAATGAAAAAAAACAAAAACACAAATTCATCAAAGACTCAGGAGTTAAATTAATACATCACGTTGAAAACAGCCTCAAATTAAATATATATGAAGCACTTGAAATAATAAAATCCTTCAAATCCAATCCAGATTTTTGCTAAAATGACCAAATAAATATATCCAATAGTCCAATCTTAAATGTATTCCCATCTATAACAGAAAAAAAATTACTCACCTGAAGTACTGTGAAAACCCCGACCCTTAAACCGTTTACCTATAAACACCCCACCTTTCTTCCATTGCTAGTTCAGTGCGAGAACAAACCAATACAAACTTTTCTGTTTGAAATAATCTACTTAAACCTTGGTGAATACCGACATGTATTTGATTTCTTGTCTTAGTTAAATTCATAATTCATAAATGTTTTTTAATGCTAATTTATATTACATTTAATTTAATATGTATAATAATACCAAAATGTATTTTGAATTGCTTATTTTTTAATTTTTGTGTGTTTTTAGAACTGAATATGAATGTATAAGATTGTAAACTAGTTTTCAATAAAAACAAAATTTTAATATAATTTTTATTTAATATTTTATTTAATATATAAAAACAAAATAATTTATCAATCCATTTAATATTCAATTCAATCTTCAAACTTGTGAATTTTTCAAATACTATCTAAGCAGAGTTTAGATGCTTTCTGCAAGTTGAATGTTTCGAAAGTAGATTTGTCTTTAGTATATCGTAAATATTGATGAATAAATGGTTGAAATAGCGATTTACTCAGATTAACTAATGATAAAAAAGTAGCCTCAAGTATAATATGTATCATCTAACACTATAGAATAAATAAATTCTGTCTATATAAGTTCTGTTAAATATGGCAGGAATTAAGTTAAAAAATATCTTTTTAAGTGGAATAGAAAATCCCGAAAAACGAATCGTGTGTTGCTTCAGTGAGCCATTTGTTGTTGTTTCATCAAGTCGGTTCAAACCGCTGGGTTACCTCAATTCTTCGTACTCGAAAGTTAAAAAAAAAAAATGTATGTTTTACATGTCGTGATTTTTTCTTCTTTTCTTTTGGAAGGCTAAATATTTATTTTGTTCAATCAACAAGCAGAAGTGCTTCCCTGTTCCGCTGTTATAGCAATGTTACAATTCCGATTTCATAACAATTATGATTTATATTTAATATTGCAAGTGAATTCGATAATAATCCAACGATCAAAGCAATGATTTATTTTGATATGATTAATCATCATGTTCAATTTAAAATCCCTTTGAACGGGTTTAAGACAGTATCTTCCCATGTTATTTGACAAAAGTCAATTCAATAAAATAATTAGTACTTTACCGAAAAACTACTCAATAATTGTTTTCAACATTAAGAAGAATTGATTTTGATAAAAAAACGTGCATCTATACGTACATAACTCATTAGAAATATTTTACTTTGAATAGAATAGAGAATATATAAATATATTTTTTAACTACAATACTTAGCTGAGCGATACAATTTAAATTAGTAAATTCAAATCTTTGAGACTTAGATAATGGATTACTTCGGATCTATTTTTTTAAATAAAATCTAAAGAGACTCTCGAAGATAGCAAATTGAAGGCATTATTGAATGTTATGTCTTTTGGCACGAGATGTAGAAGTCATCAGTGATAGATATAGAATATGGTATTCATGGATGTATAGCATACCGTCATCAAAGAATCAAAATACGAGAGAAGAGAAATTGAAATTCGATTTGTAAAACACCTACCTGTAACACTTACAAATTTCTATAAAATTATTTTAATTGTTGTTAATATTATGTGCCTCTTTTTGTATGGAAAATTATGTTAAAAATAGTGGCAAGAACAAACGTGGGCATTTCATTAATTGTATTAGCTTACTTCGTATTTTTCTATATACCTTTTTCTCTTTCCTTTGCAGTATTGGCTTTTGTATCTAGGATAATTATAATTGCCATCAAGAGTTGTGTGAATGAAGAGAGTTGACTGCTTCCTGGAAGATGTCGGATTGGGCTGAGGGGAAACAAGCAGAGATGAATAGTGGATGGCAAGATGTGGAAGGAGGTCGTCCACGTTAAAATTTATTACTGGCCTTTAAATCCCTTTTATAGCTGGCCTCCGCGGTCAACAGTCCACCTAGCTTCCTCTCTTGCTAAATATTGCTCAGCCCCAGGCAGCCTTCCATCCGATTATTATAACTTACTTATATCTTTAATAAATGGAGGTGCTTAACTAGTGAGAGCAAGCCAGCAGGATTCAGAAAATGTTTGCAGTAGTGAATCGTTTGTTTGCTTTGTTGAAAAAACTCTTATTCATCATATCATCCCTTCAGTTAATGCTCAATTCTTCCGTGGAGCCTAACCTTCTCTGCTTTTCATAATCTCGATGAAAATTACATACAAGTCACAGACTACTAACTATTCATCGTGATTGGATTTAAGCATCTTATTGAAAACGAAATAAAGATGGAATTCTCCTAATGACAGTAATTGATTACGTTTGAGAAACATAGCTCAATGACACAACATTACTTGCTTTTTTTATTGTTCTTGTATCTTCATTACTTTTCCAGCAAGTAATAGAATGCTGCCACGAATCCTTCCTATGTCTTAAGATTCCCCCTTTATCACATCATCCAATCTGGGGCTGGAGATATTCTACTGAGAAGGGACCATTTGTCTTGCTAATTAGCCATAAACGCTTCTCATGAAACCTCATTGTAAGTGCTCGAGAAAGGCTGAAAGAGAATGGTAATGGCCGATGGAAGTAGAAGTGCAATGAATTGGAGAGTGGCACAATAACAAGATAATGTTATCTCAAACCAAATGAAACAATCTCATCACTATTCAATGGTTTATTTCCTAAAGGCACTGGATTGTAATGGGATTCCGTCAGCCCGCTTCATAACTTGGAAGTTAAAAACGAAACAGAATAAAATTATTTTCATTTTGAACTTTTTGAAGACTGATTTAAATGAGATCTGGGTGAGGGGGAGCTTAATAATGAAAGTTTCGCACCTTGGTAGGGGACTTAATGAAGTAAGCAGTTGGATGTATCAAGGCTTGCGGGACAATTGGAACGGAGTCAGGCAAACTCGATAAAGGGCGCTAACCGACTATTTACGGCCGGGGTTCTTTCCCCTTTCCTTTTTTATCCCGTTGCTAATTTCATTACAGGGTTTCATCAGCAGTCGACACCTCTGCTTATGTATCCTTCCAGGGCTCCAATTACCAGCAACTAACTTTCTACTAGATGTAAATTACTTACATTGACTACTCTCTTTGCTTACTTTACATGGAATCCCTGTAGGAATTACTTCTGAATCGCCTAGTGATGGCGAGACTAATAAATTTTCATTTAGAGAATGGGAGATGTATGACTGAAGAAATTGAAAATAATAGACTGTATTTTACTTCACCTACTTTATTTTATTATTTTACAACGCTTCGGCTATACATGCCATCCTCAGATACATTGTGTGGTGGAGCTAAATGTGTTCTATTATATGGATCTATTCAGATTCAGCATAGAACACGTTTAGCTTTACCATATAATGTACCTGAGGATGGCATGTACAGCCAAAACGTTATAAAATAATGAAACAGAGTTGGTGAAGCAAAATAGGTACAGCCCATTATATTCAATCTAATTAAACATTTCGCCTAAATCATAAGAAAACGGACTGAAGATAATTTGTTTTATTTATAGAATACTAAAATACTCTATTATATTATAAATGGAATAGGTAAATAACATAAGGTAATTAACAAGAATGTCGTGGGAAAATTATTAATAACGAAATATCTTATGTAATAATTTTTAATTGCAAAATAATATGTTCTGCATGATCTGTTGGTAACGATCCCTTGCAAGGATTCAAGCTAACATATCATGCAAATTTTACCCATTAGCCTTACTAATTTTTAAATAACAACAATTCAAGGTAAAACTACGAAAAAAACACGAAACCGACAAAAACAAAGAATAAACAAAAATATTTATTCATTTATTTTGTATTTCTATTCATACTATTAAATTTTATACCTGACGAAAATTCGTAGGGAACGTATTCAATATTTTTTAATATAACGAGCCCATGTTCAAGTTTGTATCGGAATGAACATTTGTGCTGTAATTATTGTCGCTCTGGTCTCCTTGTCGATTAATGAGCGTATGTTTTTAATTCAAAGTAGAGAATTAAAAGATTTTTAGTTTTAACTTTAAATTATTGTTGCTCCAAGGCAGTGTAGTGCCATGAAATCGGCTTGAACAGGACTGAGGACCGCTTAGCAAGGTTTTGAAGAATATGCCATTTTTTTTTTTTTTTCATCGTGTAATTGCTGTTGGCTATAAGGGAATGAAAATTCTTTTCGACAAACCTATCCTAGAATAAAAATTTCAAAATAACAATATCGTGGATAGTCTTTTTATTTATTTACACCCCTCCTTGACTTACAGTAACACGGGTTTCGGTGGGAGCTTTCATTATCATACTTTTGCCAATAAGCACTTAAATAATAGGAAACTCAATCTTTCAGTTCAGAAACATTGCGTTCCATTGGAGATTCCTTGATGGCCTGATCCTATTGCCACTTGCCACTTAGACGAACAGGACTACGAACCTAAGATATGCTGCAAGCTTCAAACCGTGAGAAATATAAAAAAAAAACGTCATTTCAACCATTCTTAAAGGAAAGTGGACTCCCCTTTTTTCCTAAAATTCTTCAATATTTTTTTATTTTTTCTTCATATTTTGTATTATGATTCCACATTTTATTATTTTATTATTATTATTATTATATTATAACGTATATTATGATTTTGTTTTCAGGTATATGACACCTCTTAATCTTATCGATTGTTCTCCCTGTGGGATGTAAGTATATTCACCTTTCAAGTTTCATGTGCCCTTTTATAATATATCCTTGACCAATCCCCTTAATTTAGATAAAATTAATATATTTACATTAAAAATATTTCCTATGTGTGTAATTTATACAAGAAAAAAATGTTTATAATCTATGTTAACAAACTAATCAATAGTAACAAAATTATGACAACCCAAGCATCTTAATGAGTTTTAATATAATAAATAATTATGTGTTAAATAATAATGGGGATTTGCATTTTAGCACTTGAATGACTGTACGCCAAGTATTTTTAATTTTTGTATATTACAGTATTTATACATTAGTAATCTTTCAATTTTGATATTTCATTGTAGCATAGTAGTTTTTAACCTAGTTTGTACTAGGTTCCAACTAGATTCCAATAGATATTTGGAGTGCTTAAGGTAGACTTTCATTGGTACTGTCTACCGTAGCGGCAGGAACAACCAACCAACAGTTAACCGTATCGGTTGGCAAGTTGTTTGATGTTTTTAGGCACAAAACATCGTGGTCATTAGTGCCCGATACGTATTATCATATTATTGTAGGAAATGAGGAGAAAAAAAAATATACATGTGAACAAAATTATTAAAAACTTAAAATGATTAACGGTTAACTGTTACTTCTATGTTTCGTAGAAACTGCTCATCGTAGCGGCCAACTTCCCTCGCACTAAACATCCTAGTTTAAAATATTGGTAAATGCAAAGTTTAGGCTTAAATCTAATGGTTTCCATTTGTATCGCAAGGACAGAAATACATACGGTGGATAAGCTGTAATCTTATTTAATCAACACACGCCATTTTAGCTGGTTCAATAAAAAGTTGTATAAAATTTTAACCATTAAGTACCAATTAACAACTTTTTATTACTCAACTTCTACAGAGTGATGGATGGCTTCATGTAGTATTGTGAATAGGAAATAGATGAATTAAAGGTATAACTCTGACTTTAAATTTATTACTTTGTACAGTAATGTCGGTTATTCGTACGATCATTACAGCAATAAATAACCTATACGTGTTTGTAATCAAATTATGACAGATAATATCTTATAATTTGATTAGTTAATTATTACTTTAATTGAAAATACATTTTGATTTTTAAATGTTTGAATTTAAATATTTATTTGAGATGAAAATTTACTTCATTATTCAATGTTAATTGAATTTATATTTGGGTCTCTTTTTAAAGAGAAAATTTTTAATCAGTCTAATCGTTAGGTATGCTGTTGTTAGTTCAATTCTTCTAAATTGATAGGCTATAGTTTTGTTTTAATTTTTAACAATTTTAAATCTATTTGTCTCACATGAAAAAAACAAACAAAAAAAAACATAGGAACGCTAGCATTATCATCAAAACTCTGATTGGACACGAAAATATAACCTAGAACCGCCGTACTGCCGAGTATCAGGCTCCTTATGGAGTGGTCAAGACGAAGCAGTTTGGATATGCCGTCATATCTGGACTGCCGAGCAGTACCAACGAAATATGCCCCGTTCTATTCACTTAAAGCAGTAGTTAACTGCCAGCGGCCTCTGCCAGCCGCAACTGTGGACAAGTAAAACCGAAAGTCTCCCTTTACATATATCTATATATATATAATATATAACGGAAATCTATTTAAAATATATTCTGCAATATAATGGAATATAATCTGCTTTAGTTACATCATGCAACTTAACATCATGCATATTGGCTTGATGGAGGTATTTTAGTAATGCTTTTCTTAGCTCCAACTAGCTGCTGCGTTTGTTAATATAGGCTCTGCTTAATTATAATTAATTATTATTATACTATTAATTAATATTAATCGATAGATGAGAAGAGGATTGAAATAGCTGATCTCCCAGTAATGTACTAATGGTTTATATGTGAGCTGAAAGTGGAGCATTGGTCTAAACAAAAGGCCAAGATACTTTAAAATGGGTTGCAACTATAATGCTATTTTATTTACAATATTAGGTGTTATTCTGGCGTGAAGAATTGCTTCGGTTCTCTTCGCATTAAGTTTTAGTAAATTATATCAATTGGGCTTCTTTAATAAATTTAAAAAATAATAAATACTATTAAATGTTATTTAATAGTATTTATTATTTTTTAATAATATGTAAAATATATTTAGAAATATATAAAGAGATGGAGGCCAGAATTACATCAGGAAATCGTTGCTTTTTTGCAATTCGTAAAGTTGTAAATTACAAAGATCTTCCTAGGAGAGCCAAGGTTATCATCTACAAGACAATTATTCGCCCAACAGTCACCTATGGCAGTGAGACTTGGGTTCTGACAAAGGAGATGGAGAAAAGACTACGTGCATGGGAAAGAAAAATGCTCAGAAAAATATATGGTCCTATCCACTCTGAGGGACAGTGGAAAATTAGAAAGAATGAAGATTTGAGAGCATTATATGATCAGCCGGACATAGTAAGTGTTGTAAAAAAGGGCAGGCTAAGGTGGCTCGTGGCATGTGGAGCGTATGGAAGAAAATCGTCTACCAAGGAAGCTGCTTTTTGGAAAGCCAGGCGGTACCCGAAGACGTGGACGTCCTCGAATGAGATGCTAGACGATGTTGAAGCGGACCTGCGACAACTTGGAGTGAGGGGATGGAAAGCGGTTGCGGCTGATAGAACAGCCTGGCATGCAATCTGTGATGAGGCTCATACCCTACAGGGGTAGTAGGGCCAAATATAATGATAATAATTAAATGTTATAAATAACCCATCCTTAATTTTTTCCTTATAAAACTATTAAGTCAGTCGTCCACCTGGTCAGTAGAGAAGCGTGGCCCGGCATGGCGCACAATACGTGGGAAAAATCCCTAAATTGCAACTCTCTCAAAATGTCGATTCAAGTATGTCCTATCATTTTAGAATAGTTCAGGCTTACGGGAGAAAAAGGCATTTTTCCAGTTGCATTTGTTTATCTGAAACTCCTAGCTATCCTCACTCAAACTCTAAAAAATATTGAAGTTGAAGTAAAAATTCTGAGTCACATCATTTCTACTACTTTATCTATGAATGTTGACACCTCTATTTAACATATATGACACTTCCGGGTGGTTAAATGGCTTCGTTAAAAGAATTTTTTGTACTTTTTCTAAATTGTTTAAATGGCTTATTTTTAAATGGTTCATTTTTGAAACGCAACCGAGCGCAGTGTTTTAACTTGTTTCTCCTATTAGGCATCTATTTACGTGAGAAATTAGTACCCATCTGCGTAAATCTGTTGATATTATACAATAATATCAATTCCTAAAAGCATTGTTCTGACTGAACCTGTCCAGAAAAGGATCACGGTGGCAAGTTTTGGAGAAATTCAGAAAATTTGCTCATTCATCTTAAATCAAGAATTTCGACTTTTCTTCATCAATTTTTTTCTGGAAGCATAAAAAAATGCTTTTTTTTTTCTTATTTGCTCATAACTTCAAACCATTAATTCGAATAACGTTTAATATTCCTTTCATATTAAATTACACAAGTGGTTTTTATTGTTCGGAGGCTCCGATTTGAAGTGATCGTGAGTAAAAATTAGGATACACAATGTAGTCCGGTCAAGTGAGAACCAGAAAGGCGATGGAAAGTTTAGGAAAACTTCTAAAAATCTAATTATTTATGGTTTTTGAGGTTCGGATTGAAAAGTTCAACTTTACCATCTAAAATTTTTCCAAGAAACATTTAAAAAAAAGAAGCAAAAAAGCTCAAAAGGTAAATTTCGTCATTCCATCTCACAATTTTACTGTCAGGAAACTGCTAAACTGTATGTACAACTGAAAAAAAACAGGAAGCTAGCGAAAAAAATTCAGAATATATTACACGGGCAAATTATATAATTATAATATATATATATATATATATATATATATATATATATATATATATATATAATTATCTTATATTTCACCCGAAAATTCAGCAAGGTCGTTACGTATTAGGATGCCATCTACATGCTTCACGTGGTATCCGATTTTTTAAAAAATAAATTAAGAGCACAAAAAAACGAGAATTTTTGATTACCGAGATGATAAAATTCTTTAGTTGTAGAAATTTTTTTTTTTTTAATTTGCATTTTATTGTATTGTATGTTGCACTATTTTTTTTTTTTTTGAAATTAATTTATATTGAATATAAAAATACATATTAATACTATGTTAAAAGTTTTTAAATTATTATTATTAGTCAAATTAAAGTTCATTAATGGTCATACATTTTTTTCAACTCCCTTTTATTGAACGAGATTTTATTGGTTAAATTTTACCCACCTATCGACTAGATGTTTATAAACATTCTTCACTTCGATGTCACCATCCCGAGATTTTCATTTAAGGAACCACTTTATCCGAAGCTGGATCAAGGTGCAATTGCTTTGGTCCTTAGAAATTTAGTGATATTAAATATTGGCTTTTTGACCCTGTATCATATCTCTCATATGAATCTAATTATTTTCTTCTCATTTCATTGACTATGATTTCATTTATTGACAGAATGCTATCTGTCAGTGTAAAGTGAACTTAGAACTCTTGGTGCAATTATGAGCATCTTTTGCAATTTCTTGTATAATTTAAATTACTAATGATGATTCCGAGACTAACATTATCATATCTCAATCTTTTTAGACTCAAATGTGTCTAAAGTTGAAACCCTTATGTATCGAATGCCAAGATGTAATCGAAAACAAGAACTCGAGTTGTGGCAGATATATATAATTGCATTAACAATTATTTTTATTAGGAATAATTTATTGTCAAGAATTTTGAGTCAGACTCAATGTTAAGGCAAAAAGACACAATTAATATCTTTATCGCTATTTATTCAAAATACCATTTCTCTTCGGGCATAAGTAAAATAAATTGCATCAAGAACACTAAGCTAAAACTAAAAATCGTGTAAGATTCTCTCACCATAACATTTTTTTTACATTTATTTTTAAATATTTGTAGTATTTATGCAATTTGGCATTGATGTTACCGGAATAATTTAAATTTCAAAAGGGGGAAGAAATGGCCAATGTTACATAATATGTTAAATCTATGCTTAAAGTGTGGGTATGGTTTTATTGTTAAGTGAGGCGGAGTGGATTTTTGTTGCACCAGTAAAACTTTCCATCCAATTTGAGCCGTGAAAAGAACGGAAGAGGCTTGCCTGATAAAGTCAGCAACGCTTCCGATCCAACAGTTTCGCGGCTTTATCAATTAATTGTTTTATTTCGCCTTTGATACTGCATTAAAAGTTCTTTTTTCTTTTACTTTGTTTACGTATAATAATACTTAGCAGCGTAAACAAAATATTTATAATACTTACACAAAATACTTAATAATACTTACAATACATAATCTTTGTTTTTCAGTATGAATTAAAATGGTTTCCATGCCACTTCCAATGTCCTGATTTATTAATTAAAAAAATAAACAAAAAAAATGCAGATTCCGACCATCACGGAAATTGAAAGGATCCCTAACCGAATGATTAACTGTCCGTTGTTATAATTACCAACAGAGGTTAATTACAGTGATCAACTATGGCTTTCTCAGTATGGGAGCAGCTGAAGTTTGGTTCAAATAGAAAAATCTACTTTACAAACTGTGAAAAAGATTAATTTTATACCCTAGTTTAATATAAATATGCAACGGTCAAATAGAATACGCGAAATCTGAATTATTCCCTTTTTCGAAGCTAATGACAATTTTTTGTCCCTCAATAGTAAACACATCTTCCATTCAGAAATCACCACGGGGAAAAAAAAAAAAAAAAAAAAAAGCAACTTAATTCCTAGTCACCGGCTATTTATTCAAACCTCTTTGGGAATATGATGAAATAAATAATCGGGATGAAGTCAACACTGTATATTTCTTATTTTACATGCCAACGTTTCGGCTCAATCATGTGACCAATCATCAGGGCTATTATAGTTCGAAGTGGTGACAGAAGATAGAAGCACATTGAACCTCTCACTGCACGCAACATATTGAGCCATGTTAAAAACACATTATATAAAATATAAGTCCCGTATTCAAAACAAAAAGAGAACTGCTCAATTTCCAAGAAACTGCTTTATATGCGGAAGAAGCATTTCATTCCTTTCCATTACTTAATGAGTTGAGGATGAGGCATATAAAGAAAGTACTCTAAATCTAGATGGAATAGAAATGTAAATACTGATATGGGAAATTTATTGCCTAAATACAGCAACACTTCAATAACATGTTTGTAATGATTTTACCTTCACTTATTTATTAAAGAAATATAAAGTAAGGGAAAGTATTTAATTTAATTTTTCCGAATATTTTTCTATTTCGTGAAGAAAATACGTAATACGGAGAAATTTCAAAAGATAGCTGTATTATTAAAATTCAATTAGTATTATATTATGTGCATTGTCATAATCTGTTTGGATATATGTTTATAATATTTTTTATAAATAAATTTATTTATCTAATTTACATGTTTAACGCGTTGTGATTTTAGTTTTTTATATAGCTGATGGTTGAGTATAGCATGACAAGTTTATAACCAAAGTGGTAGGTCTATGGCCCACTTAGCCCCCTCTGGATCCGCAAATGCTAGATTACAGTGAATGTTTAATGCCAGATTCCTTAAAAAAAAGAGGTAGTATTCTTTGAATCATTAATAGCCCTAAAGTAATATAATGGACGAGTTGTATTCACCATAATATCTCATTCAAAAAAGGTCATATCAAGACATATCGTTTCGTTAAACCGTCTTTATTTAGATGTTTTATACGCACTTGGCAAATTCTTTAAGCCTATTCAGAAGTGAGAAATTTTTTATTTTTGAAGGAACAAATAAACCAGATAGGTTTATTTGGTGTTCTCTATTCGTTTGTGTGATTACTCACATAAACATCTACACGCACACATATAAATATCCATACATATCTATTATTGCATTTTATCTGGAGTTAGTGTATATATATATATATATATATATATATATATATATATATATATATATATATATATATATATATATATATATATATTAGCCCTTCGGGGCCAATTGGGCAGAGTCCTTCCCACCGACTCACTCGGGTTGTCAAATCGGTCAAGATCCATGGATTATGGCTGTTCGGGGTCAGCAGGTACACGAGAACACACACACATATATCTATATAGATATATATATATATATATATATATATATATATATATATATATATATATATATATATATATATATATATATATATAATTGGCAAACCTAATGTCGAAAACACTGACACTAACTCCTGATAAAACGTGATAAAAAAAACTTAAAATAGTTAAGTATTTCTACGGATATAGTTTTTTATTTTAATTTATTTATTAGGTTACTGGTATTACATTAAATTAGTTTAGAGTGGAGATTTACGGTACGATTCGAGGATTCGGTTGTAATTCGAGGATACAGAGGCCTCTATCAGGTTTGGTCACTATTACGTTTAGTTTAGGTGAGAATGTTACATTTTTAAAAAATCTTTGTATTAAAATGTTATTAATAATTGGTTTTGGTTTTTAAAATCAGTAATTAAGTGTGTAAATGAACCTATAGGGGTAAAGTTTTTATTGTATCCACATATTTTATCAATCAAACCGTTAGTTTAATTTTTGCATGGATTCCATGAATCTGCTTATATGTGTACCATTATACCATTGTAACTGGTTCTATAAATATGAACTAATTACAACATCAGCATGTCTGTCTGTTTAGGGTCAAATCCATCTGACGGGCATTACACCTACTACCGTTAATCCAATTTAGATGAAATTTTCAGGATTGTGCGTGTTGGTACCTAGATGGTCCCATATCAGTTTTATCAAATTCCATTTACTACTTTTGCTTGCGCATGCGAAAAAATATTTTCCTCAACACATCTTTATTTCCAAAACTGCTAGTTCGATTTCGTCGAAAATTCAACACTTGATATAAGATTTATCATCGCGCATGGGGATTTCGATTTAATGTTGAACTTTTCCTTGATATAGGAATCGAGGCTGTATTGACTAAACGGCTTTAACGATTTTGATGAAACATTCCTAAAATCATCTCCTTAAAACGCTATACCAGCTTTCTTAAATGTCAATTAAAGTTCCTAATTACAAAAAAAAAAAAATCATCCAAATCGGACCAGTATTAGCAGATATATAGCGTATTAAACTTTGTACACATATTATAAAGTATTGTGCTTAAGTTCTTATGGAAACCAGTTCACCTTATTTTGTTTTTTTTGATAAATCGAAAACTCTACATCTCCTAGACATTACAGATGCTCACTTGAAAGATAATTTCAATTTCAATAAAGTAAAATATGTAAAAAAAAAAAAAAAAAAAAAATAAATCATCCAAATCGGACCAGTATTAGCAGAGATATATTAAATATTTTAACTTTGATGTAATGAAAGTCGCGTGAGTGAACACACTAGATATTTTAAATGAGATTTTATTAGTTTTCTTCGTCATTGGCACCGTTTATTAGGCATTCGAGGATTCTGGTTTCTGTTTTTGAGTCGGATTTTTGATCGCTCTTGCTTATTTCGGTTTACTCTAATTGTTTAAATTTTCTTGGATATAGGGATTCTATATTAGTTAATTGAGGGTTTTAATTCGTTTTTTTAATTGGACGTTTTATGTATTTTTGATTATTGCATGTACATTTTGAACTTTCTTTCTTTTTTTTTGTGTAAAATTACGAAATATGTTGAGATAAATAATTAAAGCATTAAATTAGTTTTTCCTTGCACATTTATTTTTCTTTATGTAACCTATATTTATAAAGCTTATCATATTTACCCTTGACGGAAAAATTGGTACAGCTCACTCATTTAAAATGATATACAAATATTACAATATAATATTTATGGACAACACATACTATACGTACTGCTAAATTAATAAACAATAAATACTAATTAGCACAGGTGTACATACTAAAGCCATGGAAGGAAGAAAGCTCACCCTTCCACATGAGAGGGGCCGAACAGATTTCCATGATATCCTTGCACTTTCGTTCAATTGAACTGATTGCCAATTGAGGATGACTAACGGACTAAGCCGCAGACCCACAGGTCATGAATTAATTATCCAAATGTCTACAAGCGTTTTAGTTTCTGAGGTTGACTATATTATGCTGATTAACAGATGGATGGATGTGCGGAGCCATCACTATCAAAGTATGATTGCTATAATTTTGAAAACTTAAAGTCGAGGAGGTATACGATATATTGAGTCCACTGTTATGTTTAAATTACAAGCATTTATTTATCTAACTTATTTCATATATTCTGAGATGACTGATAACAAAAATTATATATATGAGAACTTGTCAAATGTCAAGTATCAAATACAATAATAAAAACCTCTACCAAGATGGTCAGTATAGCTTCCTTATCATTTCTATTAGGTAGGTAAGAAAATCAAATGCAAACAGCAAATATGTAAAAAAAAAAAATATAAAGAAATAAAAATTTAATCTTTTAATTGTTCATGTAAATATGTTTCAGAAAATTGCACAAAAAGTTCGAAATGCGCATGCGCGATAAAAAATCCGATTCGAAAAACGGAATCAGAGCATTCGATTGCCTAATAAACGATTCCTATATCGAAGAAAGCTACAGTAATAACAGTAAATCGAAATGCCCATTCATGATAAATAATCCGATAATGAACTCAGAATTTGCGCCCTTAAAAACCTAATTAACGATCCCTATGCCAACGAATTCTTCAAAATTAATAATTAATTTGAAATGTTAGTGCTCAAACAAAATTTTGATAGTAATCGAAATTAGCAAATTCGACAACCTAATGAACGATGATTAAATCTCTGAAATGTGCATCGCCCCACTCCAAAAAAACGGAAACAAAATATATACATTCTTGTGTATATTCGAACGATATTCATATATAGAACAATAAATATTTTACAATAAGAAACAGCATTTTTTTTTTTCATTTTACAGCTAGTTTAAATTAGTACTTATCATCAATTATATAATAAGTGAAAAAAATATCGAATGAATATGTCAAAATTATATCAAATGTCATTGTTGAACTTAAAATAATTATTTTAAAATAAATAAAATATATTTATGAATTAATTTAATTCCAATTGCATTAATTTGAATTAAAGTGAAATTCATGAAATTGGTACTGGATCGTATGATCACTAGTCTCAAACTTTCCACAAACTTTAGGCTAGATCCCTTTTTGAAATATAGGCGTGTCGAGGAAAATACGCTTGCGCATGCGTAAAGGAAAGTAATGGAAGGAATTTGATAGCATTGATACTGAACCATTTTTACACCAACCCTTATCTTTCTTCCAACTTTGGGCCAATCGGAGTAGCCATTTTTGAAATATAGGTATCTCAATAAAATTTGAAATTTAAAACAATAAAACTTGAAATTTAGGCATGTCAAGAAAAATACGTTTGCGATGATTAAAAAAATAATGGATAAAATTGATATGGGACCAATCTGCAAAATACATGAAAATTTCATCAAAATCGGTAGGTGTTATGCAGGTCTCATAGGTGTGACTACAGACAGACAGACATACTGACATGTGACCAAATTTGTTTCGTGATGCTTAAAACGTAAAAAAAAGAGTAAAAAAAGATATAAATGTTTTCACTCTCTTTGGTAGTGAGTAAGCAAAATAAATAAAAATCCTTAATAACTGTAGGTAGGTACAGATGTAATATATATATATGTGTGTGTGTGTGTGTGTGTGTGTGTGTGTGTGTGTGTTTGTGTGTGTGTGTGTGTGTGTGTGTGTGTGTGTGTGTGTGTGTGTGAGTGTGCGCGCGCGCGTGTGTGTGTGCGCGTTGTGTGTGTGTGTGCGCGTGTGTGTGTGTGTGTGTATATGTTATAGTATATCTAACTGGAATCAAATATATTTATTGATATCTGATATGATAGGTATCCCACGAAGCCAAATAGATATGGCATATTTTCCTACCCGCTGTTAGTTTTGTTTTAATAAATAATCATAATTGAAGAAGAACCTTTGGAACCAAGATTCTTTACGAAAATATCAATTAGAACTAGGGTGGGACGATGATAATGGAGCGCTTGTTTTCTCGGGTCTTCTAGCACTGGATGGTCTTTCTGTAATTAAGCTTGCTAGTATAATAAATGAGTCATTATTCTTTCCCTCTTCGTGGAGGAATTTCACTCCCAAGCCGACTACCTCTGGCGATGTATGTGTCTTCACCACTTCTAGCTTAATTAACAGAATAATAGATGTTATTAAAGAGATCAGTTGTCGCGCGCCCATGCCCGTACCTCAATTTTTCACCTACATTGCTTAATACTAACCCATTAGTCGTGCAATCTATTTTTTTCTGAGCTAACGAATTTATAAAGAGTATAACAGACACTACATTCTTACACGAAAATACATCTTACTTCTGTTCTATTGGTATCTGCCTTATCATACATACAGCCAAATACTCGACTACTTCTTACTATAAACAAAAAGGTCCTTTTATCTGTAAGTCAAAGTGGGTGATTGAAGATGAGAAGGCAACCTGACAAAGAAGTGAGGAATAGCCAGTTTCAAACCATAAATAATGTGACTAAGATATGGTTTGCGATAAATACAATAAATTTAGTATGGGGAGGGGGGGGGAATTAGCACCTCCGTAGTTGCATCCTTTCGGTATGAGTTAATTGGAACTTTTTAATAGGTATCCTAAAAGATAAAGTACACCCCAAAGAGACTATGCCAGGTGGAGACACATGCTTTCAACAATTCTTCCTTTGAAAGTGTATTACAAATGTTTATTTATAAAAGTTTCAATTATTTATAAATACTTATATTGTGTAAATTATAAAATATATATAAAGCTACAATTGCTATCTGATAACTCTGGATAAATTTATTTCGTTTCATTTTCCGACACTATCTAATTGCATAGGAATCTGAAATAATGGTTTGAATGAATTAATGAACAATCGGAAGTAGAACTAAAATTACTGATATTCATTAATCGTTGGCATATTTAAAACAAGAACCATCAATAGTCGATCATCGATGATTCCGATATATCTTAATCAAAATATCTATGTTTTTTCTTTATTTACCATCAAATTAATTTTGATAGATTTTATTATTGATTTTTAAAAATTACAACGCTTTAAAAAAAAAAAAAAAAACATTAACTTTATCACTCGTATCGAACAAATGTGTATTTTTTTCTTGGAGTTAAAGATTCAAGCTATTAAATTTCTCGATATGTAAACCAAGTAGCTCAAATTCATCAGAAATAAACCATCTCCAAACATTTTGGCTTCCGGTTGGTTTTCCTCTTCTAGAAAAGTGGCGATTTCATCTCTTAATTCAGAAATACGTAACGAAAATCTCTCACATGAAAACCATTTTTCTTCGCAATAAAATAATAACGCTGAAAGTGCTGCAACCATGTCTTTACAAAGTGCAGAAAACATTCATGATTTTAGGGGTCTCATTTTTATATTATTTACTACGGTCATCACCGTCGTTAGCACAATATTCAGACCAGAACTTATTTCTTAGGATCCAGAGCTTCTCTATGGATCAGGTATTGTCCAGATAAACTCTGTAGATTTTCGTTTCACCAGTGCTTGTACACTTAGGAATCTTCCTGGCATTGTTCGAGCACCATTGGTGCTTATTTCGACGCAATTTTTCCACTCTATATTTGCCTCGTTTAGAAAATCATACCAAATAATGCAAGTACTGTTGCTTTGAGTTTTATTGTTTTGCAGAATAGTAGTTCTATTCGTCTACTGCTGACATATAAAAAAAAAACGAACATAGACAATTAAATGAGCATCTTTATTGTTATATGTTGTCTCATCAAAAAAAAAAAAAAACCTGTACCACTACAACCCGTGAAGGGTCTTGGGCTCAGTACTTGGGTAAGGACCGTACTGTTTCAAAGCCAACGGTTGTGTAAGGAGGTGATTTGGCCGAGATCACGCTCAACCGCCAGGTTTTTCCCCCAATTAAGGGTACCCACTTTATAGAGGCTGGGTGAGCCCCAGGAGGGTCCCCCGATCCCACAGGGTCGATCCGCGACTGAATACAGAATAAATAATTATCTGCCTCAGCCGGTTTCGAACCCGGGACCTTGAGATTAGTAGCGCAGTGCCTAACCCACTGAGCTACCCCGCTCCCGTTGTCTCATCAAGCTGAATAGAAAATAAATTGTCACGCAACTTTCTGAAAAGCTGATGCAGTGGATCTTCAGCTATATCACCAATTCGACGGGTAACAGTATCATTTGATAGAGTTATGGACTACAATTGTTTGGCAAAATTATCTCCAAACATAGTTTCTACAATTGAAGCTGACAGAATAAGTTCTTCACCGATGTCGTGAGGCTTTTTTTACATCTGGCTATTTGATATGAAACTTTATAAGAAGCAAGTAAATTTTTTTCTTTAATAGAAAAGACTTTTTTGAAATATGATTTTTGCTTTTCATATGATTTTAATTTTAATTCGAAGAATTCTTGAGGTTTGCTAACGCACTCACTATGCCGTTTAAGTTTAAGTTTATTATGTTTCATGCTGTCCGCTGTCAAAATTTTTGAGCAAATGATACACAAGGGCCTTTCTTCTCCATTTACTTCAGTGCTGGAAAACCAAAAATTTAAATATTCTTCAAAATATTTTCTTGCTTTTATCATCGGAACCATTATCTTCTGGGCACTTTTTGATGCTTCACTATCGTTTAATGCTCGCTTACTCCCACTTAAATATTTATCCACGATTCTTTATGCATACACTATATAATTCTACGCTATAATATTATATGATATCGTTAATTGCTGATAACTCGCAAATTACAATATGCACATTCACGGTAGAGGTAGGAGAATCGACTGGACTGAGATTGGCAGGAACGAGATGCATGCAATATTTATACTCGATTGACGTCCGCATGATGATATAGAAGGATCAATCTAATTAGGGATTGATAAATTATTTGCCACTTCTATAATTCTGTTTTAATTGAAAACTAGTTTCAAATGTTATACATTCATCTTCAGTTCTAAAAACACACAAACATTCAAAAATAAGCAATTAAAAATACATTTTAGTATTATTATATATATTAAATTAAATACAATATAAATTAGTATTATAAAACATTTATGAATTATGAATTTGACTAAGACAGAAATAAAATGCATGTTGGTACTCACCAAGATTTAAGTAGATTATATCGAACTGAAAAAGATGCATTGGTTTGTTCTCGCACTGAACTAGTAGTGGAAAAGACTGTTTTCAACATGATATATACATCACGTTGAAAACAGTCTCAAAATAAATATATATGAAGCACTTGAAATAATTAAATCCTTCAAATGCAATCCAGATTTTTGCTGAAATGACCAAATAAATATCTCCAATAGTCCAATCATAAATTTATTCCCATCCATAACAGAAGAAACAATTACTCATCGGAATTACTGGAAAAATCCCGACCCCTAAACCGTACCATTTACCTACAAACACCCCACCTTACTTCCATCGCAGTCATTTCCATTACTAGTTCAGTGCGAGAACAAACCAATGCAACCTTTTCTGTTTGATTTAATGTACTTAAGCAATGGTGAGTGCCAACATGTATTTGATCTCTTGTCTTAATTAAATTCATATTTCATAAATGCTTGATAATACTAATTTATATTACATTTAATTTAACATGCATAATAATACCAAACTGTATTTTTAATTGTTTATTTTTGAATTTTTGTGTGCTTTTAGAACTGAAGATGGGTGTATAACATTCGAAACCAGTTTTCAATAAAAACAAAATTATAGATGTGGCAAATAATTTATCAATCCCTAATTTATAATCGCCAAGCAGAAGTTCTAGAATTTTCTAGACAAATCTATGCATTAATATTTTAAATATTGAATTGATACACGATATATTTGAAAATTTGAATTAATATATGCATTATGTGATTATGTAAACTAAATTAAATAGAAACTTATATTTCGATTACAGCGATATATTTTATTAGCGATATATATATTATGGTTATATCACGATTTCAGTGAAAATTATTGTATGGAGGGGGGGGGACGATGAAAATTGTGATTAAAAATTGGGTCGCGAATGGTACAAGGTTGAGAAATACTGAGCTATTCTACGGTTAAATTAGGGCTTTATATCCCCAGGTCCCTTCAGGGCCTCGACTTGTCCTAAAGACAATCGCCTTGACGTGCGGCAACATTGATCGTACTAATATTGTCTTAATTAAAAAAAAAAAAGTTATTCTAGAAATAATGTCATTCTTAGTCGTAAAAATTTAACATCGACACATTGGGACTTAACCTATTAAAATTGTTTTTTCTTTTTGAAATTTTATGGAAATATACAAAACAGCACTAAAATAGTTAGTGTTTTCCCCCTAATACGGGTCCTTATCTATTATCGATGTCCAAATCGTGTGCTAATTTCTCCTTTAAAATATTATTAATAAACGTATTTTTATTCATCCAGAGGCCCTATTTTTTAAATTGTCCTCCAATTTTTATAATAAATCATAGTTTTGTTTAAAATTTCTCTAAAAACTAATAAAAAATTTTTTTTTGAATTAAAAAATACTGTATTTTCATCAATTATTTACAAAACCAACTTTGATAGACTTTGAGAATGAAATTCAGTCTGAGCTCGATATTTTTGAAGTGATTGGTTCTGAAAATATTTTATAGCTCTCTTCCTACTGCCAGATGGTGGAGATAAATTTTACATTCGGAAACAGGTTCTATGGTCTATGATTCGTTGAAATAAAGTGCTAGTACCTTTTAGCTTTGCTTATCTCACTATTATTAAATTTCCTTGAATTGTTTTTATAAACAAACTTGTTGGGCCATATAATAGTTGTTGTAAAGTTTAAATTTAATCGTCCTCACTAAACACAGCCAAGTTAAATCGTGGAACAGTTTTGGACTTATTTCAATAATGGGCTCTCATTGAATATCGTAAATTATATAATTTTGTCTTCAAAAGCCTAATTAAAATTCAGGAGCAAGACATCAATGTCTGGTTACTGACTTCCACGTTACCAATAATTTGCTCTAACACCACAGTTTTATTGAAAATATCGACCTATATTTGGTATCCCTTGGAAAACCGTTTATGTGGCGCAAAGAAAAAGCATAAGTGAAATCTTCACTAAAAAATGTCTAATGCGATAGAGTGCCTTAACTTAAGTTAATTAAAATTTGGGTCTTTTCCGTTTCGAGTACCGCAGTTACTAACCGGTTTATTACTAGCCGGTGATTTATGTGATCACTAGTTTAACATATGATGATAAACTTTAGGTTTATTAATAATGTATGCAGTGACCAACAAAAATAAACATTTATTTACATTGTTAAGCCATAAAATAAATATGGAATATAAAAACATTTATAGATACAAATCTTCAGGTTTCATTTGTAACTCCTTTTCGCACCACTTAATTGTAGAATACTCGTTTGCCCAAGATACATAGACCATAGTGACGTCTTAAATGGTAACTTACAGCCTTGAAATCACGTTCCAGTTTATAGAGGTATAGTAGTATAACATGTTCTTCTTCTATACCTCCAAATTACAGACGAAACTCCCTTGATGCTGAA
Source organism: Rhaphigaster nebulosa (assembly GCA_948150685.1). NCBI lineage: Eukaryota > Metazoa > Arthropoda > Insecta > Hemiptera > Pentatomidae > Rhaphigaster > Rhaphigaster nebulosa. The sequence continues at coordinate 28,891,333 of OX411307.1, read as the reverse complement.
GCCACCACATCGTGACCTTTTGGACACAGTTTTCTATGAGATATGACACCCTGATCCATATAATAACGAACAAAACTATCCTCGGTATTAAAATCAGTAATAAATGTAGAGAAAGTAAGTTTACCCTTTTGGAGTGTAAACAAAGCAGGTTATGAGGTTAGTTGATAATAACAACAGATGTTTAAAATTAATCATGCAAAATAATAGATGTTATCACAGAAATCACCGGTTAGTAACTGCGGTACTCCAAACGAAAAAGGCCCTAAAATTTATAACCGTTAGTAATTATTTTCAAGGTGAAAAGTCCTGCCTTTGTAATTTCGAATATTTCTTTGTTCAAAACAGTTCCATTTTTCGGAGCGCATTAATGAGAAGCTGCATAACTTCCAGAAAACATTCCTGCCGATGAGTTAAACCGAAATAGTTGAATATAGAATAGCAGTGTATGCCATGTTGCAAATCGTTTTGGGAGAAGCATTGGATCCGATTTCCTACGAGCTATGATTAGTTGCCAGGGCTCTGTGCTTCCTGGTTGCTTCCCTTCCCCCACATCCAAGTCGTGTCCCCTAACCTCATTTATTACCGATTTCAGCCTTCCCGCGAATACCTAACATTCCACAAGCCGCTGTTCATCTCTCTACCAATTGCCTTACTGTAGTGATCTCGAGATTTTCAGTCTGTTCTTAAAGTTGGAAATGATAAATATCAGTTATGCACATGCTCGTTGCTGTTAATTTAGTTTGAGGTAAAATGGATCAAGAGAAAAAGGACGAAAATATCTCGAACTATGAGGAGCCACACACTTTTGCACACAATAAGGCATTTGTATTGCCTACCATGGTACGTAGCATACCTTTGTATGAGCATGAAACGTTGACTTTTGGTGCTACAGAATGAAAAATGAGCAATGTCCACTGAAATGGAATTGTAATGAAGATGAAGGTCGAAAACGAAGAAATATAAAAATTGAACGAATCAATAGAATAATGCTGATAAAATAATACCTTCTCGATGCGATAACGGAAAAAAGGCTGATATGATCATGCATAGGAATGAGAAATGCTGCACTAATTGTAACACTGCCAGGAACAAATCAATGAAAAACGTTATAAAAGTCGAGAATGCATAACTATGGTTTTAGAGAACATATCCAGAAATGAGGTTGAAATAAAAAATTGAGGAGCTATCTGCTATGACGGCCGAAGTATGCACATTGCATCTTTCCGCTTATTTTTTTTTTATCGTGGGTGTGGGCCATAGAGTCGAATCTATACTCTTTGGACGCCATGTCTTTTTTTAGACGCTTTTTATTCATACCATGTCTATTTTTAAAGTTTGTTTATGTCTATAACTTTTCTTCTACTAAAAAGGATATTAAACATACCCCAGAGCCAAGACATCTTCTAGCAAGCATAAATTCGAGTTCGAAGCTGATTTCGCTCTCAGTGCCAACAACTGTGGTCCAAGAGTTACCTTCACCAAAGGGACTACGGGCAGGTGTAGGACCAACACGAAGCGATCACCCTCTCGCACAAGAGATCATTTCTGATTACTGTAGATAGGTGCTTTAGTAAACTGGCGTAAATTAATTAATTTAATTGAGCGATTATCTTATTCCTTTTCCTCTTCTATGTGAAGGAGGTCCTATCATTATCTGTATTTTCGAACTCCTAACCATGAAGATAAGAAGGCATAAAAAAGTGTTCGAATTATATGGCGCATCTGAAATCGTCTGTTACATGGGATGCAAAAAGTTGGCCTTCTCTGTGTTATGGGCATTTTCTATCTAATAAAATCAAATAAATTATCTTATAAAAGTGCAAACCGAATCATATGCGTATCTGTTCGCAACATAATAAATTTAAAAAGTTCGTTTCCATTATTTTCAAAAGGAATTGTTTGAAATATAGCCCAACTAAAGCAATTTGCATTTTCATCTTTTATTGATATATAAGATTGGACAGAGGGAGTAGAATCGGCAAGTGAAGCCCTATTCATAAACATGGACCAAGCTGGCAACCCCAACAAGGAATAAGAGACAGGTGGTGTCATTTAAAAACACTTTAGAGCCAATATGAAAGAAGACTTACTAAGGCTTGGCACAGTAAATTCTAGAAATGTTTGTTCCTTTTTCAATGCTCCCTGCCAAACACTGCTCACACCCTGGCCAACTTTAAAGGTTTTCATTAGACTACAAACGAGAATGGCCTTGCATAAATAGAGTTATTTCACCCTTGGGCCATCATTTAAACAAAAAATTGGAGAGCCGGTAAAGGATGAAGGAGATATTTATTCTCCGCCCCTAAGCCGGGAAATAAAATGTTAAAAGGTCTACTTTATAGTCGCTGGACAATGCAACATTCCTTTTTTTTAGAGTCGCCGTTGGTGCAAAGACAAAGAATGTCTCTATCTTTGATTTGTAGCATGCTTGAGACAATACTAACTGCTCTTGCATGGCCCACGCTCTGAGACTTCTTTTCTTTTCAGGGCGGTGAGGAACAGACAAAAAACCCATGTGTGCCTGTTCATGCAAAAAAAACCCTAGTTGGCAATAACTGTAAAAAAAATAAAATAAAAGGATGTGTAAGCATGCATCAGCTCCCCGGTAAGCAAATTAAGAAGCGGGCAGACGAAGGCACATTTGTTACTTCCTAGCGGGCTACGGCTCCAAATTTATGACTAGGTAGCTTATCTGTATTTTCGAACTCCTAACCATGAAGATAAGAAGGCATAAAAAAGTGTTCGAATTATATGGCGCATCTGAAATCGTCTGTTACATGGGATGCAAAAAGTTGGCCTTCTCTGTGTTATGGGCATTTTCTATCTAATAAAATCAAATAAATTATCTTATAAAAGTGCAAACCGAATCATATGCGTATCTGTTCGCAACATAATAAATTTAAAAAGTTCGTTTCCATTATTTTCAAAAGGAATTGTTTGAAATATAGCCCAACTAAAGCAATTTGCATTTTCATCTTTTATTGATATATAAGATTGGACAGAGGGAGTAGAATCGGCAAGTGAAGCCCTATTCATAAACATGGACCAAGCTGGCAACCCCAACAAGGAATAAGAGACAGGTGGTGTCATTTAAAAACACTTTAGAGCCAATATGAAAGAAGACTTACTAAGGCTTGGCACAGTAAATTCTAGAAATGTTTGTTCCTTTTTCAATGCTCCCTGCCAAACACTGCTCACACCCTGGCCAACTTTAAAGGTTTTCATTAGACTACAAACGAGAATGGCCTTGCATAAATAGAGTTATTTCACCCTTGGGCCATCATTTAAACAAAAAATTGGAGAGCCGGTAAAGGATGAAGGAGATATTTATTCTCCGCCCCTAAGCCGGGAAATAAAATGTTAAAAGGTCTACTTTATAGTCGCTGGACAATGCAACATTCCTTTTTTTTAGAGTCGCCGTTGGTGCAAAGACAAAGAATGTCTCTATCTTTGATTTGTAGCATGCTTGAGACAATACTAACTGCTCTTGCATGGCCCACGCTCTGAGACTTCTTTTCTTTTCAGGGCGGTGAGGAACAGACAAAAAACCCATGTGTGCCTGTTCATGCAAAAAAAACCCTAGTTGGCAATAACTGTAAAAAAAATAAAATAAAAGGATGTGTAAGCATGCATCAGCTCCCCGGTAAGCAAATTAAGAAGCGGGCAGACGAAGGCACATTTGTTACTTCCTAGCGGGCTACGGCTCCAAATTTATGACTAGGTAGCTTGAGTCATTGCTCACTACATTTTTTCCATGCCAGTATTTCTAAACCGATTTTCGCAAGATATTTTATTTTTAAAATACAATTATTGCTATAATTTGTCAGTTTGAACATATTTTTTTCTCAATAATGCTCTTAATTAATTTTAATCTTTAATTTACTCAATTTTATGAGATAATGTGGTATGACATCGAGTGGGAAACTTCTTTATTAATTAAAATGTTTTCGATTTTCGTAAAATATTTTTCCTTTAATTGTTATTACTGAAACATAGTTGTGAAATTTGTGTGCTAACATTGCAAGAAATGGCGTAATAACACGGATTGAAATTGAGAATACTATTTTTTAGGGAAAAATTCAAATCATGACTAGATTTTTATTTTTATAATTTAATAATAATTTTTATGATTTTTGTCAAGAAATAACTGATTTATTTCAGAGGAGATTAAAAATTGCCTCATAATTGTAGATTGAAATAGTTAAAAATAACTCTAATTTTTGTACGTAATTTTTCCTGCTCAAAATAAAACTTGAAGCGCTATAACTTGCTTAAAATTAGAGCTAACGAATCGAGAGTGGTTCCATTTTATTCAGCATCACAAAAACTATTAAAATAGGCCATTTATCCACTTTTTTACTTATTCGATATGCTGAAAAATAAACCACCGACAAACCAAATATAAAAGCATTAAGTAAAAAATTATATTTTTTCTAGCTATTTGGTCTTTATTCCTTAGCTATTGTTTCGAAATATGTTAAAACAAGGCGTTTACTTCTATTCATACAAATACTTATTAATATATTACATCATTCAGTATTACTTAAATGCTCTCCTCAATTCCACCTTTTTTCTCTATGTTATCTTGATTTATCAGTTTGTGAAAAAAAATGAGTGTCTTGGATTATAGTTTATAATGTCGTACTAGCAAGTGCAAAAACTGCGAAAATATTCTGATCATTTCTATGAATTTTTATCAGCATTTGTATGAATAGAAGTAAACAACTTATTTCAATATATTTTGAAACAATAACTAAGGATTAATGATCAAATTGGTAGAAAAAATATGATTGTATCATGAAGTGAGGTTTTACATTTGTTTTTTTTCGTATTTAATTTTTTATCATATTTTAGTAAAAAGTGACCGCCCTTTAATAGTTTTTTTTTTTTTTTTCACGCTGAATAAAATGGAACTACTCTAGATTTGCTATCTCTAATTTTAAACAAGTTACAGCTTTCAGTTTTCTTTGAGCATAAAAAATAACACTCAAAAATAAGAGTTATATTATATTATATTATATATTATATTAATTATATTATTTTTAACTGAAAATAAATAATCAGTTAATGACGCTTGGTTTTTATTTGTAGCAAATGCAAGTCATAAATAAAAAAAAATTCAACCACTCGCACAGTGGTGCATATATATATATTATATATATATATATATATATATATATATATATATATATATATATATATATATATATATATATATATATTACATATGCATAATATAAAAAATGAACTTTCTCTCAATAAAATGCGTAAAAAACAATAATTAAACAAATAAAAGTCTGTACAGGCCGCACAGTGGTTGAAAGTGGGAAAAATTTGTGGAAAAATGTTGATTTTAAAGAAAACAATTGTCGGCATTATTATTATTATTAAAGCCATACAATTTTTTTTTTTTGGTGCGATTTTGTAATCAACAGTAGCTACATCTATCTTCTGTTATTATATTAAAGATTTCACACTTTAAATCAGGTTTAAGTTCATATACTCCTTTTAACTACTTTCTTATTTTTATTGTAGCATACAGTACGTTTCGATCACCAGCTATATGCATGGGATCCTTCTTAGCATTATTCTGTTGAGCTCCGGTACGCCAAGCAGGCACTGAACAAATATATATATATATATATATATATATATATATATATATATATATATATATATATATATATATTTGTATGAATACATACAGGGTGTTCATTTTAAGACTGCTGAAACGCATTTTATGGAAAAATGGTTGATCTGAGAGAAAAATAAGATTAAAATTAGGTTAAAAAGTTGTAAATTTAAATTTAAATTAAAATTAATTAAGATTAAAATTAGGTTAAAATTGTATATTTTCTAGAATATGCCCATTATTTGACACTTTGAAGCCGCTTACGCTCCTGAAGCGCGTCCAAACTGATGTCGGTTACAAGAATATGATACATGATTCTGAGTTATTTTTGACCTCCTTTTTAATACAAATAGGGGCAAGTATTTTTCCTAATTAATGCAAATATATATTTAAAGTAATAAAAATGCGGTTTGCATCATTTGTTTTGTCTTTTATTGCCCTTTAAAATAATGTGCACATACTTATGGGGGGAAGGGGGGTCTAGGAAGCTCACAGTTGGGAATCGCATCTGGCTCGTATTTGGCGTAACATATTATATAGTCGGCCTTCTGTATTATGTTAAAGATTTGACACTTTAAATCGGTTGTAGACCATACACAGTTTTGAACTACTTTCTTAAGCTGTGCTTATTGTAGACGTTTCAATCCCCAGCTATATGCATGGGATCCTCCTCAGCATTAATCTGTTCAGCTGCGGTACACCGGACAGGCACTGAACAACCAAATATATGCATATATATATATATATATATATATATATATATATATATATATATATATATATACACACATATATATGTATATTTTACACATGTATATTTTTTTCTGTTAGCGCTATAGATCATAGAGATCTTTGGCCGCGCGATGTGGCGTTCTTACAGACATTTATTGCTTTTGGGAGCAGAGACAGCCTGGAGGGAGTCACCCAACCTCACATAGCTGCGAACCATGGTTTCCATGGCGCAGCAACAGGCTGCCCATTGCTCCATAACCGGTCCCTTTGGGACCAATTCGGCAGTGTCCTTCCCACCGACTCATTCGGGTTAAAGGACAGTGACAAATCGTTCTAGATCCACGGATTATGGCTGATCGGGTTCAGCAGGCTCACGAGGACCTATATTTCTTTCCCGAAGCAAACCGTCCTCCGGGTGGCTATCATACTTCCTAGAAAACCACAACGCGATTCACAATTAAGGATCACGGTGTAGGGTCATCACTCCTATGCCCGCAAATATACACACACACATACACACACACACACACATATATATATATATATATATATATGTATATATATATATATATATATAAATTTTAATTAATTATAGTTAATTCCTTCCAAACACTAATGAATAACAACACAGGAAATAATTTGAAATAATTTGAGCATTGGCATTGATACTGAATGTAACCTCCTAGTGGAGATTATGCTTTGACTCATATCTAAGATTTAATTGAGGTATCAAGATAGATCAGTAATTAACCAAGGTAACTGAGCCCGGTGCTCAAGCTAATCACGGCTGCTGTAACTAAATATCTGCCAAGATGCTATTGCGAGAAATGACCTAATCATCATCAGTCGATTCTCTTCTAATAATTTCAATAAATCGGCTACAGCGATAACGCAACTGTTGACTGAGTGGCTATTCATGTCATCTGGCTGTATCATCAATTGAGCCCCTACTGAGCCCCTACTGAGCCTCGGCGAAATATTAACACTGCTTCTACACAAGCAATTGCGCTATTCAATGTTTGGCTCTGCTTCTAAGCCAATTTCAAAATGCAACGCGTCACTGGGTACCGTGTTTAAAAACTTTTATGAAACATAACAATTCTTTCAGCTCTTTTGTTGTAAGTAATGGCTGGTCAGTAAACATTTCTTTGAGAAAACATGGAAGTTGAGTAAGCACTTGCGCCGGTGTTGAATTTGAGAATTAATTGTTGATCAAATCGAAATATAACGATCTTTTTTTTTTTTTTTTTTTTTTTTATGAAAAAATAAAAATCGTCCTAGGTTTTTAAATAAAAGTTAAAATTAATCGTTAAAATTTATGAATTTTGTTTTACATTATTTTTTTAATTTATGACTTGCTTTTGCTAGAAATAAAAACCAAGCGTCATTAACTGATTATTTATTTTCAGTTAAAAATAACACCACTTATAGGGCATCTTTTTAAGCACAGAAATAACTCTTATTTTTGAGTGATATTTTTTATGCTTAAAATTAAAAATTGCCATTTTAAAATGTTAGCAAGTCGACCATCGCTGGTCACCTCAACGCAATTGGAAACTTAAAAAAGCTTGAAACTTGGGTTCCTCATGCACTAAACGACAGCCAAAAAAATTTTAGTCATGAAGTTTGCGCGTCACTTCTTTGCAGAAACAAGACAATGCCTCACCCGCCCTACTCTCTAGAGTGGACTACCACTTTTTTTGATACCTGGGCCGATTTTTTAAAGGTAACAGATTTATTGATCAAAATTCGTTAGAAAATGCATTTTCAGAATTTTTTAATAGAAACGATTCAACATTCCATTCAGAGGGAATGTAAAAGTTACCAATACCTTGGAGAAAATGTATCGAGAGTAATGGAGTGTATTTTGATTAATAAAAATAGTTCCGTATCATTTATTTTATCTTAAAACCATAAGCCTGCATTTATTTCCGGACAACCCAATACATTTCGTGGGAATCTTCACCCTCCTTTCGCAATAATATGTATTCTGCGCAAACGCTTGAATAAGCTGAAAGAAACCAGCGTTCGGAAAAGAAAACTAAGGCTGAGGATAGAAGTGAAATGTAGCGACTCTTATTGAGACCTAGATGGAACAAGTGCAATCATTGTGGCTGTGTGCCTGAGGGGGGCCGACCGGGGGGCCGATATGGATCGTAGCCTCGCTTGTGTTTATATCAGGGCTAGTAAAAGAAGGGCTGATTAGATTTTACAGAGCAACACGCAACATCGACCAGCCATTAACAGGCCAGGATAACCTTAGCCCTCCTCTCTTCTTTTACTCCTCGGCTCCTCCTCTTCCACATCACTTCCTCCCATATTACAATCCTTCCTAAACGTATAACTTGGATGAAACGCTATTTTTTTTTTTCAATTAATATTTGATGTCTCTTGCAATTGTTTCCATCGATAGCAATTTTCCTGTAATTATTTGAATGATCAGTAATTTTGAAGGAAGTTAACACTCCGAGGACGGACCGGTTTGAGAAATTAAACTGATTTTTCGGTACGTTTAAATTATTATATTTTTTTTTTTTATTACTTCTTAAATTTGCTTATTTTATATAAAACAAATCTTAAAATGATGAAAAATTAAAAAAGATAAAAAAACTTTTACGTCTACCACAAGTAGTTATTCCTAGGACAGGAAAGTGTCATTTGACCCTTTAAATAATAACAGCTTTCAATATTTTTCAAAAATTGTTTAGTTCTACTAGAGTTAAAACTATTCCTTTTAAAACTAAAGGAATAGTTTTCCTTTTAAAACTATAATCATCCTTTTTTTATGAATTACGGGAACCCAGGCAATACAAATTGTGGTTTGTATAGGCTTGTCAAACAAAAAATTATTACTGCTCAGCACAATGCACAGAGACTATGAATTCTTGCATTCTGTACAATGAAACAACCAGTAAAAAGATTAGTATATTGATCTTCATAAAAAAAAAAAAATCATCGCACATTTGTTTGAAGTGCAAATAAGTTATTGTGGAAAATATTCATTATGCAGTAGGTGTATAAATAATTGATTAAATGATTGTTAGTAAAATTATTATTGTGCAATTATAATTTTATATTATTAGCATAATTATCTTATTTGTAGTATAAGTATATTTATAATCGTTCTATTTGATGTTGTATAATCTAATAGAAATAAATTATATTTTTCGGATTTTTTGAAAATTATTTCAACCTTAACTATCAAAATTCATCATTTACTATATTTTAGAAAATAATAATCAAAACAAATTAAATAGACATTGTCAATAAACAGTATTTATCAGGTATAGACCGATATCCCGTGTAAAAAAATTGACATTATTAAAAAAACTTTGATAACAATTTTTTAATCATTTTAATATTGACATAAAAAAAATAAATAAGAGTATGCTTGTTGGATCATGCTACCTGAAAAATACCAACTCCATCCTCTACTTTCATTTACACATGCGCAAATGTATTTTTCTTAGGATGCCTGTATTTTAAATATGGCTTGTCCGATTTAGCCCAAAGTTCGATAAACTTTATAAGAGGTCACTATTCAATAAACGTTATTTCCAGCTCCTTTTCCGTTTGTAAGCTCTAAACCGCGAAACCTACAGAAACAATCTACCAAAATTTTACTATTTCATCTTCATGGTTCCTATAATAATAAAATCTACCGAAATCGATAATGCGGCAGCGCGAAATCCGAAAAAACCACTTCTATATTTTATTTGCGCATGGATAGAAAAGTATGGTTTTTCGCTGATTTTAAAGGTAATTGAATTCCCTACAAAAAAAAAATATATATATAAATATATAAAAAAAATCGAAATTGACCATTATTAGCGAAGATACTGACACATTGAAAATTTTACCCACGTTTTTATTTGCTTACCGGTGCAGTTCGGAGGAACTGCAGAACAAAACATTACAATATTTTCCTTCTAGGCAAGGAAAATATTGTAATCGGGTCAAATTTTCGAATGGCAGTTTTCAACTGCTCTTCAGTTAATTTTCAAAGTTACATCTCACTTAAGCAAAACTAGACTTCGATTATTATAATATCGAAAATTATATTTTCGAAGCCAAAACTAAATTAAAAAAAAAATATATTCCAATTTATTTCGGCATTTCGGAAGACGGCTGAGCAGTATCTGAAAGGAAATAAATATTGTTAAATTAAACTATGCCTTTGTTTAAGCATTTTATCACAATTTTAGAAAAAAAAAGTTGCAATTATTATCAACATGGAATGAAATTTATGGGTGAATAATTATTCCACGATTTTCATAAACCATAATGATAAAAAAGTCTGGACTTATTGAAAAAGTTATAATTAATTATATTAATTAAAAAATTGAGTTTATTTTTTAACACCAAGTTATTCAGTTGAGCTTAATTGGCTGATTCATTAAAATTTCAATTTGAAAATAATGTGCTGATTAGCTGGGACGTAGAGGAATAATTAATGAAATGAACAATGCTTTATAATGAAATTCCACAATCAGTTTAAAATAATAAGTTTCTATTAAAAAATAGTAAGCTAATGAAAATTTATTACAGTGATCCTCCACCGTAAATGAGAGATGAATTGTATTTCATTATGAAATAACAGAGGAAAAAAGTGATGGATATTATTTAATATGAAATGTTATCAACAAATTGACTATTTTATATTTTTATAAACTCGATTACATTTTTTATAAAAACTTTGTTAAACAGGTACTTTCCTTGTTTTACATATTAATTTATTTTATGATATCGATTTTTAGGACAAATGGCGGTTTAAATTTTAGTTTGAGAATGGCCAAAACCATATAATTCCTGAATTGTTTATATTGTATTTTTAATAAAAGTTGTTATTAATACAATTTAATATAATTCTTTTTCATGGGGCTAATAGAGGTCCTTTTTTAAATCTATAATTAATTAATTATTATAAATATATTAAAATAGTAATTTTTAATTTTAACAAAGAAGTCTAATGAAAGATGTAAATCACATATATTCTTATATTTTATTATATTATTTAAAGCTTATTCTTTGCCTCTTAAAACTTATTGTATTGTTCTTTGTCTTTCCTGCTTGAATTTCACTTATTTTTGAAGTATTTAGATTCTAACCTTAATTTGTTTATTTTCTCCCTTCTCTAGTTCTCTCAACGATTTCAGTTTTAATTTCACTCTTTAGTAAAATCAAATCGTTTTTCTTCTTTACTTTTTTTTTTTTTCCTGGAGATAAATTATATAAATTTTGGTGCGCTTCTCCCTTAGTAAGGGCTATATTGGTTAAATATGTTCCCTAGTAATTAGGAATGATGCACTCCTCGGACGTCCGCCTTCTTCAGCTTAATTTGTCGAACGAAGGTTTAACTTTAAAAAGCTGCGTATTAATTATGCGATTATTATTAATATAATTTCAAATTTCGAAAATTCAATTTGTCGGACTCCCGAAAGATTATTCCTTCTTTTGTCTATTCGAGCCTTCATCTTTTCCATCTTTTTGTGCGTTATTCGCCGTCTTGAAAAATCGCTATGAAGAAAGGAATTATAGCTAAAAAAAAAAAAAAAAAATAGTCCCAAACTTGCGAAATCTTTTGGCCACCATTTTTCAGGTAGCATTTACACAATTTTTTGATACTAATGTCAATTTATTTACACGGGATATCGGTCTATACCTGATAAATACTGTTTATTGACAATGTCTATTTAATTTGTTTTGATTATTATTTTCTAAAATATAGTAAATGGTGAATTTTGATAGTTAAGGTTGAAATAATTTTCAAAAAATCCGTAGAATATAATTTATTTCTATTAGATTATAAAACATCAAATAGAACGATTATAAATATACTTATATTACTTATAAGATAATTATGCTAATAATATAAAATTATAATTGCACAATAATAATTTTACTAACAATCATTAAATCAATTATTTAAACGTACCGAAAAATCAGTTTAATTTCTGATTAAATTAATTAATTTAATTTCTAATTATTGATTGATAATTAAATATTGTTTATTGTTATATTTACTGAACACCAGAATGGTAACCCCAAAATGGAGGACATCTAGATTTTTAGGACCTGGCTGATCTTAAAAATTTAGACTTCCGCCATTTTGGGGTTACGATTCTGAAGTTTTACCGAATAAAGGAAATTTTTAAAATAAAATACAGTAGAATCTCGATAATTCGTATGATCAAGGGTTCGAAAGGTAAATATGAATTATCGAGATATCCAAATTATCGAGATTTCCAATAATCGGATGTAAAAAAATAGGAAATAACAAAATTAATACAAAATTGTATTAATATGAATGGAAATACAAACGATATAGTTAGATCAACGAAAAAAATCGGTTATTATCATCGATGGCTTCGTTAAGCATGTTCAGAGTAGAAAATACGTTTACACAAACATCTGATTTTGCTAAGAAATGACACACGTTGTAGATGTATTATTTCGCCATTTTAGAACTAATCGTCGTACATCAATTTCTTCTTCATCTCCTTTTTTTACGGAGTCAAAATTTCCTCGTCAGTAAGAATCCAAGCTACTGCTAAACCTTAGTCAAAATAGGGGAAATCTCGAAAAGTCATGGGAGTTCTTAATTTTGAGAGGTGATTCCCATCCTTGATGCTTTCTAAGAGTTGCATCACTACTTCCTTTCCTTTAATGTCTTAAATCTCATAATTAAGACCAAGTCTAGAGACTGCAGCTTAGAGGTTGTGTTGGGAGGCCAAAATAGAACATTAACATCGCTGAATGATGTGGTACAATTATCAATAAACAGTTGAGTTAATGTTCGCTGTTTTTCCATTCATATCTGTATCCATTCGTTGAAAATTTCGCTTGTGGTACATGCTTTTGTGTTCGCTCGATTGGCTATCGGTAACGTTTTTTTTTTTAAACACCTGGCTTTCGAGAATTCGCCAGTCATGAGCGAACAGTCGGATCAATCGACGTTGGCGACTAACAATATGGTTACAGGTTTTTTTAAAATTTCTTTTTTAAAGAGAGTTGGATATAAAAAAAAAAAAAAAAGGTAAACCGACCGAAATTCATGGAAACGATTTCTCTCTCACTTACCCACTTCTCCTCTTAAAAGACTAAGAGTCAACCAGATTTTTTATTTGGAAATTCGAATTATAAGACGTTTACATTACTTGGAAGACGAAAATAAGTACGAATTATCGAGGTGACTGGATTGTAGTTTTTTTATACGAAACGAAGGAAGATTTTCAAGAGACCAGAAAATCCATAAGAATTATCGGGATATACGAATTACCGGGATATGAATTATCGACATTCTACTGTAATATAGTTTAACATATCGGTGACATCGATATATCGTTGTAAAATATCGATATCATCAATATATCGGATGATAAGATATCGATAGAAAATATCGGTTGGCCAACTCCGATATATCGATACATCGCGTTTCGATATTCCAACCCTAGTTAGATCTCAGTCGGCGAAAGGTTGACTAGCCAGTTATTTACTAGTATTTGAGAGACTTGGGGCTTTCTTTTGGAATCATCTATAGCATTGATTGTTTTTGAATAAGTTAGAAAGTAGAGCGGCATAATTTTGTTTTTTGATCGAAGAATAATAAATTCCTCTAACTAGAAATATCGTCGCAATTACGTTTGACCCTATATTGCCAACCATAAATCAAAATAACTCATGATGTCAAAATGAGTTCATAAAGATCTCCTGGGTATGCTATCCCGTATCAGTCAATAGTACGCCACCATAGTTGACAGGTGATCGGGCAGTTCATTCTTCTATGAAATTAGTTCTTTTGGAATTGTAGCCATTTTGCCTCATGGTTGCCAATCAATGTAAAATCTTCGAAGTCAGTTTTACTCATGGTTGGAAAAATTTGAACTATAATTTTGATTCAAAATGACGGATTTTTGGTAATAAGTCCCACATCTAATGTTTTAAACCCTACTCTGTACTTATGTATAGGAAGAAATGGAGAAAAAACCAACAGACCTTGCACTATGAGTTGTCAATTAGCACTAAAACGATAAAACCTGAAATCTTATACAATTACAACGAAGCAAAACATGGAGTTGACGTTTTTTACCAACACTGCCAAACCAAGAGTACCAACAGAAAAACTCGAAAGTGGCCAATGTGCTTCTTTCACAACATGATAAACATTCCGTGCATAAATATCTATGTGGTATACACTCACAACTTACATGAAAATTTCAAGGAGCGTAAAAAAGCATGTAGCAGATTCGACTTCATGACAAATTTACAAGATCGACTGGGGCAAGATTGGTTAAATAAAAGATGTTCAAGTCAAAGCTCCACCAAAAATATTATGCCAGAAAAATAATGCTAAAAATAATACTTCCTGCGACTAGAAAATAAGAAAGAAAGCGGATACTAGCTGTGTTAAGTTTGAAAAACCTATTTGCAGATAGCATTTGTGTTATTATTGTTATTAAAAAAAAATATTTGTCCTACATGTATCTAATTTTATTTTTTATTGTGATCTTTTACGCTTCCAAGTTGTTTTATTTCTTGTATTCCTTTATTTAATTTTAATAAGTTCTTATTTTGTACTCTGTAGTAATTTATCTTATAAACTAATGAATGTGAATAAAGGCACTTTTCAGAGGACCAAAAAAGAACTTTAAATTTTACTTTTAATTTCCCCATTGTTTATAATTTTTTTTGTAATACATGACCGAATGTTCTTTATAATCCATAACGCGACATGTAGGTCCGAGGGACCCATCGGCATATTTATCTTTTATATATTGGCAGCACTGTTACTTCAAGGATCCAACACTGGTTTAATAAATTCTTATTATTTGTTCCTCAAATAGTTTACGAAGAGAAAGGACGCTGACCTATTTTTTTCTAGGATTAGTACGCCGTCGTATTCTTACGATGACTGAGGTTTCTCAGATCAAATATTTATAATATATTTATAAATGAAATTTACATTTCAATGTAAATTGTAAATTATAAATTAATCGCATTTACCATTCCTTTATTTCAACTAATTAATATTTTTGAGAATTATTCAATTTCCTTCTAGATGACCGAAAATGGTAAAATAATATTGCTTACAATTGAACCAGATTTCGCGAATAAATTATTAAAATTACTAAATGATTCACTGAATTAAAAAGGCTCTATCCGTCCCTACAACTTTTGTTAACAAAATGGATAAGATACAGCGTTGTTATCTATGTTTAAATAAAAAAGGCAGAAAGATAAACTATAGAGGCGTGCAATGCAAAAAATTGCCTAGACTGCCCAAAAAAGTGTGCAATAAAAGCGTAAGTTAAAGATACCATTATCCCTGCAACCAAATATCTGAACAAGGAAAGTGTTTTGTTTGAAATGTGGATAAAATATTTATTTTTTCCAAATTTATTATTCTTTTTTGTATGGATAAAAATAACATGTTTTTTTTTTATTCCAAATCGGAGGAAAAACAATGTAAACATTGGTCATTTTGAACTAATGATAAATTTTTGAAATAAGACATGATTATACTTAATAATCACAAAAATACTGTTTAGTGTCATATTTTATCAAAAGTTTACATTACGGTAGTAAATATACTGTTTATTATCATTATTTTTTTTTAAAAAAGTTTATAGTTAATTTATTTCATTTTAAAATTAATAGGATTAAAAAAAAAAAAATTTTTGCTTCATACCACATTTTTTCAGAAAAATAAAAACGTATATTAATAAATATACTGATAATATATTGATCGAATATTTGTTTTTTCTGTAAACAGTAGACAAATAACGTTACTGGGTCAGAGAGACCCATCTGTAGCCAGAATATACCTGTCGCGTTATGATTTAAAATAATGTATAATTTCTGTATCACGAATTCTATGTAAGACGGAAAATAAAAATGAGGAATTCTGATTTTAAAAAAATACAAGTTTGAAAGTAATGACAATAGCAAAAATCTGATTACCCGTAGGTCTATTGTAGTATTTCAATTACTTAATAAAGAACTGCCGAGATACAAAGGACGTTTTCACAGCCTTGGCTGTCCACCCTATCATTAGCTAGAACAGAAGATATAAAAGCTGTTATCGTGTTAGCTACAGTGCCATTATGGTCAAATCAGACTCTGGTTATAACAAGGCGGACACAAACGACACCCTAAAATGAACATGACCTCTGCAGTATTCAAAATAACCAGCTATGCTTTTACCCCAGTCGTTAAATGAGCTAGTGTCCCAATGGGAATTTCAATCCCAACTACTATTCTACGCTTATGTTGATGAATTTCTTATTATTTTAAAAACAATATTGGGAGGAGAGTATTTCTTGAATTACGGAGTATCTCATAAAATTAATCCGCACATAAATATGCAGACAATTATCTTATATTTCAGTTGTTTCCTTTTTTAAATCATAGATGAATCTATAATAAAAAAAATTAGAGTAATTAAAAAAAAAAATGGAAGGATGGTGAAGAGCAGTAGGGAGGCTCCAATCGAGCTTATTTTTAGCCTTGATATAGTGTTGCCTGTCATTAGAGTTTTAGCCATGTTATAAATGAGACTGTCTGGATCAGAAAATTGACGTGGAGTGTAGTATTCATACGCATCATAGTACCTTCATTCTGAAGGTCTTTGACTCAAAGATTTTCTATAGTATTTTGTGAGTTTCTTTTGCGATTCCGCAGTTGCAATGTGCCCAAATTGTTCAAAATAAGCTAATGTAAGTGGGTGTAGGCATTCAGACTCATTTTTAATTTTGAATGTCTTCCCAAAAGTAAGTACAGTAAGGTACCTAAGTTAAGGTGGTGTGTTGTGTATGTCTCGGGTATCGGGTGGTGTCGATATCGTATACCTACTGTAAGCCTTGTTTTATCTGAGTGTAAACGTCAATGCCAGACTTTTAAGTGATGTTACAAAAAATTTGCATTTGTCTATGTCTATGCGAAATCCATAAGCTTCTATCATTTTTGAAACATCTTTCAAAGATGCTAGGTGTTCTATTTCATTCTTTTTCTAGTTAATAACATCGTACAACGAACAACTAACGTTAGATAGTGCAGTCAACATGCTTTAAACATTTTCTCTTGTAAAATGGCAGAAAGCGAGGCTATTTCAAAAATAACTCCATTTTAGCGATAAGCACCTTAAAATAAGTATATTGATGGCTAAAAACTGTTTAGACTTCTCATCAACGGAAACGACCAAACAAAAGCATCTCTGAGTTCCTATGTTGTAAACTTCCGATCCCCACAAATCATCATGAGTAGATAGTGGAAATTTGTATATCTGAAGCCTGATTGAATCCAGTCGATAAATCAACATTTCTTCTTCTAAATTCTTAAAATTACCGCTAGGTTTACTCAAAAGAAGACTTGAAACAGCTTACCCCAATCGATAAATATTTCTCTTCGAGGAATATCATCTAATTTTAAGGTACTAATCCAGTTTGGATCCCAGATATTATCACTAACCACAGTGGAATCAAGCATCCATAACTTCAGTCGAAAATTTCAGAATTCAACACTAGCATATAAGTCCCCTAAGAGTCTCACTGAATCACTAGAAGATAAGATAATAAAAGCCCTAGAGACTGATACAATTGAAATTTATCTATTCCTTCCTACGCCCTATCCAGTGGTATACGCAGGGGAGATCAGGAGGATATCCCCCTCCCGAAATTTTCGAAAAATTGTGATTATCATACCCGCCAACATAAGTTTTGTGTTTTCAATAGTAATTTTTGATCCAATTTGTATTCTTATCCTTAAAACTTACGTTTAATTTGGCGATTATAGACACCTAAGTATTTACTACTATTCTTCTTATTAACTCCCCCCTCTCTTCAGAAAAAATAATTCTGCTTACGCGCCTGATTCTATCCGTCGAAATCGTCACATTGCTTCCCAAAATAAAATAGGGTGCCCATTCACACTCAAATTTGTCTTAATGGTAGGATTGTCATGACTATCAGCCTGATTAGGAACATTCAAAAACTCTTGTACCGATGAAACTAACGCTCTTCTTCAGCGACCCTCTTGCAGCCGGCTACTCACAATTCTGAAATGTCTCTTCAACAAGAAGAATCACAAGCTTTTGACTGTTCACGAAACTCATCGTCATTTGTTTAATTATGGTCATATTTAGCGAGAAAAAAAAGACTTGTTTTTCTGCAGTCGCCGCTTATTTGAAGTTTTTGAGGTTTTCTTAAAATTTGTCATTCTTGGCAACTTCTCACTTCCTACTACAGCCCGTTTTATTCAAAAGCTCTTCTGTCAGCGTTGATTAATTCGTCATCCTTGCCAATGAAAAAAAATAACATCATTGATAAAGTTAATAAGATATTAATAACTAAGAAATAATTAGATATTAAAAGCAATTTAATAGTAAATTCTTCATTAGATTATTTCAGGAACTAAAAACTGCTTCTTTAAATTGTTGACTTTCATGTGTACCTTAATCTTGCCGAGTTAGACCAAATTAGTAAATCTGTTTAGTAAGAAAAATAAACCTTCGAATCATGAACACGCACACACACGAAATTTCCAAATCAACTAGGCAAACTGTAATAATGATTCATTAGTGTTTGGGTGCCTCTTGTGACTTAACTAAATTCAATCGACTGGCATTGTCACTATATTTAGATTAAGCAATCGATTTTAAATTGGGTTATAATAGAAAGCGGCTGTGCATTGCAGCTGACATTAAACAAATATCCTATTGACCATTTATTAAATAAGTTCAAAGTGACAAATTAATGCTAGAAAGGATATATTTATAATTAATTAATAGAGAATTTACTAGAAGATACTATTATTTAAAATTTATTTTAATTTTCCTTTTATGTAGTAGAATATTGAAGAAAAAAAAATCTTAATTATCTATGCATATTTCGAAGAAAAAATTTCATAAGTGTTAATGAACTTTATTGATTGTTGATTGCTGTATAACGTCCCTTTGTGGAACGTGATGTTGAATTATTTTTTCTATGGAATTCGGCAAAAATCTACTGTTTGCAATAATGAACGCACTTGTTACAATTTTTTTAACAGATTCCAAATTATTGGCACGATAAATGTTTTCCAAATTCAAAGGTTCTTGAGCAAAGACTTCAATTAATCAGAGCTATCAACGAAAGACGAGCGGAACGGATAAAAATATACGAATAGGTGCTTTCCTCGATGAAAATGCGGAAACACGTGTTAAAAATTCCGTGAAAAAATACTGGGAAGCAGTGCACCGGGGAATTCTATTGCCATTCTATTCCCCAGATATTGCTCTTTCAGGTTAACATTTGTTCCGGTCCATCCGGTTAGCAATTTTCGAAAATCTCTATATGGTGAAAAAAAATAGCTTTATCCTATATCCTGTTTCAAGATTTCGATATACAGTAATTATGAAAACAAAAATAAATTTTTAACAAGAATAATCCATTTTCTTAATTTTGATATCCTATAATTTATTTTTATTGTAATTTTTCGAAAATAATTTTGGTGGGGTAAGTGCTCACTAGAGTTTACAAAGTTCGACTTTACATGACTGTAAAATATTTATTTTTGAAGCTTGATTTTTCCACTTTTTTTTTTTTTTTAATGTTCCTTAGACGATTATTTTTAAATATTCAAGCCCACGTCCATTTTGATGAGATTGATAATACAATTTAGAGTACTTAGTACGCACTTGCCCCAGCCTTATGGGGTAAGTGCGTACAAGGTATCTGAAAAACTCATTATTCAAGCAGTAACGACTGTAGGGCAAGTGCAAAATAGTTCGCCTCCTGAGGATTATTTTACTGATGTAATTATCGAAAAAAGATAAAACTTGTCCGATGTTCACATCTAAAACCTTCAGTGACTGTCATCAGTTTCCCCGGCATAGCATGATAGTAGGGGTAAGTATACACCATACGCACTGGTCCAACAACAGAGATCTGCACTTACCTCTACTATCAGATATGACCCCTATGTAAAAACTAAAAAACTGTCAATGAGAAATGTAAATCAGGTTACACTCATACCACAAAAAAAAACAAAAAACCTAGTGGTGGAAAATAAACACCGATACTGCTGTACAACAGAAGTTGAAAGATTCAAATTAATCAACTGGTTGGAACTGATACCATTGCAACTTGTTATACTTCAACTTATCGAAATCTTGTGAATGATTTGTGATACATCAGTGTAGAGCCTTCATGCTCACGAAAGGGCAGCTCTTACAAGTTTAGGATTTGGATTTAACGAGACAATTGCGCACTTACCCTCAAAACGCACTCATCCCACATCACCTTATCCCAATAACCTGATAGTCCGTGTTGCGGTCACCATGCTACTTCTGGATTCCGTGTATGCTTCATGGGTGTCCAAAGGCCTAGTCTTTCCGAGATCGAGCATATATGAATCAATCAAATCTAATTTTATAATTTAAAAATAAGAGAGGTTAATCAATATATTAAATTTGTTATCATAATACTTGTGTGGTCCGATTTATTTTAAAGAAACGATAATCCGACGGTAAGTTGCAATTTTTCTCAATACATACACTGAAATAGCTTTCATGTCAGAGCTTCATGTCTCCCTGGTAAGAAGATGGCACCAGGTAGAGACGGTGGGGGACAGATATGTCGCACCAATTTTATTTTATGTAAAATGAGAAGCGTCAGCTTTTACCTCGACGCGTTGTGCCTGAGATAAGAATTCATTTTTCAGTTTTAATTTAAATATTTTTCATTTTCTCTGAAAAGATACAGTGAATTTCGAAACAATATTGCACATGCCTAGGAAACATTTTATAGCAACAATTTATCCAATTTCTTTCTTTACTTAAAAATAAATATCAAGATTTCAAAGAGGTTCGGTTCGTAAATGTCAGTTTTTATTTACAAACAGAATTTGAATTTAATATTTAATTGATTATCCTCGTTGTTGCAATACATTTGGTTGCAATTGATTAATTGTAGCACAGGAAGCCGTGATGGCCGAGCGGTTTAACGGCTAGGGTCTCTGAGCGCCTGGGTTGGCTAATAACTGATTATGCTAATACATATTGCCTACCTGTGATTTCGCTTAAGCTTAGAGCAGTGTTTCTCAATCTTTTATTTTTATTTTTTTTACGTTTTTCGACTTAGGACTTCCATTGAAGTCCTATACAGCCCGTGGTATTATCATGTGAGTTAATAGAGGGTGATGTCGTTGGTTTTTTAAGATTCTATGGCACTTTCTTCTATGAACCGACATAAAGATTGTATCATGTTCCTATCCAGATTTGCAACTTTTTGGAGAAATGTGTTGTGGTTTTGTATATCAGGGTATTTGCTGTGGTATATGCTGCATTTAACGATAACGTGTATTGGGTCTTCGATGGTGTTACATTTGGAGCATTTGTCATTCTTATTAACTTTAATTAGTGTTAATCCGCGATTCGTTCAGCCATGGTTGATTCTTAGTCTAGTCAATAATGATATTTCTTTTCTGTTCAGCATAGTGCTGATATGGGAGAACCATGGTCGTAAATTGACATTAGGGTGGATAATATAATTATCCTTGCCTTACGATCTTGATTCCCAGGTATATCTTTCTTGCCATTGGCTAATATGTTGTTTTTTAACCCACCGGAATCAATCTTATAGTATTTGCGACCCAATTTTCAATCACAATTTTCATCGCTCTCCCCCTCCCATACAATAATTTTCACTGAAATCGTAGAGTAATCATAACATTACTTTCTACTTAATTTCGTTTACATAATCACGTAATGCATTTATCGATTCTAATTTTCAAATACATTATATATCAATTCAATATTCAAAATATTGATGCATAGATTTGTCTCGAATATTCTAGAACGTGAACTCAAGGGAGTCACTAATAGGCATTAATCGTGTTTTTAATTTAATTTTGATAAGTTAATTATTAAATACATTGTGCAATAACTATTTATGAGTGTATTATATCAGTTAAAGTGTATTTAATTTTTTGCTATGTCAGAATGTTTTCTGTAAAGTAATTTTTTTTTTTTTTTTGTCGATATATTTTTTCTCGAAATACTCGCGCCTCCCCTTAGTTTTATCACCCTCCCCCCCCCCTCCCCGACTGAGAACCACTGGCTTAGAGATCTTCGTTTAAAAAATAAAAATCCTTTGAAACTAACCAACTATTAAGGTTTGAGGGCCTATATCTGTTTCTAATCTCATTAACACTGAAGTGCGACGTTAGAGATGTTAACATAGCTGAGAGAGATCTAGCCTTGTTTGGAATGATAAATAGAGATATAATTCTCATTCATAACGCATGTATATGAAAAAAAAAGAAAATACAAGATATATCAATAAAAATAAAAGGAAATGTTTGAATAAGATAATAAATAATTAAATAATATTAAAATAAAAATACTTAAAGCACATCCACAAGTGGGTACCCTTAATTGGGGGAAAAACCTGACGGTTGTGCGTGATCTCGGCCGAATCACCTCCTTGCACAACCGTTGGCCTAGAAACAGTACGGTCCTTACCAAGTACTGTACTGGTACAGTTTTTTTTTTTTTTTAAAGCACATTCACACTCACCATATTCAGTTTGTGAATTCCCAACCCTTCTCTTCCGGCTGCTCATGTAGAAAAATGAATTCTATGATCGCTGCGTTTATCTTTCTCCGTATCGCTGGTATTGAAAGCCAGTGGGGGCTGAGTGAGAACACTAAAGCCATGAAAACGCCCGGGATTCGAGTGGAGAAGCTGGACATCGACAGATTTCCAATAGTCATATTTTACGAAAGATCTCGGTGCTAAGACCGTTTAACCCCACGGAGAAACGTAAGGATGGATGGATGGTTAAGCATCGAATAAAAAGGTTTTCCTCATGACAATACTGCAGGAAAATAAAAAAAAAACTTATTAACTTAGCCTCCTGAAGAAGAGCCAAATTTTCACTCCAAATGTGTTAAATTGCGTAGGAATAATTCGAAAGTAAAAAATCAAAATAGTACTGTGATGTAGCATACCTTCCTATTCATTTCGAATATTAAATATGATATAGAAAATAAAAAAGAAAATAACAAAGCCTAAAACAATTCTAGAATAACCTGAAGGAAATGCTCCCAATATTACCCATTCATTTTCGCATTACTTGTTTATGTCACATTTCGAGAATAAACTGATAACTACGCTATTTTACGGTTTTGGAAGCTTAAATTTTGATCGCATTCTTCTAAAAGGTTTACGTAAAGATCTTCCTACGAATCATTTTTATAATATACTTCTTTCATTCTGGTCATTAATATAGACGGTCCTGTGCAGCTCGAAACGCGTAAAAGTATTAAAAAGTTGCTCGTGAGGACCGTACATGAAGGAGCAGAAATTCTATTGAAGAAAAGGAAGATTTGAAATTATGGAAGTGAACTGTCAGAACTGTTTTTAGATCATTTGACCGTGACCAGCCATTTGGAGCAGCTTGGAAATGTCCGCAATACTTGACTAATGGATCACTTAACGCTCTCTGAGTTTGTTTCATGAATGACACTATGGAAGTTATACGGGATGTGTACAATAATGGCCCGATACATGCCATATGACTGGGAGCCCTTTTATTGTATGTAAAAAAAAATGAGTTAATATAAATATTGAATGAATTAATATACATAATGAATGTGAAAGGAATTCCCCATCCGATTCAATAAGAGAATATATTTCGAATCAAATTTTATCCCTGAAGGGACAATTAGTACTAGTGTGTTGGTATGTATTAATAATTACTTAATTTAATTGATTGCATTTATTGATAAAGGCATTGGGGGGTCAGGTCTCATATTCGGCTCGAATATTGGCTTATCTGAAAGATGTTCTTCCCTTCTTTAAGGCTCCTCCAGACAGGCGCGATACTGAGCTCGGAACTGCTTTTAGCTCCACAACTATTTGCTCACTTGCTTAGTATTTTCTCCAGAAAGCTATAAAAAAAAAAATGCCATTCTTTACATAATTACAAAGGATTTAATTTTATATATTTCTGAATTTTCAAAACCAATCTTAAAATGGTCAAAAAAATCCAAAAAAAAATTAAAACAAAAACCAAATTTTAAATTAAAAAAAAATATTTGTTACGTATACATGTTATGAAAATCTTATATTTTTATGCTACACTCTTTCAAAATGAAATAGAGATACACTATATATGTCGTGCTTTAAACAACTAAATTTACTTTGCTAAAAGTCATTATACAAACTGCATTTTTAAATTATGTCCGACATTAATTATTGAATGAGCTTCTACTAAACATTTTTTTTTTTACATGATCCCGTTGACATACCATCATAAAATTTGGTATATGCAATGTTTTATTAATATTAAACATACATTTTAAATTGAACATATTAAACCCAAAAAACACACTAAATTATAATTTATTGACAGTATTATTTTCATACATGACTAGTATAAAATTATAAATAGTATTTATAAAATTTACTACTTAGTATGATACTTCAGTAAAAATTTATAATATCTTTAGATCAAAGATTTTTTCTAAATTACAAAAAAAAAAAAAAAATAAATATATATAGGTACATAGGTAGTTTTAAAACGAGGATAAGCCAGCAAAAAAAGCAATGTCAAAAAAACGTTAATGTAGTGACATTAACATTTTTGGAATTTATTCCGCATTAGCGCAACGTAGTATAATTAATAATCATCAATATATTAACTTAAACGAAACATAAATACTGAAAATAATAAAATTAGAAAATACCTAGAATCGATTTTATATAACTAAAAATATAAAAAAATTGTAGTAAATTTTAAAACTGACATGAAGCGGATATGTCAACGCTACTTTGGTATTCAAAATAAATTAATTTTTTTAATAATTAATGATTAATCGAAAAAAATAGAAAATTAATAAAATAATTTAAACAGTAAATTTAAGAAATATTTTGATCATGTAGTATGGATTAGATAAATCCTAGTGGACAAAGCAGCATTGAGCACAGTGAATTTTTAGATATTGTTATTAAGATAGGTAATTATACATTGCTATAATTTTAAAGAAATTTGGCCAAAACCTATTAATAGTGATGAATTAAATTCATAAATTAGTGTCCTTCATTTTTTTGATAAAATCAAATGACAAGAACTTCTTATGCGAAAATTAAATAGTTTCAATTAAAAATGGTTTTTAATTAACGAATCCGAAGAATATGATTAAATACCACTAATTGGAGATAAATTAAGTAAATAGTGTTTCCTTACAATTGTTAATTTGGCCATTTCTAAATTGTTTTATTATATATAATAAGTAAGTTTATACCATTTACATGTTGTAGAACTTTGGGATATGATTTCATTAAATAATATTTGTATGGATTTTTAGATATTTTTAAAAGAGGAAAAATTAATGTGCAATAATTTTTGTTTAAAGATGGCAGGATTCAAAATTGACGAAATGGGTCGAAACTTTGTCAAATTTAATTCAATTAACTACGAAGTAAAGAAATGAAGTATAAAAGGGGTTATTTCCATGAAAGTCCTTTGGATCGCTTTGGAGGGCTTGTGTACAGGCCGATATCAGAAGATCCTTGAAATATCTTTAATCGGAAAAATGCGAAACCTATATGATGAAGAACATCATCAACATTTATCCTTGCCTTTAGTTAAATTAAGCCTACTCCTGAATCGTAATAAAAACTACTTTTTACCACAACGCAACGAAATAGTCTATTTATTGGGTACTAGGATGATTTTTCCCCTTTAGAGGAAAATAAGAAATACATTTTCTTGGAAATTTCCCTAATTGTACAAGGCACCTACTGAGAGGCCTTCTGTATGTAAAGCGGGTAAGGGCGTTTAGCATATAGAAAATATGAGGTAGCCCTTCAAGTTAATTCAATCTGTCAGGGTGAGAAAAGAACGTGATTCGGCGATATATAGAGGGGTGCCCATGGAACGAGCAAATATTGGCTCAGCTATTACCAACCAGCGGCGAAATACCCCTGGTACATAATGACATGGCATCAACCATTATCTGAGGTAAACTCCAATCTTCTTCTAGTCTTTAATTATCTCCATACATATTGATTCATACTTATTTAATAACGTATCTATTTTTTTAGTGTCACATAAGTTAATATAAATTGCTCTATGAAAAAAGTGGTGCTCTTTTAAAAAAAAATGTTTATCTCTTGAAAATAATTTGCTTTACAATTACATTTTCATCTGCTAGTATCCTTTTTAGTCGATATAGAGTTAAAATTGAGAACTATAAATTGAGAACTATAAACTTCAAATAATCGAATAAAAACTTCATTTCAAAAATTATCAGTCGCCTGTCAATCTCTCCACAAAGAGAGTTCTCTTACACTGAGCATGAGCGAATCTCCCATCTTTAGTTCAATAATGAATATAACTAACTAGGTGTTGATGAAATGACTATCCTACTATTTAAACTAGATTATAAAGCCTAGTAAAAACCTAGGTGATAAGAATAGGTGTTTCGTGACGAGTCGCATAGACGTTCCGGGGACATTTTTTCCTATTTCGGAACTGTCGCGATACAAAGCCCCATGTCGCAGGTTCCCCGATGAAAATGGGTAACAGGATACAATTTGGGCGGCTGGGGATGGGCGGCTGTAATTCAAAGAGGTGGTTGTCAGTTTGACAAGTGTTTGTGTTCAAGGATGAATGTTATCATTTTATAATAAAATAGCAATAATAATAATATGGTATTCTATATAATATATAATAACATGACATTCTACGGTAATTTTAATTTTTCGAGAAGATTAATGGCTATGCTTCCCTAAAATTGGTTTTTCCTCCAGTGTCATTTATATTTACTTAGCTATTAAATTTTGGAAGCATTTGCATAACCCATAAAACTTCATACATCATTTACTTACCATGTTGAACTATTGGTGGTCATCTCTCAACAAACACTTATGTTGTATATGCTGTCCTTTCAATCATCACGGTTTCTGGTCCGATTATGCATCTTTTTATCATTTTCTTATTTTACGCATAAATTAATTTTTTTTTCCAATATCTTATAATCATTTTTACTTCCTGGTACGAAGTAAAGGAAGTATTGTAATCGCGAAAATTTTCGGTTTTCAGATTTCAACGGAAATATCGATTTTGACCATCCCTGAATCCATTTTAACTAGTTTCTTCGTGGCGTTTCTACGTATGTTCGTATGTACGTTCGTAAGTACGTGCGTATCTCACATAACTCAAAAACGGTTAGCCGTAGAAAGTTAAAATTTTGTATTTATGATTGCTGAAAAATCTAGTTGTGAACCCCCTTTTTTGGTCACTACAGAATTACCAGGAGTGGTACTTTACTTGAAGATCATTGATTATTGATTATCATCGAAAATTATATTAAAATATATTGCAAAACTTCTCAAATTTAGTATATAAGACTTACGTATGAATGTAAACAACATGATAAATTGTAGTTAAAATCGGCAAACCGGAAGTGGTACTTTACTTAAAGGTCATAATAGAGTTTCATCAAAAATTATATTAAAATATGATGTAAAACATCTCAAATTTGTTAAATAGGACTTGTATATCAATATAAATGTATTTACTAGATTTTGGTTAAAATGGTGTGCCTTAAAGGGTACTTTACTTGAAGGTCATAATAAACATACATCAAAAATTATATTAAAATTAAATACTGATATCATATGATTCGGTAATAAACGTTACAAACGCGATTTTGTTTCCAATCCAATTAAACATTTTTATTACTTGTTTTTAGTGGTAAATGGAGTGTAAAATACTTGTTTTCCTCCCCATTTGTGAGATGAGCAAGTCTGTAGCAGAAGAATAAGATATAAGTTAAGTGGGTTGTTCCGCTTAAAATGTCGAAACTGTCGATTTCCAATGCTTTATCTAGTGATATTGACAGTTCTAATGTTGTCACGGAACAAGAAGAAATCTCTTGGAAACTAGTTACCTACTGAATGAAACCGACATATAATAACGGAATGAGACCTCCAGAAACAAGAGTATGTGTGTGTCAATAAATGGATGTCGCGACGTCAAGTGGCGTTTTTGAGATACTGCAATCTTCGGAAACTAGTAACCAAATTCAGGAACACTTTTTGAGCCACCGATTTATAGTTTAATAGGCGTACAAGGAAGTTATGTGTTGTCCACATCAGATATTTTTATATAAAAATTTTATTAGCTTAAATTGTTTCTTTAATGATGATCACAAATCCACTTCAGTCCATAAAAATAAATGGATTGAAATGGGAAATTTAGTCCGAAATGTCGTAATAAATGAATCAAGATAATAAATGATGCATTAAGTTTCAAGATAGACCCTTTGAAAACAAAAAGTTTTTATAAAGTTTATGCTTACTTACGTTAAAATCATTGAATTATTAACGTAGAATTAATATCACGTAATGCAATTTGTTATGGCATGGCAACTGACTCAGTGTGACCACGCTATATTATATAGACAGCCTAGGGACAGTGTATTGCAAATGTTCTATATAATGTCCTGTGACTATGTCTCTAAGTGTGCAATAGGCTCAACATTTCTCTGATTTCCTCTGGGCTGGAGGGCCGTACTCTCATGCCAATAAGTTTTCTTAAAGCATTTTCTGTACTGATGGCAAAAACCGTGGTTCAAAACAAAATATTTTAGTAGTTTTACAAGCAGCAAAGTTGGTATAGGTACAGATGTAGGCCGAGGTATAGGCAGAGGTGTAGGTATAATTAGTGGTACAGGTGTAGATATAGCTATAGCTAGTGGTACAGGTGTAGATATAGCTATAGCTAGTGGTACAGGTAAGGTGTAGGCTCTGTACATATCAATAGTAAAAAAAAAAATTGGAATTTAAGATTGCTAGGTAGTTGTTCTTACCACTAAACCTGTTTCTTAGGTCAAGTTATTTTACTTAAATTTGTCTGAAAATAAGTGGAGCACATTGAAAAAATCTGTTTGTCTTCAGTTACATTTTAATTTATACGTTTATATATCTTTAGTGTTTTTTTTTTAAATATAAAGATAAAATTCTTTTTTTTACAAGTCTTTCAAGATCAAAGACGTCCTATTGGATTTACGTGAGAACGCTAGTTATTACTGGGAGTCAGCTAACGTCATAACAGATGACAAAACAAAACTCAAGTCTTTAAACTAACAAATAACTGATCGGCAGATAGATATCATAAAATAATTTCTCCTATACATATACAAGAAGAAAGAAGATTATGAGAAACAACGCACCCACACTTTAATAATCTTTATATATTTATACATAAAGTCCCATAAACAAAACTACACAACATAATTTAATTGTAAAAAAATTTAAACACTTAGAAAAAAAAAAAAAAATTATAACCTGGTGCCATCTTAGCTCAGAATGAGAAGTGGGGTCACAAAACAAAATCAGAATAAGTGTATGAATTGCTTCCCTAAATGAAAGTGTATTGTTGGAACGAAATGCTACAGAGCTATGGATATAAATAATAGGCACCAGAAGTCAAAACGAAATTACTTCCTTTTTTCAAAGACAGACTCGAAATATCCTTTGTCAAAATGAACAATCTTGTTTATTAATTTTGACAAAGGATATAAAGAGATAAAAAACTATCAGTTGAGAGAAAAATGTAATAAAATTATACGTGAATATTCGTACGACGCTATATTCTAATTATTTTTCCCTTTTTTTTATTACCCTACTAAGCCTAAAAGGTGTATCTCATTTTTTTTCTTTCATTTTTACGTTTTTTATAATTTGTAATATTTGCCAACTACCTGACTTTGTTCATAAACAGGGAGATTGTATCTTATTTACTAGTAATAGAAAATTACTAAAGAAATAAAACAACAAGGAAGAAATAAAAAATATGTTAAAATCCTATGGAAATTGCTGTAATGATCAGGGCTCAGCGCACCCTCATCATTACAGCAATTTCCTAGTCATTACAGCAAGGACGTCATGACCGTGGAATCACATCTAGTCCTGCTAGCATGAATGAATTGGAATCGCAAGGACATCGGTTGCGAAGCTAAGCTAAGCGGAGCGGAGTATATATGTATATATATATATATATATATATATATATATATATATATATATATATAGTTTTTAATTTGTTAGAATTAGGAGAAAACAAGAGTTATATTTTGTGGGACACACGTGTAGCCCAAGCGCCAAAACATGTTACAAGAAATGGCGCGCCCACTCCAGGGTTAAATTAGGTTATGGAAAGACCCCACTGAAACAAGCCCTGAAGGTTTTGCACCCATTTCATCAGCGAATGACTGCCAATTTTTTTATATGACAAGAAAATGTTTCTCAAGATATAAAAAGAATATTGAGGTTTCATGATAACCTCTTGTTTTGATAGCCTTGTTTGAAAATACTATAAAAATGGAGATATTTTATATTTGTTATAGAAGCTGAGATACAAAAAAGGGGAAGTAGCCACGTAATTATGAGAAATTGTTTTAATAAATTACAATTTTGTAATTCATATCTATGGAAAAGTTGGGATTCGTCCGATTATATGAATAAAAAAAAATGTCTTCTATAAAAAATCTGACTAAATAAAAGTCGTTCATAATAAATATTTAAAAAATCTATTGAACGGTAAAATCTTACGCAATTAATCAGTTTTGGTAAATCTGGATGTGTTTTTAACAATTCAATGTTCAATGATTGTAATATGATAAAACATCAGGAATATACTAAACGTTGTACATAAAAAGCATATCTGTAAATACTTATAAATTAATGTATTCATCTATCTATCTATACTAAACGGGTTGATCCTAAATGAAAACTTCTTCTTCTTCAGCCAACGCACGTCCATGGTTGTTTAGCCATCCGACGCCATGCCATCCAATAAAGTGTGCCCGTCCTTCAATGGTGTCCTCTCCGATATCTGCCAGCAGAGTTGTAAAGCGAAATAGATGATCCGCAGTCCCATCCTTCAGGAACATGTCAGGGAGCCAACTTTGCCGATCTTATGTAGATGGCTCTGCAGATAATCGTGGCTCGTGACCTTCCTAAAGATGGCCAATGCAGTCTCTCAGGGCAGGTTGTCGGGGATATATTTTGATACAATCGGTTCCCATATTTTTCCGACTGCAGCTGTCCTTCAGAAATCCGCAACTTTATTTTTGCAGGAAGAGACTGCGTTGCATATATTATCATAGGCAACGGGGAAATTTGATTGGCTCATTGTACATCTTTCCTTGGCCAGTCTATCGGATTAAACATTCCCATGGGTATCGCAATGACCAGGTACCTATTGTAAGTGGATTTCAGTGACCGCATGAAGTTTTATTAACCTTTCCTGGCATTGAATTATCAGCCCACTCTCATGAGACGTCAGTGCCTGCAGTGCATCAGTAGAATCTGAAAGAAAGACCACTTCTTGGTTGATGCCTAGGGAAATAAGTGCATTAGCGATGCAAGCTTAATTTTACTCTAGCTTTAGCCACTTATTATTGTATGATTCTTAAATTCGGAAAGTGCCAGGGTATTTATGAGTATATGCCAAAGTATTTGATAGGTTCTATTTAATTATTCGAATAAAATTAATAAACCTAGACGGAACTTGAACTAATATAAATAAATTACCAATAATATTCCAGAACATTTGTGTAGGAAGTCCTACAGAAAGGAATTAAAGTCATGATGACTATATTTTCGGATATTCCAGCTCCTGTTTTTCAGGGGTGTATTTTAAGCTATATCTGCTAGAAAGAAATTTTCCGTCGACGTCACATATTGCAGAGATTGACCAGAAGAAGGAGGGGGAGGGGGGTGTTCAAGGTGGCGGAAGGAAGAGACGGCCGGTATACAAAGAACAGCACAAAAACCTGCAAAGAATGACTGATGCCAGCACAGAACCTTATCTCAAGGTAATAGAGGTTTCAATGTTCTTCTACCACCCCTTCCAGGGCAGGCTGTTCCTCTACATATCCAGTTCTGTCTTAGGTTAATACTGGCAGGCTCATCAGCCTACGTGTTTGTAATTATGTGCAGTAATTATTCCCATGAAGTAATATTTCATTCGGATTCGTAATCGTGATGTTTTACATTTGTGTTTTCGTACATTATTTTCAGATAGCTAAAGAAAAAGCAAGGGAAAGCAGAGCGCTCTTATTCTGGATTGATAATAATTAAAAGCCATATGAGATCAACGATGAATCAGGTTCAACCAGCAGGTTTGGCCCTGGTTTCACTTAAAATGAACAAGCTAAAGAAATTGACTTTTCTAAGCTCATTGATATTTTTTTTTACTGAAAAAATATAGGAAAATATCATTTAAATTTTGTAATATGATCTACACGGTTTTACAATGTCAGAAGTTTAATAGTTAGACTACCCTACATATCCGTGTAACCATTTAGCCATAAGCAACACATGTTTACATTGCCACTATGTTTGTTGAATTAAAGAAGTTATATAAAATGATTTCCCTTTCTTCATTATCCTCACAATTTCCATGACCTAATTAGGTAACAGATTGTGCTTTTGATATTTTCCATTTCAAATGCTTCTTTCAATTTAATTTTGTAACTGCATTGATACCTTTATCGACTGTATAGTCAAAAATGCAAAATATCTTCTTCGGATAAATGGTAATTTTAGTTTACAATAAATATGATAAATAAAGTATAAATCAAATATCCTACGATTTTATTGGTTAAAAGTTTATGAAGCGTGGAAGGGAAGCCTCCAGAAGAATGTGTTTCATTATTTACCAACGAGGTCCACTTTGCGTAATTGCAAAGTCCTTGTTACGACCCTTCCTGTACCTCTGCCTGTACCTCTGTCTGCACCTCTGTCTGCACCTCTGTCTGCACCTCGCAATCATTACTACAGATATGGCAACTCAGGATCCAAGTGATTAGCTTCTTAAACAAAGAAGTTTCAACCCGAAATCGTAAACAGAATTTAAGTTTAGAGCTAATATAATTGGATTAAAACAACTAAATAAATATCAGTTCGTTGTGTCTTTACTTACGGTGTGGCAGATTTCAGTTAGACATGGATGTTGTAATGCTCGAAATTAGAGAATGTAAATATCTAGACGGTACAATTACTTAACGTGTAATAGTGTTCTGATTCATGTTATCTTAGGGTATTTATGTCTAAAACAAATTGTAAAAAGTTGATTAGTTCCCGTGAAGAGCTGACAGCTCTAATACTATGTACTCTAATAATAAGTTCAAAATTAAAACAAGAACTGTGGAGTTTCGTTTGGAAATACAGAATTTCGTTGTCATTTAAATATTATTTTTTTGTTTAAAAAGGCATAAAACTGTAGCCTATAATAAAACTATTATGAATTCAAACACCATGTACCTTGAATATGCAAATTTATAAAACCTGGAGAACGAGCTTTATAATCATACATTGAAAC